>CAEMYA010000975.1:660953-706472 GCA_903131615.1 Diplodus sargus | reverse complement strand
TCAGGCAGCTACCCCCGCGACCCGGCCCCGGATAAGCAGAAGAAAATGGATGGATGGATGGATAAAATAAAATATATTAATGATAATAATAATAATCATGGTCATTAAATAGATAATATAAAATGATAAATAATAAGATGCACATTCTTGACAGTTAAATTCTTCACAAACCAATGTTGCATGACTATTCCTTAAACCTACAAAGAAAGGTATATGGGGGAGTGTACAGGTAATAGCCATTATGATCATCACTTTTAAATCATTTCCAAATGAGGAGCCCACACCTTCAAGAAGAGATCTTAATTATTATTAATCTTATAAATAAGTTGTTCAAAAGAAGCTTGGTTAGGTTATCTCTCCATTCCTTAAAACTAATCCTTTCTTCTGACTTCCAGTGTCTCAAAACTACCCTGTTTCCTGTTGCGAGAGCTAGCTTCACCCATGTTCGTATTTCCTCTGCAAAATACCCAGAATACATAAAGCTGGCCCCTCCCTGAACTCTACCTTCAGTACTTTATTAATACATTGGATAACAGCCACCCAGAGGCTGTGTACCATCTCACATTCGTAAAACATATGTACCAGTGTACCCCTTTCCTTCTCACATCTCCAACAGTTATCATTCTCCCTAAGTCCCAACCTGGACATTTTTGCTGTAGTCCAGTAGTGCCTATTCAATATTCTGAATGAAATAAGCTGTGTCTGCATGTCTTGGGCTATAGTGTACCAGGACTTGATTGTTTCCTTCCAGACCTTGCAGTCAATAGGTGCCCAAAGGATTTTTTCCCATGCCAGCTTAGCACTTTCGTAGTTTGGGGGTTGATGTTTTCTAAACGCGTCATAAAATCTGTATGTCCCTCCTCTAAGCTTTCAGCCTGATTGCCATAGCTCTTGAATACAGAAGACAGGTGAAAATTTGACCTTTCTATCTGCTGTCGTGATACAGCTCCTTAACTGAAGGAACTTCCAAAAATCTTTTCTGGGGATATCATATTTAGATATACAATGTTCAAAGGAGATTAAGTGTTTCCTGTCAAATAAGTCTTCCAGTAACATTACCCCTGCCTTCACCCAATTTTCCCACATGACCGATTTTTTGTTAAATTTCAATGACTTATTATACCATATTGATTATTGATCCCATCGTGTGGTAATAGTTCAAATTGCACGCCTGATGTGCCCATCTCCAACTTTCTCTAGAAAACACCAACAGGGTGGGTCTGTAGGGTACATCGCTTCCCGTCTGGGTGAGGAAAGCTTGCACTGAGAGTGACTATATCAGCTCTTTCTCTATCACACCCAGGCAGGAGCACAGACTTCCGACATATTTGACTTAGATAGCTAACTGAGACTGAAGGCACAGTGATACCAATCTATTCTTGGGCATCCTAGACCTCCCTCCTCCACTGATGCATATAGTTTCTTTTTACTATAAGCAGGCTTCTTCCCCATCCACAAGAAGCCACCTATGGCCCCAATAAATCTAGACAGAAGAGGGAGTGGGAAGTCCAGAGGCAGCATGCTTGTTACATAATTAATCTGCGGTATTGTAATCATCTTGCAATGCTCTGGTGCTCTTCCTCACACCAAGCCAGCTATTGATACCTCTCCACGGTACGTAGCTACTACACAGCACCCTCCTGCTCTGACACAAGAGTATTGAAAGCTCACAGCCATCATCTCCTCATCCAGCTCACCACTCCCCTGCTCGGCCACAGAGTGCTGAAAGCCCTCAGCCATCGTCTCCTAGTCCTCTCTTCGCTCCTACTACACTCATCATAGGATAATCAATTACTCGGAAGATTTGCTTTTTCAACGCAGCCACACACTGCTTTCCTGTAGCCACTGTGCCAGTTATCCTTGATAAGCTTCCTGACCTACTCTGCTCTCACGACATGGCTCGTTGGCAGTCGGAGCTGACTAAAGAGGACTTTAGTGCCCTCTTCAGCTTCCCTAAACAGCTGTGGAAAGGATGTCTGGCTCAGCGGACCTCTCCCAACTCTTGGCCGTGGAGCTGGGCATTTCTCCAGAAACCTCAGTCTGACCACCTGACTCCAGTCTGCCTGCAGAATTCACAACATTGGTTTCATTGACAACTTCAACCTGTTCTGGAACCGTCCTTCGCCCTGACCGACGGTCTTCACCCAGTCTTCACCCGAACATCCAGCATGCTATCCAGACTGCTGCTCTGAGTGATTGACCACAGACCTGCCACTTTTCACACCTTGATCAAATGATTCCTCCTGGAATTATCTACTCATCACAACCCCATACATCTGGCCGAGGGGGTGGCCTGGCAATACTATAAAATCAGTAATGGAAAGCGTCCTCCTTTATAGTGCCTGTAGACTCCTCATTTGAGTCCATTGCTGTGCTAAATAAAGGGCCCAACCCCTACTATTCTGGCCACTATCTATTGACCACCCAAGCCGAATAATGCCTTTCTACAGGAATTCCCTGCCTTCCGAACAACCTTATGTTCTGTGTCCCCAAATTTAATATTGCTGGGTGATTTTAATATCCACTTTGATAGCAGCAACAATGTTTTTACAAAGGACTTTACTTCATGCCTTGACCGTGTTGGGCCTCACATTACACATGGCCTGGTTAGGGAGTGTTCAACATCAATAAAAGGGGGATATATGTTAAATTTGGCTATCAATAATAATTAATGATTATTTGGGATAATTATTAATTATGATAAATAATATGATCCAATTTGCATTAGATCACCTCGGGGCACCACCCTTGAAGAAGGTAAAAGATAGCAATTTTACTGAACTGTTTATAACTCTGGCTAATAATTACCTTAATAACTACAACCAAATTTACCATAACAGCTAGTAATGGTTAAAGGATTTTGGAGTTCTTGACAGTGTAGAGGTTGGCAACATTCACTCTTGTACAATATTAAATGTACAGCAAGAAGGTTCAAAAGTCTTTATTCAACAGAAAGGTGTGTGTGTGTGTGTGTGAGGCCCCGTCCACACGGGCGAAAACGATCTTTTTTTCCTCCGTCTTCCTCGTCATCGTTTTAAGAATATTTGCGTCCACACGGCTCCACTGACAACGACCGAAAACGCTGTAGTTCATATTCCAGGCCTATAGATGGCGCTTGACATTCACCAAAAACGGAGAAGAATGCGCATTAAGCTTGCGCGCTGTGAACAAACAGACAGTAGACGGAGAAACCAAACTCAACAAGAAGATGAAAATGGCTAGTACAAGGAAACCAGAATCATTTGTGTGGACCGGTAATGAGGTCGAACTGCTGCTGCGACTCACACCCAACTACAAGGAGAGTAAGCTCAATATCTTCTGCAGCACAAACACAAGCATGTAGTCCGCCATTGTTGTTGTTGTTGTTATGAGACGTCGCGGGGTGGGGCGATGGCGTCATCGTTTTAGAAAGTAAGCTCTTTCTCTATCACACCCAGGCAGGAGCACAGACTTCCGACATATTTGACTTAGATAGCTAACTGAGACTGAAGGCACAGTGATACCAATCTATTCTTGGGCATCCTAGACCTCCCTCCTCCACTGATGCATACAGTTTCTTTTTACTATAAGCAGGCTTCTTCCCCATCCACAAGAAGCCACCTATGGCCCCAATAAATCTAGACAGAAGAGGGAGTGGGAAGTCCAGAGGCAGCAGTTATCCTTGATAAGCTTCCTGAGCTACTCTGCTCTCACGACATGGCTCGTTGGCAGTTGGAGCTGACTAAAGAGGACTTTAGTGCCCTCTTCAGCTTCCCTAAACAGCTGTGGAAAGGAATATTAAATATTAAATGTACAGCAAGAAGGTTCAAAAGTCTTTATTCAACACAAAGGTGTGTGTGTGTGTGTGTGAGGCCCCGTCCACACGGGCGAAAACGATATTTTTTTCCTCCGTCTTCCTCGTCATCGTTTTAAGAATATTTGCGCGCTGTGAACAAACAGACAGTAGATGGAGAAACCGAACTCAACAAGAAGAAGATGAAAATGGCTAGTACAAGGAAACCAGAATCATTTGTGTGGACCGGTAATGAGGTCGAACTGCTGCTGCGACTCACACCCAACTACAAGGAGAGTAAGCTCAATATCTTCTGCAGCACAAACACAAGCATGTAGTCCGCCATTGTTGTTGTTGTTGTTATGAGACGTCGCGGGGTGGGGCGATGGCGTCATCGTTTTGGAAAGTATGCGGATTCGCCGTCCACATGAAAACGGGAGGGCTGCGTTTTCGGATTTCTCCACCCTGAGACCCGTTTTCAAAAAAGTGCGTTTTCAGGTGCTGCGTTTTCAGGAGCCATATGGACGGTCGGCCAAAACGATGCAATACGTGTGCGTTTTCGCAAAAAACGGCGTTGTCGTCTGGACGGGGCCTGAGTTTCTGGCAGAACAAAGGAACAATGGCGGTCACTGATATCACATGTGGGTGTGATATGCTCTAGGCTCAAGGAACGTGTCTGTCTGTGTGTGTGTGTGCGTGTGTGTGTGTGTGTGTGACGTGGTGCCAGGTCATAGAAGATGGTTAGTTGCATGCAACACATCTCTCTATAAAAGCAAGGAATCTCTGTCTGTCTGTGTGTGTGTGCCTCAAATATCTCTGCGGATCAGGATCAGGATGACCTGAGAGTTTCAACATGGATGCCGTTTGGCTAAGTGGTGTGCGACTTCGCATTTGTTTGGACTGCAATGATACCGTGACTTAATTTATTTCATAAATGCTTTACACATTCTGGAGCATAGTCCACCGGAAGCCACCACAGTGACATGCGCATTAGAGCCAGTCACTGCAGAGCTCAAGCCTACGACACACATTAAGAAACAAGCGGATGTATACCTGCGGCAGCGCGAGCTGGACCGGGAGTTAGCCGGCGGTTCGGTCATGTTCTGTTCTGTGCATGATCTAAACTGACTGTTGTGGATTAATGAGACTAAACAAGACCGGACCAGTCTGTTCGGGTCTGAGGAGATGCGGAGACGCGCGGACAACAAAGTAATCTGTGGATGTTCGTGTGTAGCTAGCGGCTAACCTACATGGCCCAACTCCCGAGCTGACGGACCGGACGCACCGACCTGTCCAAAACCGGACTTGGGGTAAATAATGTCCGCCACGCTTTTTCGCGAACATTGCCGTCACGTTTGCTTTGTGTCTGGTGCAGAAGAAACGGTAAAAAAGGGCTTTTGTCACGAAAGTGTTCAAGCAGCAAGTTTGGTTGTAGAGGAACAGGAAGTTGTGGGAGGGACTTCGGCGGATGAGTGACAGGCAATGACGGTCGGCGTACAGACAACGATATTGAGAGTTGACAGATTTGTGACATTGAGCATGTTTGGAGAGTATAGTTAGTGTGTTATGTAGTGTTCGGTTTAGTGTGTAGTGGAGTCGGTTTTTTGTTTAATGAGTCAAAACGATGAGAAGCTGAGCAGGCAGTGCAGCTCTTCATTCAGCTGGAAGGAGCTAAGGCAGACCTGAGCATGCATTTAAATGTAAATAGTTACACAGAACTTTGTAAATTTTTATAATGTATGCACTTATTCATCAAACAACAATTTATATTTGCATTATAAGTAATAAAAAATGGTTTGTTAAACATATTTGTGGTTTTCACAGTAAAAAAATCAAACTTTTTCTACTCGGATTTTATGTTTTTTTGTGATTTTAGGTCCATTGTGTTAATACAGTTCAGTATGTCAAAATGAAAAAATAACTGTACAGTCACACGTGAGGTTGTGCTGAAAATAATCACACCAAGTAAATAGTTTTAAGGTGAAATATAATCGCAAAATCAAAAATAGTCACAAATGGCCAATTATTCTCTGGAATATCGGATTTCACAACACACCTAAATATCCCTGACTTTCCACCTTCAAACACAGCCTCATTTGGCCATCCATGAAAATGCTTCTTAACCTCCCACTTTTCTATAGGAACACATATTTCCTACGGGCACTGCACTAGTTACATCAACCAGAGTTTAAAGTCCTGTGCATAGCCGTGCTATGGTTTGCTATCTAAGCCCAGTTCAAAGTTACCAGTCTTTGAAGAGAAGGTGCTGGTGGTTGCAGGAAAAAGTTGGGGCTCCAATGTTGAACAAAGCTGTTCTTGCTGTGCAAGGTTTGATGAAAGTCGGCAGAGGAGGAAACTGGTTGCTCCTTTCCTTTGTAAGGATAGCAGCTCGATGCTAACCTGCTTGGTGTTCCTCAGATCCTCAGATTGGCAGGACATCGTGTCACTGCAGTGAGGAGAAGTTCTTTGGGCCTGCTGCGAATGCAGCTTACAGCTCTCCACAGCTTGTTGGGCCCAGAAGAAGGGATCTTGAAGGCAGGCAGCCCCGTGGGGGGAGGTGGAGAGGAGCCCTTGAAGATCCAAAGTTGAAGGAGTAGAGGGCTTTGAGTCAGAGAGAAAGAACAATGTAGGCGCTGGAGTTCTGACTACCTGATCAGCGGGGGGTCTGTCACCCTGGCCAATAGTAGCTCAAACCCGTATTTTGTACCTAGGTGTGAAGAAAGGGGAAATCTGGGACACTGAGTTCAGTCCAGAGTCCATTTTGAAAATCCACGATGAATGACTTCATCTGTTGGTCCCAAAAACAGCTTTGGATTAAAGCAATATACTGACTTTCCTGCTGTTCTGGTGTAACCCCTCTAAACTTGTTGTGCCTCGGATTTCCTTATCTCAGACCACAAGCTAATATCCTTTAATGTCAATCTAAGATCCTCTAAAACTAACATGCCTCACTCCATCACATTTCAAAACATCAAAAATATTGACTTGTCAGCCCTCTCTAATGGAATTGATGACTTTCCCAGCAGAGACAACCAATCGATCACTGATGAACTGGTATCCCACTACAATGTTGGACTTCAACAACTACTAAATATCTTGCACCTCTGAAAACAAGGTCTGTTTCCTTTACCTTCCTTTACGACAGCTTAAAACTAAAGGCCATCGTCTGGAATGCCTGTATGTCAAAACTGGCCTAGCAGTGCACAAAGAAATGTATCGTAACCACATACAGCAATACAAGGATGCTCTTTCTTCAGCCAAAACCACATACTATTCAACCTTAATCAGGGTGGCTGATGGGAACACTAAAGCCTTATTCTCAACCATCAACAATATCCTGAAACCACTGGATGCTCTACCACCTCACTTACTCACAGTTACACAATGCGTTAACTTCATGGCTTTCTTCAAGGCCAAAATTGAAAACATCCACCAGACATTGGCTGCTTCAAATACCTCTACATCCCCTCTGCACTCTCTGCCAACATTTTCCTTCAGCTCTCCACTTGCCAGCTTCAAACTGCCAACTGTCTCTGAAATAAACCGGACTTAATCCAGATCATCCACATGCTAGTTAGACCCCCCGCTCACCCACCTGGTAAAAAGCTGCCTGCCTGCCTTATCCCCTCTCATAACTGACATCATTCATTCTTCACTGACTTTGGGTGTTGTCCCGTCACCACTAAAGACTGCTGCAATTACTCCAACCATCAAGGAACCTGGTGCAGACGCAAATGATTTGAACAACTTTCGTCCCATCTCAAGCCATTTCTCTTCAAAATACTTGAAACAACTGTTGCAGCTCAGCTAAACACCCATCTTTCTCACTATAACCTCTTTGAACAATTCCAGTCTGACTTTCGTCCCCTTCACAGCACTGAGACAGCCCTGGTGAAAATCACAAATGACCTCTCTTACCTTCACCCCAGGTAAGGATCATGGGTGTCATCCTGGAGGGCACCTTAACCTACGAAGTCCACATCAATAAGGTTACCCGATCTGCATACTTCCATCTCTACAACATCAACCGCCTCTGTCCCTCACTTACACCAACCCGCATGGCCATTCTTGTAAACACCCCGATTACATCCCGTCTGGACTACTATAATTCTCTCCCCCATTGTCTTCCATCGAAATCACTCCATAAACTCCAACTGGTCCAGAATGCAGCTGGTCGTATCATCCACAGAACTCCCTCTACTGAACACATCACTCCGGCCCTACAGCAACTCCATTGGCTCCCTATCAAATCCCGCATTCATTTTAAGATTCTACTCCTCACTTTCAAGATCCTCCACAACCTGGCACCTTCGTACCTTGCTGAACTTATCCATATCCACACACCCTCCCGCACTCTCCGATCCTCTTCTACCATCCAGCTCTTCGCCCCACCTGCCAACCTAACCACCATGGGGTCAAAAGCTTTCAGCCGATCTGCCCCCAGCCTTTGGAACTCTCTCCCACCTGACATTCACACTTCTGACAGTGTCTCCACCTTTAATTCCGCCTGAAAACACACCTATTCCGAGTGGCTAACTCGACATCTGAATAATCATACAATCACACTCTCACCTATTCTATTATTGCACTACGTAATTTGCATCTCCTATTTATTTATTTACTTATCTGTCCTAAACTGCACTAAAATGTTTCCTGATATTTTATTTATTGATTAATTTTTTTCTTTGACGTACTGTTGTTGTTGTTATTATGTGTGGTGTCCTTGAGTGCTATGTAAGGCGCCTTTAAATAAAATAATTTATAATTATAATTTATTTATTTAAAAAATATTATTATTATTATTATTATTAATAATAATAATAATGGTATTATTATTACTATTATTATCTTCAGTAAATGTATTTTTCTAATTAATGATAAACCTAATTTTGACCAGTTTTGTAAATTACCGTATTGACCCGAATATAGGACGAGGTTTCTTTCTATGAAAATCATGTGAAATAGTGGGGTCGTCTTATAATCGGGGTCTAATCGTTGACACATGCTGATAGTTGTCTGGGTCGCTACACGACCGTAACTGCAGAGGGCGCCAGCTTAATGTAGAGACGTCACTGACACTGTGGCTGGTGTCATCTGTCAATCACAGCGGAGAAGTGACGGGAGATGAAAAATGGAGAGAGGCGGTGATTTTACACAAGACGGAGCATAGTGGATCAAAAGTGGGGCAAGTTAACAGACATCTGATCTGAGGCGGAGCTATGATGCTAATTTTAAGATAATGGTGATTAATGCAGCGGAGGCGCCAAACAGCTGTCAGGAAGGTCCGTGTACGTTACGGCCATCCGATTTTTGTTTTGAAGTCGACCAGCGGAAAACGGATAATGAGTCGTTTCCCGTTTTTCGCTTCAAAATAAAAGAACGAAAAACGGAAAATGACTCGTATCCGAAAACGAAAAACGGAAAACGACTCGTTAACTAATATTAGATACTGTGTTCGTGAATGGGAATCGGGGATGAAATGACAGTGCCATTTTTCATTGCAGATTTTGCCATACGTCTTACGTTTTAAATGACCCGGGAGGCGCCGTGCGATGCCGCGAAAACACTCGGATCTGATCCGAAGGACGATTTCAGTGTCATGTCTGTATCTGAATATTCAGAGTTTATAGCAGCCAGGAGGTCAAGTGGGATGTCTTGGCGATATAGCCGCAGCACTGAGTGTGCACTTTGGTCTCCTGCAAGGCTTTTCGTGGCTGGGGCTCATGGGGAATTTAGCCTTCCCTGTCCGAGGAAGTGAAAAAGAAGTAAAAAAAATGCCATTCATATTCTGCATATAGATTTTGATTATTGGCCATAATGTCGTAACCATCCAAAGTAGACTGACCACGAGTTATCAGATTGTCAAACGGTGATACATGACCCTTTAGAAGTCACAAGTCCGTTTGATATCAATCTTGTTTTGAGAAAAACATGTTTTATTCGCGATGTCATGGAGAAGTACTACACTACCCACAATCCCATAGTGTAACAGCGACGTCTCTGATTGGTGGAGCTCGCTGTTACCATGGAAACGTTTACCAAACCCATGAATTTCATGTTAGCTAGTTAATGCTAGCACTGAACTCTACGATCGTTTACCACAGAGCGACCATAATTTCTTTCATGACTTTCTGACCTACTGCGTTTATTTAGTGATGAGGAGAAGCGTTTATTAAGGGTTCACCCGAACATGAAATTTGTGGGTTCGGTAGACATTTATATGGTAACTGCGTCCATCTTTAGACGCCGCGGTGATCGCTTGCTCTGAGCGTCACATATCGCCGCGGAGGGGATTGCATTGGAATCAATTGACATCCCCCTGCGTCGAAATAAGGCGCTGAGGGGCACCTTGGGCGTCAGTGCTCAACGCGAAGGGCCCTGACCAAACGTCAGTATATGACGCATCGGGAGTGAAACTGTGTCGCCACAAGACATCCCACTTGACCTCCTGGCTGCTATAAACTCTGAATATTCAGATACAGACATGACACTGAAATCGTCCTTCGGATCAGATCAAGTGTTTTCGCGGCATAACACGGCGCCTTCCGGGTCATTGAAAAAGACGTATGGCAAAATCTGGAATGAAAAATGGCACTGTCATTTCATCCCCGATTCCCATTCACGAACACAGTATCTAATATCAGTTAACGAGTCGTTTTCCGTTCTCCGTTTTTTCCGATTTTAAAACGAATAACGGGATACATGTCATTTTCCGAAAATCGGATGGCCGTAACGTACACGGACCCAGGATGCCAAGAAATATGGATTTACGGAGTGTAACGTACGAAGATGGCGGGTCTTAAAAGACCGTCTGAAAACGTTAACGGTAAGAGAAAAGCTTATCATGGTCCTCTAAGCGGTCGCTTCCAAGAGACTGACAGGAGGGAATGTGAGTTTGTTATTGAGAAACGAATTTTGGTTATCAGAGTCTTTTTCTGAAGATTAGTCTTGAAAAGAGGGGTCGTCTTATAATCAGGGTCATCCTATATTCGGGTCAATACGGTACAACGTTTTTTGGATAAGGGGGAGTAGATTTAAATAGACCAATCCAGATGGGAGCCATTTAAATTGCCAATTATTTCGAATACTGGGAGGGCATATTTTAGAGAAAGGCATTGCTTCAGATTTCAACCAGTGGATCTTGTATCCTGATATACGAGAAAAAGAACAAATCATGTATAAAATATGAGGCACTGCAAATTCTGGGTTACTTGACAGTAATAGGGTGTCATCCGCATATAATAAAAAGTTTATGTTCTTCTTGCCCTGAAACAACGCCTTTAATATCGACATAATTGCCGAGGCTAAGGGTTCCAAAGCCAGGGCAAAGATCAAGGGAGAAAGGGGGCAGCCCTGTCGGGTTCCGAGTGATAATCTAAAAGGGTTAGAAATATTCCCATTCGTGAGGACAGCTGCCTTTGGACTTCCATACAACATTTTCACCCATTTAATATATACATCACCCACATCAAACCTCTCAAGAATTGCAAATAGGTAGGGATGTGACGAGATCTCGTGCCACGAGATCTTGTGAGATTAAACTTGACGATATTTCTCGTTGCATTAAAAATCTGTCTTGCGAGATTTGTGAGCTATCCAAACTTCTATTTGTGACCTGTGGGGGCAGTAATGCGCGTTTGCTACGTCTAGCCTGCCAGAACCTAAAGAAGGAGAAGGAAAAGAAGAGGAGGAGAAGGAGGGGAAGCAGCAAGCAGCCAGAATGATGTCGGAAAATACCGGTATTACTATTGAAGATGCCCCCGCCACTTTCACCCGGCGGAAATGATAAATGGCAGTAGTGCAACTGATAAGACACGGACAATATGCAAGCATTGTATGAAAATAATGCCGTACACCGCGGCTAATACGAGCACGATGCAGAGACATATACAGCACCACCACAGCTCGGTACTCAAATCAACAACTGCACCTGTGAAGATAACACTAACAAACAACGCTGAAAAACGCATTTGGACCTCAACTTCCACAGTCAAGCGCCAGAGCCTTGATTACTTTAAGTTACTTTTGGATTACCTCAATACAAATGCAAATAAAGACAAGAAAGAAGAAATATCCATAAGATGACTTTTAATTTTGTGTATACAACAGAACACATCAATATATAACTCGAAAACTGTAAAACAGTTTACAAAGCAAACAAAAATCTGCTTCTTTACAATGCAAACTGGAAAATGCTCTGTTTTAGTTTAAAACATTGTTTAAGAGGATCCTCACTAATCAATCCAGTGTCCAGCAACTGAATTTTCATTATACAAAAAGAACACAGAACGAATGAAAAAAAATGAAACCATAAAGCAAATTCAGGCAGTAGGCTTACAGATTCCAAATTAAAATATGTGCCTACAGAAGAGTATACTTTACAGAGCAGGAAAAAAAAATCTGCTCCTTTTACAAGAAACAGAACTAGATATTATTAACTTTACTACATGGATTAAGAGCACCTAAAGTATTTTTTAATAAACCAGGTGTCTACCTGCTGAACTGTCAAAATGCCTATGCCTATCAAGTCTTGTTAGCTACAGAATACTGTAATTTACAAAGCAAACATAAAATATGCTCCTTTACAAGGTAAACAGATATGCTCTGTGTTAGTACGTGGATTAAGAGCTGCTTTTTTTTTTAACAAATCAGGTGTCCACCTACTGATTTTTTCATAATAAATCTAAAACTATAAATCAAATTCAGGAAGAAAATTCTAGAAATAAGGTACAGTCCTACATTTAAGATCATAGACCATAGTTTACAAGGCAAAAGGAACATTTGCTGCCTTCACAATAGCAGTTAAGTGAGTAGGCACCATTTGGAAAACCCACAGACCAGATACAGTAGGTGTCAACGTTCAGTCAAAATCTAGCTTTGGGCAGAAGCTTCTGTTGTAACGAAGGAGGAGGACTTGCTCCATGTGATCGTCTGACATTCGGCTACGAGAGGAAGTCAGTATATTTCCTCCATAACTAAACTCAACTGGAGCACTAGAAGGCAGTGTTGTACTTCATGAAGACCTGCTTAATCAAGGGACATGCATGTAGGGAATCCATGGTTTTCACAGTGTCATCGAGGAACCGCCGGACTTCTTCCTCCGCTGTGCTTTTATCAGCCCTGTTTGCCTTCCCAAACACAAAGAACTCCTCATCTGATCCATCATTTTCAGCGCTGATGTTCACTTCAGCTGCAGGAGGTGCTCTGGATTCGAAAAATGTTGCCTCCTGAATCACTGTTTTGCACATTTCCTCTTTCTTTTCTGGAGGAAGCCAACACAAGCGAAATTTGGGCATGGTGGTTGTTGCCATTTTTGCTTCATGGCTGCTCATGATGGCACCGAAGCGTTTGTCAAGTGCCTCAGTAACTGCAGTAATGATGTTTGCTGTGTTACATGTGGCAATTTGTCAGAGAGCTTGTCAGAGTTTTGAGGCTTAAGATTGTTGGAATGAGGAATCCAAGGTAACAATGTTTCTCTTCCTGTAGAAGATCAATAGATTGAGCAAGTGGCTGTAACACAGCTACATATTCCTTAGGAAAAGTCATCTCATGAGGGTGCAGCCTGGTCACTCCGAGCCTTCCGCAGATGTCGTCCAGCTGCTCTTGTGTGAGTCCAATCAGTTTGGAAATAGCCATATATTCAGAGCTCCATCTTGTTACACATGGAACACAAACCCTCATGTTGGCAATATCTTGCACTGCTTCTGCAGCTGCTGATGACCTGTGTGCTTTGTTCCATATGGCAGCACACTTTCCCATTGCACTTCGGTACACTCGATGCGATGGCCCTTTTGATGCTGCTTTAGTCACCTCATTGGTGGCTACCAGGTTGAGCGTGTGCTGCACATCTTTGATGCGGGGGAAGGAAAAAATGAAGCTCCTCATCTCCGTCCGTCTCCAGAACTGCATCCATATCCGTGAACCTTATTCCATCATCAAACTTATCTGGTGCTGCCTCCTCATTGGTTTCAAATTCACGGAAAGCTTTCACAAAGTTACTCCCATTATCTGTAACTGTGGCTCTTACTTTGTGTTGTACTTCGTACTTTGCATGTATTTCACTGATTTTTGCAGCAAGGACATCGTAAGTATGCCGTCCCTTCACTCGTGCACAGGCCAGTGCTGCAGATTTCCTTTTTATCGTTTCCTCCTCAATCCAGTGGCATGTCATACCAAAGAAACTTTGATTGTGTGCAGTCCATTAGTCTGCTGTTGTGCACACATTTGTCACGTTCTGAAGTGTTGCAGTCAAGCTTTCTTTCATGACAGCAAATTCCCTCTCAATATGCTGAACTAGAGTCTTTCTGCACATGGCTGTTTTGCCCCCACTGATTCCCTGTATGAGCTTTCTGAAAGAAGGCTGGTCGACCAAGGAGAAAGACTGGACATGGTCGATGACAAATTCAAATATCAGTCTATTGACTGCAGTCTGGGATATGCTGTTGTTTCCAAGTTGAAGTTTAGCTTGTTTTAGGGGAGGTCTCTCTTGTCCATGTTCAGATTCAACGTGCTGCTCAGTCAGCTCAGACTGAATCGTGTCTTCTTTGGTCAGGAGTAAATGACTTTGATGCTTCCTCTGAGGAACACATAAAGCAAATTAAAAATTAAAAAAATAATTAATTGTAGGGTATGTTAGATTTATTCAGTTTTATTCATTGACTACTAACTATTCAGCCGTATTCAAGAATTACATCACATATTACAATAATAATAATAATAATAATAATAATAATAATGGCAACTATTATTATTATTAGTGTTATTGTAACTACTATTTCTAGTAATAGCAGTTGTAAAACACCCCCACCTATAGGATGTGTGTCATTTATATGTCCCCCAAAATTACCCATACAATTTCCTAATATAATCATGCTATTTTAATACCTTGTTGTGATCTAAAGTGTTAGTGACCCATTTCAGTCACTGCAGGTGTTTCAGGCAATTTTGTAACGTACAAGCCCCATAAGGTGGCAGTAGCTATATTTCAAGTGCCTATGGGGCCCTCGCAAGTCAACGAGTTTTCTACGATGAAGTCCGTGCAAATGTTTCACAATAAAAGCCTATTGAGCTATTTATGCTAGAGGACTTTTTATTTGAGACGGACACAGGAAGTGTTGAGTATGTTTTAACAATGTAATGTCTTCATTTTAACAGGGCAAATGGGAGCGAACCAAAACGAGCCTGCGTACTACAGCATGTTAAATTATATCAGAAATAAAAACTTCTGTGATCATTTAGCTAAATGATGTTACGGTATTCACATTTAAACGTCATGCTCAAACTTCAAAACTACCAAAAAACCACACGTACCATCCCGGTCACCAGCAGCACCACCCACAGACCCAAAATAGTAGTAGTAGTAGTAGTAGTAGTAGTAGTAGCAGCAGCAGTAGTAGCAGTAGTAGTAACAATGACAGCCCGAGCCTGGTTAGCAGGCTAACTAATGTTAACTTTAGCTAACAGAATTTCTGTGTAGCTAGCTAACGTTCGCAGTTTCACTTACCATTAAATGTTTCTTTAAATTAGATGTGGAGTCCTTGGACGATGACAGTGTGTGCACAGCTGGGAGGCATAGCTTGCACTGTACAGTGATGTTGTTCTTTAGAAACAAAGTAATGGCGAAATTTTACACGCAGTGAAAGCATTTTTTTCTCTTGCGCTCGAGGCCATAATGAGCCGTCTGGCTTCACTTGAGAGCAGAGCGTAGTTGTCACTGACTTGTCGTGAACTGTAGTAATGTGTGCGTGCGTGCATACGGCATTACCGCATTGGCAAGTGTTAGAGAGAGATTAGAGAGAGAGACTAATTCATTCATTCACATACATTCATCATTCATCATCATATATTTTAATTGTAATCCTACTAATAATCCAATTTTTTTCCAGATGTATCTGTAATCTGATTACGTTTTTTTTTCTGTAACTGTAACGGAATACAGTTACTGTTTTTTTGTATCCTAATTACATAACGCCGTTACATGTAGTCCGTTACTCCCCAAGCCTGCCACACAGTGATCCTGAACCTCTATGGAGAGTCCAAGAGCAAGGTTGTACAGATCCTGAGAGACGCAGAAAGCATCGCCATAACAACAGACGGTTGGACATCGAGAGGTACGCAAAGCTACATCACAATTACAGCCAACACAATCAACAATGACTGGAAAATGGAAAGTGTTGTGCTACAGACTTGCCCACTATTCGAGTCCCACACAGGGGTAAACATGGCTGAGGTTTTACAGACAGCTGTTACTGACTGGGAGCTTAATGGGGCGTTCAGACCGAACGCGATAGACGCGAATACAATCGCTTCAGACGATTCATTCACGCCGCTTGATCATTTTGGACAATTTTGGACAATTCGCCTCATTCGCGTCATTCGCTTCATTCGTGTCATTCGCTTCATTCGCGCTTGAGAAAAAAAGAGACGCGCTTGCCCGCTCATTTTGCTAAATTAGCTTCTAACTAAATTAAATACTACAATAAACATTCACACAAACTGGAAGTGGTATCCTGCACAAAGGCGGATAATGCTATACAAGTGCTAACTGATGCTAACATTTCATAGAGAAACACGGTCAGTAACGTAGTAAAACAAGCCACAGATAGCTTCAAAACTTACCAGAGAGTCCCACCTCCTCAGCGACTTTCACCCATGCCTCCTCTTTTTTAAATTGTCCCAGTAGAACACCGCAGTGGTGTCATACAGCACCGGGTGCCCACAGACAGCTACTATCAGCTTCTCCTCCATGTTGCTATAAGCGACTGTAAACAACCGTACGTGAAGGAAGTGACGTCGTCGGCTTGAACTCGTCGCTGATTGGATGTCGCGGCGCGATGCCGCCTGAAAAGTTGGATATTTTCACCTTTATTCGCGTCGCTGCAGACGCTTCATTCGCGCTGCGCCGGCGCCTGAATCGCGTGTCATCGCGCCATTTACATTGATTTTCAATGTAGAGTTGACGCTCCATTCGCGTCTATCGCGTTCGGTCTGAACGCAGCTTAAAAAACCCAACCACGGCATCGCTATTGTTACCAACAATGCAAGTAATATGGACGTGGCCGTGCGTGAGGCGGGATTGAAGCCGCACATTAAGTGTTTTTTTGCGCACACTATAAATCTTGCAACCCAAGCTGGCCTCGGTGTTCCCCGCGTCACTCGTTTGCTCGGGCGGGTGAGGCGTTTTATCATAGTTCAACGGCTACTGCGGTGTTACTGTCCAAGCAGTGTAGTGGGAGAGTATCTCCTTATCCATCAAATTATTCCACTATCAGACCCTGTAAATCCACTCAAAGGTTAAATCCAAATTAAAGGAGAAACAGCTCTGAGTCTAAGTCCAACTCAGAGACAAACAGTTCAGAGCCTAAGTCCCAATCAGAGGTGAAATCCGCTCAGAACCTAAGTCCAGACCAGGTAAAATCCGCTCAGAAAGTAAGTCCAGACCAGAGGCAAACCGCTCAGAGACTAAGTCCCAAATCAGAGGCGAGGCAGCAGGTCTTCAGTCCAATTGGGCAACCCGGATGCAAGAGGACGCTGGCGTGAGTATCGCCGCTTCTCGATCCGTGACAATACAGCTTTTTTCTGCTAAAAGAAGAAAGCCAAGTTGTTTTTGCAAGCTCTGAGGCTGTGCTACTACCTTTGAAGCCTGCACACCTGAAGAACTGGCTCCATGGACTCATCTTTCTCCGCTCATCAGCTGTTAGCCCCGTTGGTCCGCTGTTAGCCTCACTAATCAGCAGTTAGCATAGAAATGTTAACTTTTAAGCAGACGTACTCGATGCTCTGTGGGATATCCATCATTGCTCTGCTGTTCCTCCATCCGCCACGGCCTCTGGGTTGTTCACCACCTGGCTCCGTTCTCGCTCTCCTCTGCCGCTGTGGTCTCCCCTGGCTCGCGGTGATGTTGGATTGTCGATGCTTCGCCGTTGCTGGTGGGGTCAACAGGTGTTCAGATCGGGAGCTCCTGGACTTCTGCTGTCACTTCGCCCCGGGCTCTGTCACTGGGACTGGATCTCTGGGTCTCCTGTGTCGCCCCCGCTGTGTGCATGGGACCTCCAGATGCAAGTTCGCTTCTGGACGGAGGGTGCTGTTCCCTGCGGTGCTGACTGACGGGCGCTCCATTTATCCTTATATCTTTGCTTTGTTTGTTTTCATATATGTTTATTCCACTTTGTCAAGTGTCCTTGGGTACCCTGAAAGGCGCTATATAAATTAAATCTATTATTATTATTAATTATTATTATTCCAAGAGAAGTTATAAATCCATGAGGTACCCCGGGGCAACTGAGAAATCTCCCCGGATCACCCACTTTTATACCTGGGGGCAAGGTCACCAACGCCCACTTGGACCACCCCCCTTCGTTATGATCACGCAAGACTGTCATCTACTATTCTCATTTTTGAATGTGTTCCTTAAAGCCCTACAAAGTGTCTCACCCTGGCCCCTATCTGTGGCCCTGGGTAAGCTGTGGCTGCACTTGTTGTTCACTCACTTCAGCCTTGTTATTATAAAAGGGTAACTCAAACATTGGTTATCAGGCTCAAAACTCCTTATTAGAGCACAGTTGAGACTGCACAGGATATATCCCAAATCTACTTATATGCATGATCATGACCCAGATTTATTTGCCACTACAGTATTTGCCACTACTTCAAAAAAGGACCAACACTTCAAACTTCAACATCAGGGAGTACAACCATCTTATCATCGTAAACAGGCTTGGGGAGTAACGGACTACATGTCACGGCGTTACATAATTAGGATACAAAAAAACAGTAACTGTATTCTGTTACAGTTACAGAAAAAAAGACGTAATCAGATTACAGAAAAAAAAATGTGATTATTAGTTGGATTACAATTAAAATATATGATGATGAATGATGAATGAATGTGAATGAATGAATTAATCTAACACTTGCCAATGCGACAATGCCATATGCACGCACGTACACATTACTACAGCTCACGACACGTCAGTCACAACGACACTCTGCTCTCAAGTGAAGCCAGACGGCTCATTATGGCCTCGAGCACTAAGGGAAAAAATGCTTTCACTGCGTGGAAATTTCGCCATTACTTTGTTTCTCAAGAAGAAAGGGGGAACAACATCACTGTACAGTGCAAGCTATGCCTCCCAGCTGTGCACACACTGTCATCGTCCAAGGACTCCACATCTAATTTAAAGAAACATTTAATGGTAAGCAAAACTGCGAACGTTAGCTAGCTACACTAGCTAGCTACAATGTTAACTAAAGTTAACATTAGTTAACCTGCTAACCAGGCTCGGGCTGTCATTGTTACTACTACTGCTGCTACTACTGCTGCTGCTACTACTACTATTTTGGGTCTATGGGTGGTGCTGCTGGTGACCGGGATGGTGCGTTTTTAGGTTTTTTGTTAGTTTTGAAATTTGAGCATGACGTTCAAATGTGAATACCGTAACATCATTTAGCTAAATGATCACAGAAGTTTAATTTCTGATATGATTTAACATGCTGATGAATGAAGACATTACATTGTTAATACAAACTCAACACTTCCTGTGTCCATCTCAAATTAAAAGTCCTCTAGCATAAATAGCTCAGTAGGCTTTTATTGTGAAACATTTGCACAGACTTCATCGTGGAAAACTCGTTGACTTGCGAGGGCCCCATAGGCATGCTTTCTTGTCTTTCTTTGCATTTGTATTGAGGTATCCAAAAGTAACTTAAAGTAATCAAGTTACATTACTTTAATATTGTGGTACTTGGATTACGTTACTGACTACATTTTTTAACAGGTAATTAGTAGCTGTATCGGACTACATTTTTAAAGTAACCCTCCCAACCCTGATCGTATCACAAACAACAGTATGAGTATATTGTAAATAAAACACTATATATATGGTTTCAAACAGTATAAATGCAACCCCATCCTACAAGACTGATAATGAGTATCAACCCATAGGGAAGTGCTTCAACTATCAAGAGGATATTTGAGAGCTCTCCCTGAGCCATCTTCTGGACCAGCCTTCAAACAGATGACCCAGTAATATTCATTGACAGATTTCTTTTTTTTTTATATATATATTTTATTGAATTTTTAGATCAAGCACAAAACACAGAACATAAATGACAGCAGTGGTGGTTGGTACGAGCAAAATACATATACCATACAGAATAACATAATTGGAGGTAAGGAAGAAAAAAAAAAAACAGACACAGGTGTTACAGCACTGTACAAGGCCTTACACATGCAATTCTTATAAAGTCCACAGTTTACATGTCACATATGAATCAGTAAATAGATAGTTATGGCAATAAGATAAAAACAGTATCCAGGAAACAGCGTTATGCAAGCACAGAGGAGTATGAGGGACGCCAGTCAACGTTACAGCACCCCCTGCGAACTAGATCTATTGTATCGCCTGGTAAGCCCATTGGTAGAACTTTTAATATTTCTCCATACCACTGATTAAGAGTTAGAGGTCTAGGTTTGATCCACTGAAAAAGTACGCATCTCCTAGCTAACAACAGAAGCTTATATAGGAGTTTTCGCTGGGGGCTCGATAGAGAAAGTCCCTCTTCTGAGAGACCTAACAGAAATAATCCAGGATTTATTTGTACGCTCTTACCAAGAATTGAGTTAATATCCTGTGAGACTTTCCCCCAGAATTTAAATATTAAAGATCAGCTCCAGATACAGTGTATATAAGACCCAACTTCCTGCTGGCACTTAACACAGAGGGGAGAAATGTTAGGATAGAAAGTATTGAGAGATTGGGGTGTACGTTGTATTCTATGAAGGATCCTGTATTGACTTTTTGTTAGCCTGTTGCACAAAAAGGTTTTACCTACTGATTCCACTGCACTGGACCATGCTTCCTCACCAAACTCAGTTGCCAAGTCCTTGTTCCATAGACCTTTAGTTTTATCGATATTACAAGAAGTAAGGGACTGTAGTTTTCCATAAAAGTAGGAAACAATTTTCCTATTTTGGCGGCACTGTAATAAAATTGAGTCGATATCTGAGGCTAATGGCTGAGCTTCAGCGAGATCTTGACTAATAATGAAGTGTCTAACCTGAAGATAGCCATAGAAATGTTGGGATGGTACACCAAATTTGGCTCTGATCTGTTCAAAAGATAACAATTTACCATCCTCAAATAGATCACCAACAACTCTAATACCATGATCGTACCAACACTGAAATATATTTGTACCCAAACCTGGTGGAAAAGCCCTATTCTGTATAATGGGATGAAGGGCTGGAGTGGGACCTTTGACTTTGGAAAGCCTCACAATCCTGTCCCATGTTCTGATTGTGTTCAGCATAATTGGACTGTTCTTGACCTCGATCGGGATCAATGATGACTTATTAGCAACAAGGCTAAGTGGAGACAAGAATGGGCAGTGCCAGGCATCAATTTGAGGTTCATGTCTAGAACCTAGAAAATGTCTTAGCCATCCTAGCACTATTCGCATGTGACATGCCCAGTTAAACATAAAGTTAGGCATTGAAAGACCACCCCTCTCTCTGGGTAGTTGCAGAACTTTAAGACTGAGATGTGCTTTTTTCCCATGCCAGATAAATTTAGAGATAGCTTTATCTATATTAGAATATACAGACTTATTTATCCTCAAAGGGAGCATTTGCATTGGGTAGAGAATTCTTGGGAGAACATTCATTTTGATTAAAACTTATTCTGCCCATCCAAGAGAGTGGGAGGTCAAACCACCTGAGCAGATCACTTTTAATCGTGGATAAAATGGGGGCAAAATTAAGCTTATACAAGTTATTTAAATTTGCAGAGACTTTGACACCCAAATATGTAAACCCAGAATTGGACCATTTAAAGGGAAAGTTGGGAAAGGCACTTTTTTCCCCTAAGTCACCCAGAGGTAAAGCTTCGTATTTATCAAAATTGATTTTGTAACCTGAGAAATTTCCAAACAACTCTATAGTCGAGATAAGGGCGGGGATAGAGGTTTCAGGTCGTGTCAAAAACAGAATGACATCATCAGCATAGAGTGCGAGTTTATGAACCTCACCACAGAGACCGACCCCAGTTATACCATGGTCTGGGGGAATACTTGATTCTGATTGGCTGAAGGGTGTCCATTAACCCCTGATATACGGACACCTACTAAGTAGTTCCAGTCAAATTGTCTGTTTACCGTTCAATCAATGCGCTAGCTGGTATATCAAATGTGAATATTTTATTTCAAACACTGAGTGCAGTCCGTCAGTCCTTCAGTGCCGTATCCTCTGAACACCACAAGGTGGCGACTGTAACACACAAGCTGCAGAAAGTACACTTCCCCTCTAAACTTACTGATACTCGAGTAATCTCACATCCCTTTCGCTGTTCAGCTCTCTACTTCAGGCTGCGGCCACAGCAACGTTACACACGGCCGGTCATTTTTTCGTGAAAATCATGGTATTGATTTTGGGACAATGACATGACTCTAGCTAGCTAGCTGGTCTTGTTAGCTAGCATACTGTCAAATTATATTTACTGTTTGTCAACCGTACGCAATGTTATTGACTTTGAATCTTGCTAGCATAGCGTTAGCTTTCTGGTTTATCGCTCAGCGGGCTACAATATCTCCCGTTGCCAAGTCGTATCTATGGTCCGTCCTATTTACTGGAGGAGTGAACAGCGTTTCCGTTGCATAAGAACCTTACGGGAGAGTAATGATCGTTCCAGGTATTAGTCAAACCCTCAGGCGTTACCAGAGAAACTTAGTTATGGCTTGTGAAAAACTTTATATTTTGATTGTAAAACGCATGAAAGTATAAATTAATGGTCTTAATTTCTTTTCTTTGGCAAGTGACCATGGTATAAGCGGGATAATGCCCTTCGAGGTGTCCATTATCAGGAATTAATGGAAGTTGCTGAGGCAACTGTCCTCCGCTGCACATCGGACGGTTCTTCGGCCTCCGCGTCGTCCATTAATTCCTGATAATGGACACCTCGTCGGGCATTATCCCTTACTTATATCATCTGCGTACCTTATTGCCTCTGCGAGTGGCTCAATGGCTAGAGCAAATAGCAAGGGGTACATGGGGCAACCCTGTCTCGTACCTCGCCCAAGATGGAAGGCCTCTCGCCATGGGGGCGCTGTAGCATCACCCATTTATTAAATTCATGCCCCAATCCAAACCTCTGAAGAACCTCAAACAGGTAATTAAATTTCACCCTGTCAAAGGCTTTGGCTGCCTCTAGAGCTACACATAAAATTCTCTCTTGACTAAAGTTTGCATACGGAATCACATTAAGAAGACACCTAACATTTGAGTGTGAAAGCCTGTTCTTAATAAAACCTGTTTGATCAGGTTTTATCAGAGCAGGAAGATAAACCTCCAGTGTCCGGGTAAGAAGTTTTGATAGCACTTTACAATCAACCCCAATCAGACTTATCGGCCTATAAGATGAGCAGCAGTCTGAGGGTTTGCCTTTCTTCAGAATAAGTGAAATATTGGCCAAGTTAAGTGTTGGGGGCAAGGTACCACGCTCAAAAGATTCAGTGTACATTCTGGTGAGTGGCTCTACTATCACCTTGGCCATTTTCTTAAAAAATTCTGGGCAAAACCCATCTGGGCCTGGAGCTTTCCCATTTGGTAGAGATTGAATTGTTTCATGGACCTCCTCTTTAGTAACTGGACGGCACAGAATGTCCCTACTCTCAGCTGGTGGTGTCGGGAGATCTCGATGGTCTAAAAATTTGGCCTGATCCCCAGTGCTATCAGGGTTTTCTAGCGAGTACAAGTTTTGATAGAAGCATTTCATGATATGAACCATATGTTTATTTTCATAAAGTTTAGCTCCTTTCTCGTCTTTTAATGATGGGATCACGTTAGGATCAGCCCTGCCCTTTGCCAGATGAGCCAGCAGTCTCCCTGGCTTATTTGCAGACTCAAATAGTCTGTGCCTAGTGTAGAAAATTGCAGTTTCTGCTTTTTGTGTAAGGAGGTTATCCAGGGCAGAGCGAGCTGCATCCAGCTTCAGCCGAGACGACTTAGAAGAGGAGTGTTTAAACTCCTTCTCCAGTTCAGATATTTGAGATTCAAGCTCTAGTTGTTGTCTGAGCGCTTCTTTTCTTTTGGCTGAGGTGTACGAAATAATAGCTCCCCTTATATAGGCCTTTGCAGACTCCCATAAAGTTGATGCTGAGACATCAGGTGTATCATTAGTAGAAAAAAAGAACGTTAGTTGTTCCTCCAATAGAATAAAAAAGTGGGATTACTCAGCAAGGAGGGGTTGAGCCGCCAGTGACGTGCAGCCGGATCGTAGTAGGGAGGTGTAAATTCCAGGCATACAAGTGAATGATCCAAGAGTGTCATGGCTTTAATATTACATGTTTTAATCCTATCCGATGCCTGCCTTGAGGTGAGAAAATAGTCAATCCTTGAGAATGAATTATGTGGGCGGGAAAAGAAGGTAAAATCCTTTACATTTGGGTTCAATATTCTCCAGGTGTCAAACAGGTTCAAATCGTTGCAAAGTGTTCTTGTGGCTATTGCCATTTTAGACGGACGAGTGGACTTTACAGGGTTCTGGTCAAGTTCTGGTTCCAAGCAGGCGTTCAAATCTCCACCCAAGATTATGAGAGGTGATGTATTAGAAGATAAAACAGCTATCAGTTTAGAATAGAAGGAGACCTCAAATGTGTTGGGAGAATTATTGCATCCCAGAATAAGCTTTTCCCCGTATAGAAAACCTGAAATTATTACATATCTTCCTTCTGAATCCTTAAAACATTTTTCTAAATTGAAAGGCAGCCTTTTGTGCAACAGGATCGCCACTCCCCTACTTTTGGATT
This sequence comes from Diplodus sargus, assembly GCA_903131615.1. NCBI lineage: Eukaryota > Metazoa > Chordata > Actinopteri > Spariformes > Sparidae > Diplodus > Diplodus sargus. The sequence goes on along the minus strand of CAEMYA010000975.1, from coordinate 681,898 downwards.
TAAAAGAGGAGTAAAAGACTTGACCCACCCAGTCTCTTCTCAGTTTTACATGTTCAAGGTCACTTAAGTGGGTTTCTTATCTTATTAAGCTATATGGGCCCCTTCTTTTTTAAGAGATGAGAACATTTTAAGCCTCTTAACCACATTATTAATTCCCTTCACATTCCATGTTGTCAGTTTAGTGACACTCATCTTATCTGTGATATAGATTCCATGTACAGGAATAAATGTGTCCACAAAGGCCTGTTGCTCTTCAACACTGAAAATAAACAGAACCAGATACTGCTGTCATATGTGAAAAAGCCGTTCCCGAACAAGACTGAACACGAACAAAGACAATCAAAATCCACCCCAAAAGAAAAAGCTAACACAAATGTGACCATAGGGTCTCACACTTACATAGACAGCTAAGAAATACCCAAAGGGTATTATGAGGTGACATGACGCTAAAGGAGGCCATCACTAAGGAGAGGGCAAAGAAAAAGGAGGAACTGAAAATTCTCCCAAAAGGAACCCCCGCTCCGGCCCCAAGAACAATAAATACAGGTAACATCTAGGCAATCCATCCAGGCAAGCAGTTTGCCATTTTCTCCCCCTGTACTCAGGGACTACTGAGCAGACTCAGCAGTCCCTGGATCGCTGTCAGAGGAAAAGCCACGTTTAGAGCCATGTAAAATTAAAATAGCCCTTTCATTCAGTATGCAATGATCATCAGGGATGTAAAAAAACACCAGGGGGCACAGCATACTGATAATTAACAAAAAACACAGCAAAAAAAGAGGGCATGAACTGAACAGTATTAAAAACAGACTTAGCTAATTTTGATCAGGAGGTGGCAACCATCACAGTAATAGAAATAATAACAGCACTACAGACCCTTCAGAATAGCTGGGCTTATTGAAAATTAACCAAAAGATGAGTTAACTTTGAATATAGTCTTGTCAGAAGAGGTCTGTATAACTGAGACTCCCAGCAGGGTAAGTCTGCAAAATTATTAGAGCCGGCAAGACCGGACCGTTTCATGTATTGTGTTTATTAATGTCTCACCGGCAAACAAGGTCAGTCAAGTGTGGCCACAAATCGTCACAAATGGAAACCGCATCGTGAATCTGATCTCCTTGTCTATAAGTCTTCAGACCACATCATTATAAGAACGGCGCTTCAGCCAGACCGTGTTAGACAGGTCCTGATGGATGAACATGCGTGACCCCCCGTGTTCCAGGTTTGTTGCCTTCCTTACAGCTGCTAGGATCCAAGGTTTATCCCGGGAGTTATGAAGTTTGACAATCACCGGTCTCGGGCGGTCACTTCTTGGCCCGGCGGTCCGATGAGCTCGGTCCAGCTTTATGCGCCCTTTGGCAGTGTGCAAGCCGAGCGTCTTTGGCAGCCAAGACTTGAAAAAGGATGTTTGCCTTCCGTGCCTTCCTTCAAATTTAGGAACCGTATGTTATCACGTCTGCTCCGGTTTTCCGCGTCGTCTATCTGGTCAGCCATGGTTGCCTGTCTATTCTCCACCTGGGTAAGGCGAAGCTCAAGGGCGGCCACCTGGTCATCCACGGCGGTGATCCGTTGTTCTGCCTCAGTTATGCATTTCAACTGACCTTCCAAGCTGCTGGCAATTTTGTCCAATGTCTCAGTTAGTTTCGCCAACTTCTGCTCCATCATTTCACTTATGTTTTGGGTAACTTCCCGTGCGAGTTCGGACATGTCCGTAGCGCTAGCTTCCAACATGCTAGCACCAGTCTGAGGCACCATGTTGGGCAGATCGGTGATTTTCGACTGGACTGTTTGCCTCAGTTTGGCTGGTCTTTCTCTCTGTCCGCCAGGTTTACTTTACTTTATCTTTAAGCTAAAAGCGTAAGGACCGAAGCGGGAGCTCTGCGACAACACAGCCTTCAGCTCACCATTGTCACCCTCCCCATTGACAGATTTCTATTCTGACCTGGCAACCTGACAGGGGGAACTTCCTCTCCTTAACTGTTTCGGAGAGGTAACTTCACCGTTATGTGGCCCACAATCTGACCTGTTCTGTGGGTGCAAACAGATTATGAGTACATACAGCAATAATTCACACATTGTAATTAACCTTTTGAAGGCACTTTTGTGACTAACACACGTGAATCAAACTCTTGGTAAATGACACCACTCAACACCTCTAGATTTGTTTTTTTTTTTAAGCATGCATAATTAAGTAACTTGTGCTCATGTGAATATAGCATAGAATTTTAAGAAAATTTAAAGAAAAGCATAAGATTACATAGACAAATTCTTAAACCTATATGGATTAGACTATTATCTAGACACACCTTGTAAAGATAATCCTTCTTTGATCAGTTCAACGAACACTAGATCAACAGTTTCCAGATTATTATCATGAAACACCTACACCTACACCTACACGTTTTCTTCTGGCATTTTTTTTCCCCCGTTGATCCAATTAGGTAAAGACAGGTAAGAGCTCTATCTAATCTTAGCAGCCGGACTTAAATGACACGCTTGAATGATTTGTTAGCCTTAGTGACATATTACCCGTGGTGTTGCCTTGGTTAGTGTGGGGGCCCTGAGGCCAACATTCCACCAGAGCCCCTGTGAACTTACTGGTTTCCTGTAAACCACACTGGTTTAATACCTTTCTCGTACTTGTTAAGGCACTCAGCTTTCTGACGTGACCTTCACAAATAAGTGCCTGCTTACCTTTATCAAAGACTCATTTCATGATCACAACACATTTACAACATTTGACGCCACATAACTATGTTGAATACAAAGGATCGTCATACAATTGTCGGAACATCATTTATAAACCTGTCAACCTGTCCCTCTCCTTGTACGGTAGTCTCTGTGTTGATATCTCACCCTTCTTCCTGGAGGGTGCAGGTACTGATGGATACCTCTGTGCTGTTGTATCCATTTGTATTGTTCCACTCCAGGAGTGGACAGCAACTTTAGTCAGGCTCGCAGCCTTGCGAGCCTGACCAAATTACATTTTGTCCTACATCCATGATGTCGATGACTTCCTGGCTCAGCGTCCGGGCTTGCTGGGCTGGATTCACACATTTTGATGGTGATAGCATTGCCCCCATTGGTGGCCGGATACCAGGTCTCATTGCTGCACTTCACCAACCGCACCACATATGTCATGTTGGTTGTATTTCTTTGGGTTACATACTCCAACTCCTCCTCATGCTACACAGAAAAGGAAGATTAATTTAGCAAGTTTACGTAGCTGTCATTCTTTTTCATTCTTATGGGCATATTTGAGAGTTGGAACTTAAATCCATCCAATTTCCCTGCCATGTGCATTGCACAAAGAGCAAAACATGTTGACATATCTGGACAGTCACCTCTGTGACTCCCTGGCAGTGGCATGAGCTGTGGTATTCTTTTGGCATTGTAATGTGCAATACACTCTTGTCTGTCTTTTTCTGTGCTTCGTGCACTGCTTCAGCTGAGTAGGTTATCCACTGCTGAAACATGTCTGAGTCCCACTGTGCAGATCTTAGTTTGGCCAAATCTGTTTTTACTTGGTTACTCATTAGCCGAATCCATCTACTGGCTTCTATTGTTGTCATTTCCTGATTTGTTTCTGTGTCCTGACATGACATGTTTGTGCATATTACCTGTAATGTCACCATCCCTTCTCTTGAAAAAAAAAAAAAAGACATGATTTTTGCAGGTTTAATATCGCGGCCGAATGGCGAGTTTAAGTTGCACACAGTGAAAGCACTTCACCCTAAGTTATCTTGAAATCGATTATTATTGTCATTACTGCTATTTGTATAATTTCTACAAGTCACTGTTTAAGTTGAGTGACTGAAATCCTCGTCATCCTATTCAAAGGCTGCAACAGGCGACTCATCGAACCGGGGTGAAGTTAGTTTCAGGTTGGATATCGGCGGATATTCACTCAGGTCTAGCTGAGGTTCTCCCAGTGTTAGCAGCAGGAGGACGGTCAGCTCACCTCCCAGAGCCTCGCGCTGAATCACTGAGATTGATTTAGGGACTGTCATTAAATTACTAAGCATAAATATCTTCATACAAAAAAATTGCAGTCACTGTCTTCCATGTCATGTGACCCACTGACTCCAAACCAGCAGCAGATTGTATTAGTAAATTGGACGAATGAGACACACATTAGTTATTGTACTTTAGTGCTTCCTCTTTCCTGCTTTCCAGCATTGTAATCAGATCTAACCAATGCAGTACTTCAATAACAGACAGGTGACCACACGCACGCACACAGTGAAGACTGCAGCGAAAACTAAAATCAAAACACAAAATTGAGAAGCGACAGAATGTCGGCGTCATGAAAATGAACTCCCTAATGCATCATTTTCAGAAAACAAGAGAGGATGACAAGAAAAAAAAATGAATTTAGTCTACAGGGTTAGGATTAGGCTAAATAAGTACTTTATTTGTTTGAAAATGACGTTTTTACCAAAATTGCTGAATTTTCATTGTGCTACTAAAAAATGTTGTGTGCTACTAAATTTTTCAGCATGGTAGCACAGCGCTACTTGGAAAAAAGCTTAGCATCAAGCCCTGCGCTTGATGTTTCTGTAGTTCAAATGATGATTTTACTTCTTCTGTAACAAGTATTTGAACCTTGATGTGAAAATCATGATGCAATCAACACAGACACTTATATATATATGCTTTTTTAAAGGATCTCAGTATTTTCACACCATTTGGACAACAGAGTAGGTTCGTCAAATACTTCTTGATTCACAACAGCCTTCTTCAGCTCACACCCTGTACTTAGAAAAAACAAAAAAAACAGATCATAGCTTTTACTTGAATATGAAGTGGCTTAAACTACATTTGCAACACAATTGGTTGTAATATTTGAAATAGCAGCTTATATGTGATCGTCAAATAATTTTCTTTATCACTGGCATATAGGTATTCACTTTAGACAACAACTGCTAATGAGACAGCATGCTGAAAGGAGCTTGAAAATACACAACAAAACCTTGATGTACTGAAAAAAAGGAAAAGTTCACTGAGCTCTGACACGGCCGACAGTGAGGAGAGAAAAGGAGGGCGATTACGTCACACCGGACGTGCAGTAGAGCGGGGGAGGAGCAATGGAGCTGCAGTTTGAAACACAACTTTTCAGCACACAACTCCCTCAGCCACCAGCGAGATAGGAACCTGCTCTTAAAGTAATACAAGTCCTGCCCGGGGATGTGTCTCCTCGGCTGTAACCTCAACTGACCATCACTTGGATTCCTTATCTCAACAACACTTTACACATGCATTTAGAAACTCTTAGCCTGCGCAAATAGTATTCATAAGCCAAAAGTACAAGTGAAACAAAAGTGTACAAGCAGCAAGTTTGGTTGTTGAGGAACAGGAAGCAACAGGCAACGACAGTCGGTGTACAGACAGCGATATTGAGAGTTGAGAGATTTGTGACATTTAGCGTGTTTGGAGTGTGTAGTTAGTGTGTTATGTAGTGTTCGGTGTAGTGTGTTTAATATGTAGTGGAGTCGTTTTTTTGTTTAATGAGTCAAAACAATGAGTAGAAGCTGAATGTGGAGCAGGCAGTGCAGCTCTTCATTCAGCTGGAAGGAGCTCAGGCAGACCTGAGCATTGCCTGCAATTAAATGTAAATAGTTACACATAACTTAAAATGTATGCGCATATTCAACAAACAACAATTTATATTTGCATTATAAGTAATAAAAATGGTTTGTTAAACATATTTGTAGTTTTCACAGTAAAAAAAATCTAACGTTTTCTACTCTGATTTTAGGTCCATTGTATTAATATAGTACAGTATGTCAAAATGAAAAAATAACTGTACAGTCACACATGTGAGGTTGTGCTGAAAATAATGACACCAAGTAAATAGTTTTTAAGGTGAAATATAATGGCAAAATCAAAAATAGTCAAAAACGGCCAATTATACCCTGGAATATCAGATTTCACAACAAACCTAAATATCCCTGCATTCCACCTTCAAACAGCCTCATTTGGCCATCAATGAAAAAGCTTCTTAACCTCCCACTTTTCTATAGGAACACATATTTTCTTACGGGCATCTAAATTGACTGTTGGGGATTAATGTGACTAAACGAGACTGGACCGAGTCTATTCGGGTCTGAGGAGAGCGGATTTATACCTGCAGCGACGCAAGCTGGACCGGGATTTTGCAGGCGGTTCGGTCCCATTTTCTTCTGTGCATCTAAACTGACTGTTGTGGATTAATGAGACTAAACGAGTCTGGGCCGAGTCTGTTCGGGTCTGAGGAGATGTGGAGACGTGCGGACAACAAAGTGGAATCAGAATCTGCGGGTGTTCGTGTGTAGCTAGCTGCTAGCCGCTAGCCCACACGGCCCAACTCCCGAGTCGACAACCCGGACGCACCGGCATGTCCAAAACGACTTAGGGTAAATAATGTCAGCCACGCTTTTTCGCGAACATTGCCGTCATGTTTGCTTTGTGTCTGGTGCAGAAGAAACGGTAAAAACGGGCTTTTGTCACGAAAGTGTCCAAGTAGCAAGTTTGGCTGTTGAGGAACAGGAAGTTGTGGGAGGGACATCGGCGGATGATTGACAGGCAACGACGGTCGGTGTACAGACAGAGTTGAGAGTCTTAGCTGCTTATGAAATTTAACACCAGTATTTCTTCTGTTTAAAGACCACAGCTGAGGAGAGGGAAGAAGGGGCAGCAGGTGGAGCTCACTGTCCCACACACGGTAGGAGAGGAGGCTGTGAGAGATGATGAGCCCGAAGTCACAGAAACTGCTCCCAAAAAGAGAGCACTTGAGGACCTGTTAGGGAACTCTTTCTCTACTGAGCCAGAGGAGTCCAACAGTTCAAAACAGGCTGAGAGGGTCTGAGGGTCTTTTCTGAAGTTGAAAACTACAGAAAAGAGGCTTCTGTCCCTCTCAGTGGCTGCCCTCTGAAGTGGTGGCAAGAACACTGCTCCCAATATCCTTTGCTGTCTCACCTTGCCAAGGCGTGCCTTTCTGTCCCTGCTACCTCCGTTCCAAGTAAGCGCATCTTTTCAACAGCAGGAGACATAGTCAATGCGCAAAGATCAACTGCTGCCAGAGAATGTGGACATGCTAATATTCTTAAAAAAGAACATGGCTGTGTAGTTGCAGCATGTTGTCAGTGACATACTTGGTCAGGCTCTGTTTGCACTATTTGCACTCTGTATTGACAGAGTAGAACTTTGATTTGGTTTTGCACATAATATTGTTTACACTTGAAAAAAAGAAAGAAATATTTAATTTAATTTATTTTATTTTAAATTTTATAAATTTTAGTTTCAATTTGTGGAAGAAGAAGTTTATTAAAAGCTCATGCTTACATCATGCATGTAAAGAGTTATAATAATACATTTCAAAATGCATGTGCAACTCGGTTAAATAAAAGTTTGTTTTGTCATTGTAGTTTTCTTAAAATCTCATCTCGTCTTGTTCTCGTGAACCCAATATTGTGTCTTGTCTCGTCTCGTGAGCTGAGTGTATCGTCACACCCCTACAAATAGGTACTCCCATTCTACTCTATCAAAAGCTTTCTTTGCGTCCAGAGAGAAAGCCACCACTGGTTCCATGCTGTTCATCGTTTGCCATACCAAATGTAGCAGTCTGAGCAAGTTATCTGCAGAGGACCACCCCTTAACTTATAAAAGTATATTGGAAATCCATCCCCCCAAGGAGACTTCCCAGCACTAAGACCTTTAATCGCTTGTTGAACCTCTCCCAGTGTGATACATGCCCCCAGCCTCTCTCTAGCCAATTCAGTTAGTGCCGTTAGAGTAGTCCTAAACAGTAAATTTTGAAATTCACAGTTATCCCAGCTATGACACATCCTAGCTGTTTTCTCCCTCGCGTAACATTCATCTTCCAAGTTGGAGATGTGAGTTTCAGTCTCTGTGATTCTTCCTCCAAGCTGTTGAACCGTGTTCTGCAGACAAACCAAACCCCTTCACTCCACCTATATCGGTTGCAATACCTTGCAGCATGGACTTGATGTTAGCTAGCTCGATGGCTACATCAGCCTGTTCCTCCGATGAAGCCAAGGCCGGATTATCCATAGACTGGATTGGGCAAGTGCCCAGGAGCATCAACCATTGACAGCCAGTGGGGGGCCACCTCATGATACAAGCTTTAGAAATCTTTTACGTAAATGTTTATATTATTCACTGGAAATTGTTGGGAGACCATACATTACTCGTTTATGAATATTAATTTCAATCGGTCAGAGTTGGGTTGGTCCATAAAACAGCAAGAACATGAGGAGGAAGAACTGCGGTGACTAGCAGCAGGTGCAGTGCTGACGAAGCCGAAGCTAATTGTGGAGACGGTACCAGATGCTGCAGCCTTTAGTGCTACTGCACAGTTACCACACACGGGCTTGTGGCGTGTTAAGTGTCCAGCGTTTGGTTCCGTTTGTAGCTCTTTCGGACCGGCACTGCCTCTGGTTCTCTGTCTGCTGCTGCGGTGGTTGCTCCGCTGCTGCCCACCTTGTGCCGACTGCAGCGGCCCCTTTCCCCTCCATGTATTCTGCCCTCAGCTCCTCTGCCAGCTGCTGCAGGACTTTCCTCGGGGCTCTCCTGCTACTGGTGCTCCTTGAATAAGATGCGGGCATTCATTCCAGCCAGGTCGAGGATGTTATAGAAGACTGCCACTGGCCGTCTTCGCGTACAGCCTCTGACAGAGTCCGCCCTCACCATCGGGTCTGGGACGTCCACGCCGTACTTGGTGTTTTTGAACATCACAGACTGGTTTTGCCTACGCCCCACTAAAGCTGCCCACACCTGAGTGCACAGTGTTCAGGATGCACACATTCTTCCTCGGCTTTCCCTGATACACAGTCAGAGTCGCATCACAACACTTCAGTGTTGAACAGCTTGACTTGCTGTTTCACAGAGGTTTTTTTGTTTGCCCATGGTATCAACCAGGCCGAAATAGGTAAAACATTTTTCTTTTGTGTAATTTATATAAAAAACTGTTCTAAATTGAAATACAGACACTTTCAGGAAAAGTCATGTAACAGCAGTATTTTATTTTTTCATTCAACAAAGTTATTGCACATTTAAATTTGAATCTTGGCCTTTCTAGTGCTAGGTACTCTTTTCGTGGTTTTTGGTGCTTTAGCAATATTGTTGTGGCATTCATGCCAATGAAGAGAATTTGTTGTGTTTACAAATGAGCAATTAATCCAGATTTCTTCAAATTTGTATTGCCAATTGGAATTTAAATTTATATGTCAGGCGATGTTTTCCTCATGGAATTTTTTTTTTTTCAAGCTAGCTATCTCCCTCTGTCAACCACAATCTGTCTCCTCCGTCAGTAAACTCTATTCAGCTCTGTTCAACTTGAGGTATAGTGCCCAGGGGCACCAAATGGGGTTAATACGGGCCTGGATGAAGCCACCTCTTTTCCATCTTTCATCATTCCCCGCGTGGTTGGCTTTCTGTCAGGCATGTTCCCGAGTTATTCCAGTTAGTGTCAGACTTCTATTTGGGTATTTTATGGCAACATTTAATGCTTTTAGAAGGGTATATGGTGCCCAGCCCCGCAGAGCTCTCTGCTACACAGCCATACCGGACGACGTCCCACGTGACTCCCTGGAGCGGCATGTTCTGAGGAATGAAGCGAGAGGTTATGGACTGTGACATGGACTGGTGGCATGAGTAGTGTGAGAGTTGAGCTCCCGTCGCCGTTTTGTGGCGACGACGAGAAACCCTGTGCTGCCTGGGTGAAGCAATTTGAAGCCACAGTCCGCGCCCCTACGAGGGGGGCCAGAAGCGGGAGTTACACAGCCACTTTGGTGAATCTCCTCCCTATGAGGCTGGACGGCGTGGCTTTCCTGTTGTGGGACAGTCTATTGCCGGATGTTCAGTGTGATTATATACGAGTGAAGGGGAGGTTAAAGGAGGCCTTTGGACAAAAACAGCTCCTCCTGTACTTCCAAACCTGCATCTCTGCACGGCCCCGTCAGCCGAATGAGAGTTTGGAGGTCTATGCAGCCGACGTCTCCAGGGTTGTGGCTGAGGTTTTTCCCGACTATGACAGAGCTGCCAGGAATGGTGAGACTTTTAGACATTTTCTTGCTGGGCTCGACCCTGCCCTTCAGGCTAAGTGCCACGAACAGGGGGCGACGGATGTGGAGGAGGCACTGAATATATTGTGAACGGGCCAGGCAGGCTCTTAGGGCAAGCACACCTGAATCACCCTACTCCAACCCACATCCTGCTGTTGTGGCCGCTCTCAATCCGGCGTCACCAAGTATTGTGGACTGTAATGTTAATGCCACAGAGAAGCTCGTTCATGCCATGGAATGACTCACCTCTATGGAATTAGATTTGTGCCATAACAAACAAACAAAACTTCTTAAATCTCAAACAAAAACAGGAATTTGAGAGAACATAAAACTCATTTCAAAAATAAAACTTAGAACTTGCAATCAAATAATTTGTCAAATAGTGTAAAATATTGGTCTTTTACTCTTCTAATGATGCATTATTTTGTTTACGGTTCCCTCTGCTGGTCTCTTTCCGCTCAGACTTTTGCGCTGACTCTCAGCTTTGCGGTCTCTCTGCAGCTCTGTCTCGTTTGCGCTCGCTGACTTTTTGTTTGCAGTTTTGGCACCAACCTCTTGGGTGGGCGGGCCTTTTCAGCAGAGCATCCCCATTAGCTAATTAGTTGTTGACTGACACAGCTCAGTACCTATGTGTAGGTAGCTAGCGCACTAAACGACCCTGGCTTTAAAATGGAGGGAAGAAGAAGATGACGACGACAACGGAGAACAACAGTAACAACCCACAATAAGAAAAACTAATGAAATGTATGTAGTTTGAGATTTAAGAGGTTTTGTTTGTTTCTTTTGGCACAAATCTAATTCCATACACCTCAAGGATGGATACTTTACAAGCGGAGGTGAGGGATTTGAGAGCACGTACATGTGTGGCTGAGTGTGGTGGTCATGGTTCCCCTTTACCTGGGGCTCTTCAGCTGAGCCCGGGGGAGCACGGAGAGCAACGGTGTGCCTATCACTGCGATTGTGGTGGGTTTGGATGCAGGTCCATCTCCAGGGACTTCCGGAAGGACGACCGCACGAGAGGCTGGTCTCCACAGCGCAGGCTTCAGGGAGGATAAGGCGACAGGGAATGGTCTCCACGAGAGTGGGGGACCCGAGACACCACGGCTGGCTTCTCCCCACATCGGCTGAACAGCGAAGGCCTGAGTCTGCCACACTTCCACAACGTCAGCCTCGATGAGGAGTGAGGTTTCTATCTCCCTCCCGATCAGTGATGCCAGTGATCTGACCACTTTTTTCAGTAACGAGTAATCTAACGCGTTAATATTTCCAAACCAGTAATCAGATTAAAGTTTCTTATTCAAGTCACTGTGCTCTGACTTTTGTCACTTTACTTAGTAAAAATATATAGTTTTGCTTTCGTCACGTACGCCACAAGTCACGTTTTCAGCACGAGGACAACTCAGGTGTTACACCACGCAGCTACACAAAAATAACAATGGAGGGAGGAGAGAGATGCGTGTTTTCGAGCTGGAAATACAGTCATTATTTTGAGTTTGTGTCAACTAAAGATGAGAATAGCTATTGTAATGAAAAGCACGGGCGCTCGTGTATTGATTAAATGATATTTCATTCCAAAAGCCGTCATAAAATAAAGGGAACCACCACATTTAACAACCTGGAGGACGGAAGTAGATAAACCCAGTAGAAAGAGTGCCCGCCCGTACAGCGAACGCACCCGCAAAGAAGGGATAATCTGATTGGTCAACAGTAGCCGGCCTTCTATTGGTTGACAGTGTTGATGCAATAAAAATCCGTGAGCAGATGAGAGATCCGAGAGCAGAACTTGACCTGTGAGCAGGTGTGTGTTCTGAGTGTGTGCACTTAGATCTAAGAAAGCAGAAGACATTTAAATGCAAGCACAAAATGTGAGCATGAGGAGAAAAAATCTGAGCACGCGAAGGAGCTGTGCCACTGAAAAGGAATGAAATCATGCTCTCAAACTGAAAATCTATGCTCTTGATTAATGACATGATTCTACTTCCATACATCTCTGCCCCTTGCACTCCCGTTCAAAATTAGCACCTGCTGAATGTAACTAATAAAGTAACTTGTAACCTAACTAAAACCAGTAATCAGTACAGTCATTAAATTACTTTTTAAAGGAGTAATCACTAATCACTGATCGGATTACTTTTTCAAGGTAACTGTGGCAACACTGCTCCCGATGATCACCATCTCCATCCGGCCAGGAGCGGGGAAACTTCCGGTCGCTGTCATTGAGACCCGGATGCCAGTGTTGCCACCACAGGGTCACAATGACAAATTTGCAGTAGTGACTCCGGACCCCACGGTGGTCTCCTGTTTGGTGGGAGAGTCTATGGCCTATGTTAAAGGACTGGTAGAGGGTGTTGATGTGACTGTGTTAATTGACTCTGGCTCTAATGTTTCTTTAATTTCTGGGGAGTTCAGAGTGTCCATCCCAGCATTACATAAACGTGTGTTGAATACACAGTGCATGTATGCATGTGTAGTAAATGGACAGTTACTGGACACTTTAGGTACTGTGGCCTTTCCAAAAATTTGGGGGGCAGGTCTTAGGAACAGAGTGTGTATGTTGTGCGGGGGACTACACAGGCTATCTTGCTGGGTTTTGATTTCATGCGGCAGACTCATGCAATTATGGATGTGGGTTGTGGGCCTCTCAGCATGGGAGACATTAATATTCCTCTCTTGCAAGCTACAGACTTTATTCCAAAATGTTGTATTAACACAATGTCTACTGATGCTACTGTTCCACCTTTCAGTGAAATGATTGTCCCTGTTTGGGTGGAGCCCCCCCGTATTGCTGGACCAACTTTTGACTCTTACCTGGGCTATTTAGGGCCTGAGGTGCGTGACAACATGGGACTGATGGTCGCACGCACAGTAGCGCCAGTGAAGAAGGGATGCACTGTGGCACGGCTACTCAACCCGACTGACCAGGAACTGAAACTGCGCCCTGGCTCTCACCTGGGAGTATTTCACCATGTTAAAGGAGTCATCACCTGGAAATAGCAATTTCTCTTGTTAAAACATGTATATTGGTGTTGGACCTCAGTTGAAACTTGCCTGAAAAGCTGGAGTTTGAAAGTGGCTCAGTTTTTTCGCTTTGGCTCTTTTTCCGAGCAGGAATCGCGCACAAGTATGCACATTCCTGCAGCACGAGATTTTGACTCTGCTCCTGTGGTGACGTTACCACAGGAGGCTACTTGCATAAGCCCACCTCTCTTTCACCACCCGAACCCTGCCCCGTCCACTATCTGAAATCACCAAGTGCCGCCATTACTGAGGAGAACAAGATGGCTAAACGTTGCTCGCATGTAAACTGCGCTGTGGCCAGTTGCCAAAATCAACACGCTAGTGTATTCAGTATCCCTGCATCGGCGGACCAAACCACCAGGGACCAGTGGATCAATTTTATATATGCCAACAATGTTCCTGTCACCCTCCTGCCGCTCTTCATGTTTCTGGTAAACACTTTACCACAGATTTTTCCGCCAATTTGGGGCAATACCAGGCGAAGATGGCGCCAACCCTGCGTCTAAAAAAGGGGGCGATTCCAACTATCAGGGACGCACCTGCGGTGCAATCGGTAAGTCTCACAGCTTGTGTAAGGTTATGCTTTATTGTGTCTGAAACCCTGAAATGACGGTATACTGCTGTCTGTTTAGCAGATAGGGCAGCAGCTAACTGCTAATCGTGTTAACACTAGATGCTAATGGGACTAGTATAAACTTTGAACCCCGTATTTTATCCGCAGTGCGTTGCTCTGCGGTGTGGATGTTTGTGATCGGACACCACCCCGTGTTGGGGGCCATTTCATCAAGTTGTGGCAGAGACGTTGTGGTTTCTGAGGGACCTGAAGCGAGCTGAGCTGCTCCCAAAACTAGGCGAGTGAGTGTGTTGACATTCAGGAACTAACGTTACAGCTGTGAGGACGACTAGTGGGACGCGTTTCGTCTCACAGCCGTCCTCAGCCAGACTGAGTGAGCACGCCAAATCTGCCTATTTCTCTGTCATTTTCATGCCATACATCGTGACCACCAGCATTAAAACTCAGGCTTTACATGTAAAACACGAGTGTGAAGTGTGAACACAGGCTCTGCAGCTAGATTTTACTGTTTATTGTGATTACAATGTTTTAACAATACCCAGTGTCACATCTAATGTTACATTATAATACTTGTCACTCCTTATCAACTGCAGCTCTTCACACGTGTGATTTATTCAATTTCTGTGATGTATTTTGTTACCCTTGTTGGACTCAGACACAGTTAGTTACTTCTAAACAATATCAGATAATCATATTTGTTTTGGATTTTTATTAAATTTGCTTTTAAAATTTCTTTTTGCTTCTATTAGGCTAGCACATCTCATGCAGTACCCAGCACCAGCACTGTCGCAGTGCCTCACAGAGTACATGTTGGCTGCCAGACGGAATCCATAACGGTGGCATCGACTGGCACACAGTTGTCTATAAAAACTTTACAACCTCACGTCAAAAGTACAGGTTAGTCTGGGAGATTAATTTACATATAGAAAATTATAACACACCAAGCACAACACACACTTCTTTGTGTGTACTTGGTGTACTGACAAATATTCAGTCCTTCTTTGTGGACTGAATATTTGTTTCTTTTATGAATAAAAGAAGCAAATATTCAGTCCCCTTTTATTGCACGTTATGATGTCAATATCTGTTTCTGTGGATAAAAGGTACACAAACAACAGAAGTGATGACAAAAGATGTGGGAGTCAGCACAGTTGTTCCTGACCTTCCCTGGTCCTCCCCGCCAACAAAGCCATCACTGCTTCAGCCGCACCTCAATCTGGTGGAGGATGAAGATGAGGAAATCTCTGTGGAGGCTAGCTCATCTTTTGTGGCTCCTGAAACGCAAGACTCCACATACAACCCGGAAGAGTCAGTTACTGTGTTAACAAAATCAACGGATGAGTCGTAAGTTATAACTTGTATTTTTTAATATTTGGGTTTTTGCTCAGCCATTATCTGCTTTTTAGAACTAGGCTCAAACATTAACACAATTTTACTTTTAAAACATTATGTGGCTTCTGATACATTTGATTGTCTACTAGGGCCAATTGCCTGTGTGCACATAACTTCCTGAAACTCAGAAGCTCTGTTATTTTTTGTGAGTTAGGATTGGATTGAACTAACTAAAATGGTGTGCTTTCTTCTTGTCTTTGGTTGCAGCAATCTAACCCACCTGTTTTAATCAGTTCAGTTCAATTCTGTTACACAGGAAATAACAGAGCCTTAGAGTTTCAAGTGTTAGAGCTGTGAATACCACAATTATTCCAGGTGTGTCTGACCATTGTTGTGAGGTCAGACAAACCTACATTAGTCAGTTTGTCCAATAATGTAAGACAGGAAATGAAGGATCTGACTAAAGTTCAGGACGTAGTGAAGCTGTGCATAAAGCCTATTGGCTATGGCTGAGGTATGGGCTCTTCAAATGCCCCTCTAATCTTCATTGTACATGCTGGTGACTTTCATACACTCTCTCAACATAGGGAAGACCCCGGCACCACTCATGGAGAGCCCTTATACATTCATAAAATATGTAAGCTTCTGGTTTTTGAAACATGCCTCATGGAGCTCTTTGAGAAGTGCCCAGTGTGCAGCCAAGTTTGTGATGTCAAGAAGAACATCAGGGGAACTTTCTTTGCCATTGTCCAGAGATGTCCACATTGCCTCTACCGGAGATAATGGAAAAGTCAGCCAGTGATTGGTCACCCCACACCAGCTGGGAATTTGCAACTTTCTGCTGCAATATACTTCTGTGGTGCACAATTTTTTAATGTGCAGAAGGTATGTTCAGGTACTTGTTTATAGTCAAATGTCTTTATAATTTCTCAAACACAGAAGTATGACAAGTTAGAGAACAAATGTTGATGCTCTTGATTCGCTGCCTAAGGTTGAGGGGTCACTTGCCAAGCCCATCATAGCAGTCCATTTGAATTAGATATGAAAAAGCCTGCATACAATTGAGAATTTTATGTACAAATGCATTTTCAGTATAATCTAAATTGTGAATATAGATAACCTATAAAATTTATTTTGTCTTTGATATTTTAGGTTATCAAGGCCATGCAGTTGCAGACACACAGCTACAAACAGTTCAGAGTACACTGCTGCAACTTCATTGAGCCCGCTGTGCTACATAATTGGAAGACAGATCAGGCAGCCATTTTGCAGCGGCTCAGCCAAGACGGGACTGCCATTCTAGGTGGTGATATGAGGGCTGACTCACCAGGTAATTTTTTAAAATTTTCATGTTACAATGAAATATTACCACATAAATGCACACTTAACGCAACAAATATACATTTATTTTTTGGAGAAGGTACATTTCTAAACAATGCAAATTTACTAAAATGCTGTACAAAAAGTGATTCATGTTTTCAGGACACAGTGCAAAGTATGGCAGTTACACCCTGATGGACCTGAACAACAACAATGTCATCGACATCCAGCTAGTTCAGGTAAGTGACAACATGACAGCAGTGTTACACCATTACAATGTATTACTATATTGGTCTGAACATAAAACGACCCTGTTTATAAGACGGCTCCCCCTTTTCAAGACTCATGTTTGGGGAAAATACTTTTTGAAGGCAAAATCTGGTTCTTTATAAAGAAAATAATTCTATTTGAAAATGAGAATATACAAACACTGTTTGTTTATAACATCTTTTTCATGTTTTTATTTTGCCTTGAACAATTTAATTTCAAATTTTGCATCAAAACAGGCAAATGTAGACCCAGGTTTGGTTCTTGATTTTGCACCTCACTCACCTGAGCACTCATGATTAACTTTAATCTGACATTATTCTTTCCATTTTATTATTATGTTTATCTTAACCCTCTATCATGCTCACTTACTTTTAACAGAAAATACTCTTAATGATTTAAAATCTTGTGGGTTGTGCTGTGAACATTTTGATAAGATGAGAGATGAGATTAAGATAATAGCCTTCACTTGTGAATTTAAAATCTTCTTTTACACAACCCCTTTCCCCCTTTTACTTGTCTTGTATAACAGAGCAACGAGGTTGGTGGGAGCACTAACATGGAGAGAGAAGGTCTGAAAAGGAGCCTTAAAGTCATGGAAGACTTTGGCGTCAAGCTGGACTGTATTGTTTCTGATCGGCACCCCCAGATCCAGAAATTCCTCACTGATGCAAAAATCACCCAATACTATGATGTTTGGCACTTTGAGAAAGCTAATTATCTTTCATAGTTATTTCAGTCAATCAACATTTTAGAGGTTTATTCAGTCTGGACATATCATAATCTGATCAATATAAATATAATTTATTAGAAGTAACAAACAATATGTTTAGAGTTTGATTATACTGTTTAGACTTTGATGGTGAAAAATAATTTTTGGGGGGGTCGGGGGTCATGCCCTAAATATTGTGTATTTATTCATAGGAATTGGGAAGAAACTAAAAACCATTGCCAAAACAAAGGAGTACGAGAAGTTGAAGAAATGGTTGCCCATTATAAAAAAACAAATATAGGACTTCCAGCTTAGCGACCAATGGAGTAAGACGTGCTTGCGGGAGCTCCTGGGAAACTTTCTTAAATTGACATCAGGGCTTTTTTGTGAACTTACTATTAGTACATTTCAACTCCACAGGCTCGTTGTATCTGCATTGTATACCGGTATGCCTTCAAAACCAAAAAATACGAGCAACCCAGCAGCAACACAAACAAGGCCTGTCCCCCCAGCAGCATCCCCGTCGGGGAGTGGTCCAGCCACCCCGCTGCGGAGTGCAGTTGCGAAGGCGCCCACTTCAGAGAAAACTGCTGCCGTCCCGAGCATGGCTTCAGCGGACTTTAAGGCTGAACTGCTCGCTGCTTTTCGAGAAGAGATGGTAGGCATTTTTAAGACGGAGTTAGAGACGGCAATGACAAACAACTTCACTCAGATAAAGTCCGAGCTGCAGAGTGTGAAGACTGAGCTAAAAGCCAACATGGCGGCTATCCGGTCGGAAGTGGAGGTGCTAAAGGTTACTGTGAATGACATGGAGGGCCCCCTGTCGACATGTACCGATGATGTGGTTTCACTCAAAAGTAAAGTGGACAAACTTTCGGCCCAACTTGTTACTCTTCACAGTAGATGTGAAGACCTGGAGGCGAGGTCTCGCCGTCATAACATCAGGATAATAGGACTACCCAAGGAGCATGGCACGGTCGACGCGACTACAGTTGTCGCGAATTCACTGCTGAAAGACGCTCTGGGCTTAGGAAAAGAACCAGTTGTGGACCCCGCGCATCGATCTCTACAGCCAAAGTAAATTTGGGTTAGTTACTGCAAATTTGTTGAAACAGGTCTGAGTGTAGGTGCCACTGCAGTTATGTTACTTAAGAAAAGTGGTGCTGAAATGCTTTTTAGTATGTTTTATCAGCACTGTCTACGAAATAGTTTTGGATATTATTTTATTACTGTGGATATGTAATGTTGATTTTTATATAAATGGCACCATAACTCCTACTGTTCTAATAGGAAGTCAATATGCTTATGTGCAGGTTTCTTAGCTTGATCTGAGTTCTGTGTTGTTAACATCTCAGCCCTGTCTTTAGTTATATATCTCAGTGATGTTGATAGGTTTTCAATGTAGTGAGTCCCCGGGACCCACAGGTGGTGAGTTGAGTGGGTCCCTGGGAAATTCAATGGGTCCCGACTCCCCAGTTAAAAAAATGTATTTCTTTCTTATATTATTCTATTTCTTAAATTTTATTGAATGTTAAACTCCTTTGATGGTGGTATGATATGGTTATAATAAACGGATATATGTGAGGGATTTGCGAAAAAATAAACCTGAGCTTCAGCGTCTGTCCGAGGAGGACAGCAACAGGGCCAGGCTGCCTGCTGGAGGGAGGAAGAAGGCTAGCGAGGAAACATGCGGGGATGAGTTATCAGCAAACGGGCACGCCACGAGAGAGTGTCCCGCAAAATGATCAGGGCGATGGAGAAACAAATGTACATCACCGTGAGTGACAGCAGAGATGCGGAGTTAGCAGCGAGTGCTGGTTGGCTGAATCGTTTTCTACGCCGCAACAACTTCACTTGCAGAAGACAACTATTGCCCAGAAGGATGCCAGAGAATTCACTGATAAGCTGGAGAAGTTTGTGACATTTTCATCTCAGATTTTTGTGAGGAAGGAATTAAACGCCTGTCCCAAAGTGCCACTTGGTCCCAAATAAACGCCCCGGCTATTATTTGGTATTTTACGGTATGATAACTCTCCCGGCCGTGGAGAGAAACATGCATCACACTGCTCAGCTGCAGACACAGCAGAGAAGTGACGGGACACGACTCATCATGACTGACAGGCATCAAGGCCACTCAGCTACCTTACCAACCCGCCCCCAGATATTTCATTCACAAAAACAGGGCCTGTGGCAATTCTGGACAGCTGTTTTTTGTTTTGTTTTTTTTCTTCCTTCATGGGCTCCTGACGGCGTCTGGGCCCCGGTGCAGCTGCACCGCCGATAATTACGCCACTGGCTGCAATAGTATGCTGACCTGCAATAGGTTTTATCTTTTTCTTTGGTGGCATTTTTGCGTTCTCCTTTTCCTGCTTACTCGAGAAAAAACGGGATCTTGTTGAAAGCGCGATGTATGCGCAGATGCCGTTTGGGCATAACAAAATGGCGGCTGCCATTCAATGCAGTTTTCATCACCACCACCGGATTATGTTTTATTTATTTCATTACAGCACGTCCCTAAATGTTAAAACATAATCGACACGAATGAGCACAGCATCGAGCTGTGGAAACGTGGGTTTATTTACTATGAAGTTTGTATTTTTAATTGTTGAAATGAAATCAGCGGTGACGGGCTAGTTGTTTTGGTAGCGGCTAAATTAGCTGTACTTTGTACAGGGGATCACGTCTGCGCTGAGTAGATGCGCAGAGGGTTGAAACAGCGCTTGTCCGGTCTGCTAACAACAAGGTTTCTTTTGCCAGTTACTGGGATTAAACACGAGTTGTTTAATGTTCACAATGTATCGTTTTTCATGGGAAAAATGAGGTGCGTCCCCGGGATGCATGGATAGTGAGTTTAGTGCGTCCTTTCAGATTTTAATGCGTCAGGGACGCAGGACGCGTACTTAGCAACATCACTGATATCTATATATATATTTTTAATATTCACGGGAGCTCCAGCCAAGTTGGAGCGTGGTGAAGATATCTGTTTGGTCCAAAGCCTTGAGTTTATTCTTTTGGTTTATGACTCCTTGTGGAGTTAGAACTGGTATCCTGTCGTTTGGGGATGGGATAGTGGTAGGTGCTCCAGGGGGAGCCTTTTTTTTTTATTTGTTTGTTTTTGTCTTTCTCTCTCTCTCTCTCTCTCTCTCTCTCTCTTCTCTCTTTCTCTCTTTTTTTCCCCTTGTCCCTGTGGTATGGGGCTGGGACCCTGGTTGCCTCCTATTTTAATTCGCACTTTACATGGCTAATGTTCCAAGCTCAAATGTAAGATTTATCAGTTGGAATATTAAAGGTTTAGGGGGTGCTATTAAGCAGTGTAGGGTTTAAAGCACTTGAAACCTGACATTGTGTTTTTGCAGGAAACCCACATGAGGAACAAAGATCAAATTAGACTGAAATGTCCCTGGGTTGCTGAGGTATTCCACTCTAGTTTTAACTCAAAGGCCAGGGGGGTCATATGTTTTTCCCCTAAAACACTTTTTCATTGTAGGCCTGCTGTGTATTTGGTTTTATTTTCTTGTTATTGTTGTTTGTTCTTAAAATATGTCAATCTACATCCAAAGGGTGTATGCAAACATGTTTGAAGCCGACACCAATGTGTCCTGATACAAGTGCCTTTGTTACTCTTTGCATACACACCAATAAAAATATAAAAAAAAAA
>CAEMYA010000975.1:629567-660923 GCA_903131615.1 Diplodus sargus | reverse complement strand
AAAAAAAAAAAAAAAAAAAAAAAAAAAAAAAATATACTGGATGGCAGCTTCATCTACCTCTGGGCCTGAGAGAACTGCTAAGTGGACTTCTGTCATAAACCATCTCCAGGACATCCATACACATGAGGACCCCTTGTACCCCAAGTGTAGTCATGCCCCACGTGTGTCCAAGGATAAAGAGAAATGGTTGAAAGCAGTTGAGTACTCAAGCTGTAGAAAGATTCCCTTATTGACTAGTAAAAGTTAACCGAAGTAGACCTAGGTGTTTGATGTGGTGTTTCCTGATACGGCACCTTTTGTGAGTCAGCTGAAGCAGATTCCCGTGCCAGAGCCACTATACTCTCAGTATGATAGGCCAGTGAAGGAAGACGTTGTGGTCCGCTACATGTCTCGATTCAATCGAGGGGCATCCTGAAGCCTGCAGCTTCGGGGGGAAAAAAACGGGGGATACACAGCACCACACATGCTGGAATGACGACTCTTATTCGGTAGCCAAGATGACCCCAGCACCAGCTCATGAAGGACCTGTATGCTAGGTGCCTGTATTCACTGGTGCACAAAGTTGCAGTTTTATTCATTTTGACATGGAGAATATGCCTTTTTTTATATGTACACTTAATAAAGGCACTTTTGAATTATAACTTTGTTGTTTCTCCACATTTTACATATGAAAGTTACATGTAGAAATGTGTAAATGGTGCAGTATAGTGTATTCTCTAACTACCTCTGGGTTTTTTTTCTCAAATGCATTTGTCCTAAGTGAAATGTGGTGAATTTGCTATTTCTAGTGCATAAAATACAACAACAGATATATATATTAATTTTTATAATCACATTGACATGCACACTTATCTCATTGGTAATTTTATGTGTTTTTTAATTCCACATATTTAGATGCAGAACTAAAACTTTCCTCTCATTGCCTCCAACAGGTAAATGGGCATAATCCTGCATATAAATGTTTCTTGCATTTTGTAATGAAATAACATTAAGGCAGACAGGCTCCAAGCCAGGATGTTGTGTCATACACATGGGGGGAGTTTGAAGCTGGTTCATCCTTCTGAGCACATGTGCAGCAAAGAGAGGCAAGTGTGTGTGTGTGTTTGTATTATTATTATTTTAAAAGCACACTGGACTAGGAAAGATCTCATTGTGTATTAAATCTAACTTTGGGGTCTCCCTGCAGCAAACATTCTCTCTTTCAGTGGGCATCACAATTTCCAGAGGTGCACCTTTTCAGCAGGGAGAAAGGACAATAAGAACTAGGTTACTGTAGTAAAAAGATGGTAGGTAATGATATATATATATATATATATATATATATATATATATATATAGATATATAGATATATAGATATATATATATATTAGGACTGTCAGTTTATCGCGTTAATTAGATTAATTAATTACACTGCAAATTAACCCGTTACAAAAATTAACGCAATTAATTCTGAGATTCTGAGTGGCAATTCAATGCGCAAACATTTTTAATTTGGCCCATTGAATGACCCGTAAGCTACTTGGCAGTGGCATGTCACTGTAGCACTAGCACAGAGGAACTTGTCCGGACGTTTTTGTCACTTCCCACCTGCGTCGCTAGTCGGGCTGTAAGGATACACGTATTGAAGTTGAAATCGTGACACTCAGATCCACGAACCTGTCTAGCGCTGTGAGAAGGCAGAATCGCGACACAACTTTCAGTCCAGATTAGCCCTATGAGCTGTAAGTAACACTCCATTAACACCACAGCGGCCGTTCGCCAATTCTCCGCTGTTGTTCGTTCACACAGAGCGAAACACCGCTGTAAAGAAGAACCGCTTTGTAATTCCCCGGTGTCTCCCCTGTCACTGAAAACCGACGGAGACTGTCTTCCGGGGTAAAGTTCACTGAAGTCTCGGTCTGGAGGGCTGACTGTCGCGAAGATTTTTTTTCATCAGAAACACTCTGTGAGGCAGAGTTTTTTTGCCGGTGACAGACGCATTGCAGAAATGTGACGAGGAGTCTGTAGGACGGGCGGGAGGAAGGACGCTTCTCCACATACAGCTGTGGTATTTTTAACTTGTTGCCAAAGACAGTTACAGTTACTACGTTACCTTAGTTTGGTTCTGTAACGTTATTTTGTGGGACATTTCTCTGTATTAAGTTGAGTGAGGGATCTGTGCAGTCAACAGACCATCAGATAGACACGCCCTCCACAATACTGCACCTCTGATACTATCAGACAAGTAGGCCTATCATATACATAAGTTATTGAAATGTTAGAGGCGAGCACATCGTTGCTAGGGCCTTTGAACGGCAAGTTCTCCTCTTCTTAGTGTATTCAATTGATTAGTCATACAATACAGTTTTGTAATGTCCTAGAATTTGAATTCTTTATTTGGGTACCTTTAGCAGATATGAGATTAAAATGCGATTAATATATATATATAGAGAGAGAGAGAGAGAGAGAAAGAGAAATTAGCAAACCATATTGAGGTGCTTATATCTAACTACTGGCGAAATGAAAAAGTAAGAAGGGAAAAAAAGAATTTACCATTCAGAGACAACTTGCTGTAAACGTGTCTCTTCCACCGTCTCTGCCTCTTCACACTCCTGTTCGGGTTCTGACTCCGGCTCATACATAAATGCCTGAATTCCGAAAGGTTCGTCAGTGTGCGCCATGACGGAGCTGTTTATGTTTTGGAGTCTGTGTGCATGCAGGCCAGCCCCAGCTCTGTCCTTCCTGCGGCCAATCAACGTGCGCCTCATTACATATTATTACAACGCACTTCCGGGCCAGTCAAAACCTTGCGCATAGTCTCGAGTGAGAAAGCCGTGGTACGAAAAAGTGTCAGAACAAGCTCTATGTTTGATTTTTAAAATGTGTTTTTTTTTTCTAATACGTTTTAAGAATTGATCCAAAGCGATCCAAGGCGGACTGGATACGTAAAAAACCAGGTGATGACTCCTTTAAGGAATGTGACATACTCATCCCTGCAGAGATTTTTGATTCTCGACAGGTGGATGCGCCCCTAGCTGATTGTGCACTGTCCAACGATCAGAGGCAGCAGCTGCAGGCCTTGCTGGGGAAGCATCAGGGAGTGTTCAGCCCTGCATGGGGGGGAACAGGCAACCCCAACCACCTGATATGAATAAAGCAATGGGCCTACCGCACTTCCCCCAACAAGCGAAAGGAAATAAACAGACAGGTCCAGCACCTTTTGGAGGATGGCATCATAGAGGAGAGCTGCAGCCCTTGGTCCTCTCCTGTGGTTCTCGTCAGAAAGAAGAATAATACATGGAGATTTTGTGTGGATTATAGGGGTCTCAATGCTGTGACAATACAAGACTCCCACCCACTGCCGCAGGTCGATGATACACTTGACGCGCTAGCAGGGGCCACCTGGTTCAGCACCCTGGATGGCTACTGGCAGGTGGAGGTGGCGCAGGAGGACCGGGAAAAGACCACCTTCACCACCGGCCAGAGCCTCTACCAGTTCAGATCCATGTCCATGGGGCTGACAAACGCACCAGTGACATGCCAGCAGTTTATGGAGCTTGTGTTAAAGTGGCTGCCACGGACATCTGCATGGTGTATCTCGATGACATATACAGTAGGTGTTTCTGCTCTAGGGGAGGTCTTCACCTGGATTGGAGCAGCTGGGCTATGGCTGAATGCCAGGAAGTACCGACTGGCCTGGGACCATGTGGTCTTCCTTGGGCATGTCATCTCTGCTGAGGGGCTTCACCCTGACCCCAAAAACACAGAGAAGGTGAAGTCATGGCCTGTGCCAATGGCCGCTACAGAGATGCATGCCTTCCAGGGGCTCTGTTCTTACTACAAAAGGTTTGTGAGGAGTTTTGCATAGCGAGCCAGCCCCCTCAGTCACCTCACCAGGAAGCATGTCCCGTTTAAGTGGACTGCAGATTGCCAGGAGGAGTTTGAGTTCCTGTGGGATGCTCTCTGTGCTGAACCTATAATGAGTCACCCAGGCTTCACCCACCGTTTCATTCTATATACCAACGCTTCCCAGGTGGCTGTGGGGCAGTGTTGGCACAAGATGCTGACGGTCTGGAGAAAGTGGTAGCTTATGCTAGTCACTCCCTCACAGCAGCCGAACAACAATGGTCTACGTATGACAGGGAGCTGGGGGCGATAGTGTGGGCTGTTCGTCATTTCAGACACTATTTGGGTCTTCACCTGTTCACCATTGTTACAGATCACAGGCCGATGTTGGGCCTAAGACAGCTTCCCATTGATAATGACAGAATGCGGCGTTGCAGCCACTGAGCCCTGGAACTGGACCCTTATGACTGGGTAATTGTGCACAAAAGTGGAAGTCAACACAATAACGCAGATGCTCTTTCATGCAGACCCGACCTCAGTGGAGAGCTAATGGACGATGATGCCCCTGATGCTACCCACACTCTCGTGCACACAGGTACCCAAACAGTTATGGACAATAACCCCAGCACTGTGTGCGCCACAGAGACTCCCGTCTCCACTACGGCCCCTACAGCAGATGCCAGCTCCGGCTCCAGCCCCAGCCCCCATTTGAGTTCTGACCCCCAGGCTTGTGTGGACCGGGCCTTAATCTACACTCTGTCACACAATGGCTCCAATGTTAGCAAGCTCCAACAGAGTGACACTGACATCAGACATCAGATCAACATCAGTGTTGGCCTGGCTGGAGGAGGGTCAGAGACCCCCTAGGTGGAGGTTAAAGAATGCTGGTTGGGGTATAAAGAGACTGTGGCATGAGTTTCCCCAGCTGACTTTAATTGGTGGACTGTTGTGCAGGGTTGAGTGGCTGTCTGATGCGGGGCGAACAACACAAGTTGTGGTCCCTGCTGTCTTGATGCCCGAGGTCCTCGGACACCTGCTTGGCTCACCTTTGACAGCTCACCTTGCCTATGAAAGCCTTTGTCCCCAGTCGCATCAGTGGTGTACAGCGTGCTGGGGTCAGACACAAGTATCACTGGTGTTGAGGGTGCAGCTGACCCAGCTATGCTGTTATTATCAGAGATAGAGGGGTAAGCATTATGCAATAATCAGACACTAAAATGTATGCATAGTGATATTTAATTAAATGACACCAAGCTCCCAAAAACGTGTTCAGAAATAAGGATATTAATAACAATATCTCTCCCCTACAGGGAGGATCAACACCCAGAAGCTGCATTCTCCCCTCTTCCTCTCCCACGTCCTCCTCTTCCTCTCCCAGCCGCCCCTCTTCCTCTCCCACGTCCTCCTCTTCCTTTCCCAGCCGCCCCTCTTCCTCTCCCACGTCCTCCTCTTCCATGTTCTCCACCTCCACGAACTCTTCCTCTTCTTGCAGCTCCTCTTCCAGCTGCAGCTTCTCCCTCCAGTGGTGGTGTAAAGTGGTGTATATTCGGGAATCATGTGTTGATCCGGGTCATTTGGCAACAATGTCCAGTATATTGTAGCGTGCGTCAAAGACGATTTATGTGTTGATGGAATGAAACTTTTTCCGATTGACAAAGACAACTTCATCCTGAGAGGGTGCAATTATTTTAATATGCGTCCCATCAATGGCACCGATCATGCCGGGTATACCTGCAATTTCCATAAATTTGGTTTTGATTCTTTGCTGCTGGCGATAGTTAGGAGTCCTCTGGACTACTTATAAGGTCTCCCAGACTTAGGTGCTACTTTTAGACTTACAATGTTTTGTGAATTACTCTAAAGTTACGACTGACACACCCATTATTTTTAGGAGTTGCTCCTAAATTCGTCTGTTAGGAGCTACTTTTAGCCCTAAGATTCTTTGTGAATACGGGCCCAGGTCTGCAGTAAGGACATCGAACTTTTAGCTGTTAGCATAAGGCCGTACTACCTCCAGAGGAAGTTCACACAGGTGATTGTTTGGCTGTGTACATCCCCCCCTCTGCTAATGCTGATGCAGCTTGTGACGTCCTCCACTCAGTCATAACTCACTGCAGACACAGCACCCACAGGCCCTCTTCCTCATCTCTGGGGACTTCAATCATGCCTCTCTGTCCTCCACTCCGCCCACATTCACACAGTATGTCACCTGCCACACCAGAGACAATAAAACACTGGACTTATTGTATGTCAACATCAAGAAGGCATAAAACTCATCCCCCCTCCCTCCCCTGGGAAGATCTGACCACAACCTGGTGCATGTACAAGCCCCTCGTAAACAGGCAACCAGTGGAAATCCGCACAGTTAAAGCATGGACTGAGGAGTCTGAGGAGGCTCTGAGGGACTGCTTTGACTCAACTGTGTGGGAAGAACTGTGTGTTTCTCATGGGGAGGACATCGACAGCTTAACAGACTGCATAACGGACTATATAAACTTCTGTGTCGATAACACTGTACCCACCAGGACTGTACGGTGTTTTTCAAACAGCAAACCCTGGATTAATCCTGACATAAGGGCCCTTCTTAAGGAGAAAAAGAGGGCCTTTAGGTCAGGAAACAAAGAGGAGCTGAAGGCTGTGCAGAAGGAGCTGAGGAGGAATATCAGAGAGGGGAAGAACAGCTACAGGAGGAAGATGGAGAACCAGCTGCAGCAGAGAAACGTCAGTGGAGTCTGGAAAAGTCTTAAAACAATTTCAGGGCAGAGGACTCCAGACTCCCAGGCTGTGGGGGTTCAGACGTGGGTGAACGACATGAACCTGTTTTTCAATAGGTTTGACCGGACACCCACCCCACCCACCCACCCAGCCATCTCTGCTGCCCCACCCTCCCCCCACATCTGACACTCAGCTCCCCCTGCTCCACTCTGTCCCTCTCATCTCTCCAGGTGAGAAATGAGCTGAGGAAGATGAAGGTGAAGAAGGCTACGGGTCCAGATAGGATCAGCTCCAGGCTCCTCAAGTCTTGTGCAGACCAGCTGTGCAGGATTGTAGAGTACATCTTTAACATGAGCCTGAAGCTGGGAAAAGTGCCACTGCTGTGGAAAACCTCCTGCGTGGTACCTGTACCAAAGATCACTCACCCAAAAGACTTTAACAGCTACAGACCAGTTGCTCTCACTTCACACCTGATGAAGACCCTGGAGCAGCTGGTCCTCGTCCATCTCCGCCCTCTGGTGGGTCATTTTATGGACCCTCTCCAGTTCGCATATCAACCTGGCATCGGAGTGGACGACCCCAGCATCTTCCTCCTGTGAGGATCATGTTCTTTGATTTCTCCAGTGCTTTCAACACTATACAGCCTGCACTCCTGGGGGACAAGCTGGAGCTCGCAGGGGTGGACCAACACCCTCACTGCCATCTACAGTTCTCTGACGACTCTGCTATCGTCGGCCTCATCAGGGACGGGGACGACAGAGCCTACAGAGAACTTATTCAGGACTTTGTGGACTGGTGCCAGCGGAACCACCTCCAGCTCAACGCCGGGAAGACCAAAGAGCTGGTGGTGGATTTCCGCAGGCACAAACAACCCTGCACACACGTAAACATCCTGGGAACCGACATTGAGATGGTGACATCTTACAAGTATCTGGGAGTTCACCTGAACAATACACTGGACTGGACTGATCACACTGCAGCGACATACAAGAAAGGTCAGAGCAGACTGTATCTGCTGAGGAAGCTCAGGTCCTTTGGAGTGCAGGGGGCACTCCTGACTTCTTTCTATGTCTCTGTGGTGGCATCAGCCATTTTGGAGTAGTCTGCTGGAGCAGCAGCATCTCAGCAGCAGACAGGAGGACACTTGATAAACTTATCAAGAAGGCCAGCTCCATCCTGGGATGCCCTCTTGACTCAGTGCAGGTAGTGGGAGAGAGCAGGATGATGGACAAGCTGTCATCGCTGCTGATTCAAGAGTCCCACCCCCTGCAGGTCACTCTCACAGCACTGGGCAGCTCCTTCAGCAACAGACTGATACACAATAAGTGTGTGAAGGAGAGGTATGCAGGTCCTTCCTTCCTGCTGCTGTCAAGACTGTACAACCAGCACTGCTCCCAATAGCCTATTGACCTCACCCTGTACCCTGCACTGTGCAGTATGTCTGCACAAAGGTCACTTCTGTGTTTGCACTATCTGGTCAATTTCCTTAACACCCATATTTATTCTATATTTATTATCTGTATTTAAAATCTATGTTTAAATAAAAAAACAAAACAAAAAAACTGCTGTACCTGTACCAAAGATCCCTCACCCAAAAGACTTTAACAGCTACAGACCAGTTGCTCTCACTTCACACCTGATGAAGACCCTGGAGCAGCTGGTCCTCGTCTATCTCCGCCCTCTGGTGGGTCATTTTATGGATATATTTTTATACATGCTCATGTTTACTGACTCCCTGCGTTTTAAGGAGGGTTGTGTGTATGTTGTGTTTTTTGTGTGTGTTTGTGCCTCTGTAGTCAAGGGTTACCTAGGCTGTGTTTTACAGTTGTGTTTATTGAATAATTGCTTCATGGCCTGTTTAGGCTATATGTGTTGTGTTTTACATGCATGCTTCCCCCCCGTATTCTATTTCCTTGTGTATTGTGGAATGAGGTAATTTCCTACTGTAAGGGGGAACGCATGTAGGAGTGGGGCACGAGTGTGACGTCTTCAAGAAGCATCATTGTTGTTGTTACAGAGTTTGCTGTTGTGTTGGTTAGGTCCAAAGAGTACATGTTCTTGAGTTTTTGTCAGCAAAGAAAGAGTGACTTTAGAAGCCCTTTACACTTTAGAATGCTACAATAGCTAAAAATTTGACATTAAAGCTCCCTCTTCACCCCACATTATGGGGAAAACCTTTATTCTATGAGCATTTTTTCTGCATCTGGTTTCTTCTTTTTTCTTTTTTCTGAACCAGGGCCCGTATTAACAAAGAATCTTAAGGCTAAAAGTAGCTCCTAACAGGCGAATTTAGGAGCAACTCCTAAAAATAATGGGCGTGTCAGTCGTAACTTTAGGACTCCTAATTTTTGAAAATAAGAGTTATTCACAAAACATTTTAAGCCTAAAAGTAGCACCTAAGTCTGGGAGACCTTACAAGTAGTTCAGAGGACTCGGATGGACCGCGAAGGGACTGAAGTTGTGGTTGAGTTGGTGAGGGACGCAATAACGTCCACAATCAACCGAAACAATCCAATAACGCCGGAGTTAAAATGTTTGGCAACAAATGCAGCTCTTCGCACGGGACTAGTATTACCTGGAGACCTCAAGTGATTTAGAAATCATCCCACCACGTCTGTGTTTCGTGCAGTGCATTCGCACAGGATAAGCGAAGTCTGTGTTTAAATTTTAATTTACTGATATTATCCCCCGGGTCGATCACACCGGAGCCCTTACTGGAGCAGTACAACGGTTACATATGGATATTTTTAATATAATAACTGGTGAGCCTGTTGAAAGATGGAAAAGTGTTCCTTACCGCATGCTGCCATGCATGTAATCCATCTAATCATCTTTCGAGATTTCGCTCTTCACTGTAAAACCTAACAGTACATTTTACTAAAAGAAATAAGTAGACATAACTTAAATCTCAAAAATCGTCGGGGTTACTCATTCACCTGAATTAACTGAACTTGAAAAATGATACTTGATATAATAACTCTTCTGTTTTGAGTGCTGCTCAAATATGGAACATTTTAAGTACAACTTATTTATTCCAGTGTGTTCCATTGACTTATTTAACTTAAGTGTAGCTATATCATTTTTATTAAACTATATAAGCTACACTTTCTGTAAGTAATTTTTATGGCTATGTCTATTATTTATAATTATTTCTGTTGATTATGCAATGCCCAATAAAAACACATAATTTCTGTGACATAATTTGAATGATCACAGTGTAAAGATTTAAAGTTAATAACAGAAAGTCGGCATGAAATAAGCTTATGAAACACATTTTCATTGAACTTATTTTTTTGATTGTGTCTCAAACAGCTTGTGTGTCTTTTAACAGGCGCTAGCTCTTTACGTTTGGGAAACCCATTTACCAAAAACAGTATCAGTCACCCTGATCACATTGTGGTCTTTGTGCACAGAGGAGCTGACACTTTGATCTTGTTTTTGCATGGTGATTGTAATGAGCCCTCTGTTTTTAGTTGGGAAACCCGTTAACTGGCTCTTTTCTTTTCTTCAACGTGAGCAGTGAACTACGGTTCACCTCGTGGCCTTCTCACGCACAGCGACCAGGAGAGGAGACGGAGTAGACGATTTTTGGACGTATTTTTCAAGGTTAGCATCAACTCCGGCACAGCGGACCTTTGCTTTTTTGCCGAAATTGGATCACTTTCCACACATTACCGAGCCGGGAGCCATTTTCTTGTCTACTTGAGGTAATGTTGCTCTGTTGTGCTTTATATTGCATGCAGTTTGTTGTTAGTGTTAGTGTTAGCAACTACTGCTAGGCTGCAAAATCGATACAAACTTTTTAAAAATCATATTTTGAATAGCTGCATGCCTTTTTAGCTAACCAAGGGTGAGTTTCGTCATGTGAGTTTAGTCATGTGTTTTATTCACAGTTACGCTGGTAAGCTAGCAAAAAATGTTTGTATTTTTTCCGAGGATGTTTTAGCGCCTAAAATCACGTCTTCAACTCCCTGTCTTTTGGGCATGTTTTCGTCAAAGTCAGGTTAAATTAGCCTTGCACTTGATCCGTTTTTTGTGGCGGTTTTTGCCCTACACCAGTTGATTTGTCAGGAACAAATAATGTGGAAATGTAAATTGTGCGTTTTTTCTATTAATTTAAAAATACAGTTACTGAGACATTACAGACTTTACCATGGGCAGTATTCGTCAGTTTCACCTTTACCATGCCTATAGAACAGCTGCATGTGTACATTTAGTAGGCTACTTTTAATTCAATAAAAGTAGACCTACATTTGTCAAGAATACATACAGGGAAAATAAAGGTAGATGGTGACACGACTGGTTTGACTGTAAAAAGGGCATTTCATTGCCCTGTTTGTGATTTTAAACAGCCATTTGCTGAGAGAGAAATGTTTCTACATCTTCGGGGGCATTTAAGGAAAAAAGAAACAGTTCCTTGTCCATTCAGGGCCTGCACGTTTAAAACAAATGTGTACTCCACTTTCATTGCTCACAGATGCAGAGAACATCGAAATACCTGTGACTATGATGACATTATAGTGCAAAATGATGTTTGTCTCCCAGGATAGTGACATTGAACAGGATCCAATTGAACTGAGAGATGAAAATGAAACTACCCCTGTAGCCGGAGGTAGCAATGAGAGGTGAGCAGAGCAGTTACAATTCAATCTGCTCCTTTTTTTAAAATTTAAAAATGCAAACTGTTTCCATGTGTCACAGAGGGCAACCCAGGAAATCTCTGAACATGTTGATCAGCTGTTTTTACTGTCAAAACCTGTTGTCAGGGAATCTGTAATAAAAATAATGGAAAAAAAATAATTGCCCCTTTACTGACACACTTGTGAGTGAGATAGTCCAGGCAGTGTCGGAGAGTAATGTATTGCATAAGTCAGTTACAGCTAAAGGACCCCTTTCAACAGCCAAAAGGAGGAAAATATATTATTATGAAGAAAAATTTCCACTTATTAGGCCTGTCGAATACCTGATTGAGTCGTCACAGCATATCTTTATGTATGTACCTATTCTCTTTGCAACAGTTTTTAAAAAATACAGATGTACTTGAGAAAGTCAAAGAAACCCCTTCTAAGTTGCCTGGACAGTATTTGTCACACTGTGATGGCTCCTACTACCAGGAAAACCAGCTTCTCTCAGATGAGGGTTATTAATTCTTTATGTTGATGATTTTGAAATCGCAAACCCCCTAGGAACATCATGAAAAATACACAAAGTATGCTCAGTATATTGGACATTAGCTAACCTGCCAGGAAAGTACCGTTCAGCTCTCCATTCAACTCAACTTGCCCTTTTCTGCAAGTCTAATGATGTGTGGGAATTTGGATTTTCAAAAGTCTTTGTGCACCTCTTAAAGGACATAAGAACTCTTGAGGAGGTGGGCGTCTATATTGAGGCCTTTGGTGACTGTGTCAAAGGAACAGTCTTCTCAGTTGCAGCTGATAACCTTGCTGCCCATGCACTAGCTGGCTTCAACAAGAGTTTCAGGTCTACATATTTCTGTAGATTTTGTCTTACCACTCAGACTGAAATGCAACCTGTTTACAATTGTGATTATTATCAGATCAAGGTAATTTTGGTTGTTGGTGTGTTTGTTTCTCTGTGCAGCTCTACCACGAATTCCATAGGATCACCAATGAAAACCTGCCATCTTCCTTTTTTTCTGCATTGGATAAGTACACATCACAGCTTCTGAAATTGTACGAAAAGAAGACGACTGGAAGGTTTGAAGAGAAGCTGCAGCATGTTGTGACAGTATACGAAGAACAGGTAAACACATTTTTATTACATTATATTGACAATTTATGTGAACAGCTGACTTGAGCATCAGCTAATGTATCTATCTCTTTGTTCAAAAGGACAAGAACAACATCGCTGCAGCCAGGACAGCAGCCCTTGCTGGCCTACCACTGTACCTGAAATAGGATTCCTCAGACATATTCAAGACTTGCACGGTAATTCTTTATTCTCCTGCATCAAAACTTGAAACTGAAACATCACTGAACAGAGTTAATTGAAACTGCCTTATACGGTGTGCCCAATTGACTTCCTTTTGAGCAGTTCCATGGCTTAGATTATTTTTTATTGTGAAGAGCTGCAGAAATTTAAAATGAGTCATTGTAATTTACTTGTTAAGTAACACCACGTTGAGGGTAAAATTAGACAGCACATTATTTATCTCTGATATCTGGGAGTGTGTTTAAATTGTGCTTATACATACTGTATATCTTTGTAGTGATTATCAGCGTGGATATTAAATTAGCTACACCAGAAAGAATGTTAATTTCGAGTTATTGGACAACATTAAAGGAATACCACATCAGTTCCCAAAGTGCACCCTAGACACAAAATCTTTTATAATGCCCATATGTCTAAATTTAAAGACTGGAAGTTGTCTGGATCATTCCTATTGTCCATTCCTCCTCAAAATGATACTTTTCTTTACTTGCTTACCAATGAGGAATATTTATCCTCTTATTTATTCTGTCTTCAGTGTTACGTTTCGATGATTGGATTCAGAGAGGACTAGAGGGACAAATCAATTAAAATGTTCAGAAAAATGGGTTAGGGTTAGAAAAAAAAAAAAACTGCCTTTCCTGATGCTCCTACTTTTCACATTGGCTCTTGCAGCCTGCTTTAGTGTTGTTTGCATCTTCAGGTTTGTGCTTATTTGCCATGAAAAATGTACTGAAAAAGCATTAAAAAAATAATTTCTTTTCTGAGTTGATCGATTCTCAGTGCATGAGCAAACAGCCCAAGGAAAAATCAAACTATTCATATCATTGCATTAAACCAGGTTTCATGAGGGGCACTAATAGTGACGGCTTTGTGTTTGAATTAAACCCTCAGCCCTTTGCTGCATGTCACCCCTTGGTTTAAAAAAAAAACAAGAAATATATTTTTGACAGCCATTTTTTACTAAAAGGTTCTATGGTTCTGATGGGTTATCTTGCCGCATGTATCTGGTGGTATTCATCTGGTTTTTAAGAATACAGATTATCTCACTGATAATATGAAACTTCACCTTGAATTAAAGTGTTAAGATTATCCACTTGATTAGCATTACTAAAACTGATTAATCCTTATTAACTGAAGTTTAACATTGTAGTTTAATTTCACAGAAAAGAGGACATTGGATTTAGTCCTTAATTGCTTCCATCATAGTTGTGTGAAGTTATCTCTGCTTTATGTTGGGCAGTAAGAGTAGTTTCATAGTAGTTCACTTATTTGCC
This sequence comes from Diplodus sargus, assembly GCA_903131615.1. Lineage (NCBI taxonomy): Eukaryota > Metazoa > Chordata > Actinopteri > Spariformes > Sparidae > Diplodus > Diplodus sargus. Next base: position 647,156 of record CAEMYA010000975.1, on the reverse strand, counting down.
CGTTTTATTGTTTTTGTGTTGCTTCCACTTGTATATTAAAATCTGGTAGGGGTTACACATGTATTAGTTTAGTTATTCTTAACTTCTTTCTCACACATACCAAATACATACTTCTTCCCCAGAACGAGTTTGAGGTGTCCCAGGAGGAAGCTGTGGCTTTGATGGCAGTGGTCGCTGAAGATGAGGTGCTGACAGGAGTTCCTTTTGACCTGCAGCATGTGTCCATCATCCTGGAAGGTCAGGTTGTGATTTCTACAAGATCATGGACTGACTCACTTGTTGTTTTGTTTGGTTTGATTTATGTTCTACATTTGAGCTATCCTGAAAAGCTAAGTGGCTTCTTTGAGTTCATTCAGGTTGTCCCTCTAAATCTTGTGAATCTACTGAATCATAAAGTCATACATTCTTCCTTTCAAGGGACTATGTGTAAAGTTGCTGTTAGTTACTATTGTGCCTGGGTGTTTCTTGTGTTTATATTGCCCTAAAGAAATGGCATGTTTATATATAAAAAAGAAGCAAAGCTGTGTAAGTGACTACTTGAAATGAACATGGAAATGTTTTGCAGTTATGAATGTCCAGCATTCAGCTTAATAAACAATTTAAGTTGGATCAGAGATTTGTCAATTATATTGTGTTCATGTAACTTGATTAGTTTAAGGCAATCGGTTTCCCTCAAATGAATTGAGTAGACAAAATGTAATTTTAAGTTATCACAACTAGAATTAATAAGTTATTTCAGTTGGAAGGCAAAGTTGATTAAACTTAAGTAAAAAGCAATGCAAGAGGCATTTAAGTTAGTATTACTTAATTCACATACATTTAATCAACACATGTTATACAAGTTGAATGAATTGCTGCATTTAAGTGTACAAAGCTGATTCCTTACATTTCACTTCAGTAAATGGAATTAGTAATACTAACTCATAATACACATGTCAGAATAACTCTAGATATACGAGTTATCTTTACTTACATAAAATTATTGCTGGTACTTAATTTATTTGAGTTAGTAAACTTAAATAGTTCAAGGCAGTCGGTTTCCTCAAACAGTTTAAGTTGAACTTACTTCAGGTTTTACAGTGTTCTGATGAGCCTCCTGTCCTGAATTTTCACCCAAAATGCTGTCAAAACTTTCATTTATAATTCCCAACGCAGCCTCCGTAACTCTCGACCGGGAAAAAGGCAGAAAAAAGCTGTGGAAAACACAAAAAACCTTAAGAAAAACAAAAAACGAACCCAAATCACAAAGATGCAGATTCGTAAGGGACTAATATTATCAAATGATCTCTGTGTTAGGTGAAATATGGGAGGTAATTTGCGGTGGAGTTTTTACTTTACAAATTACAGGCATGGCAGATTCGCACAGGATTAAGATCACAGATCACATAATAGCCCCGTGCGAAATGTCAATCGGAAAAAGTTGCATTCCATCAATACACAAAATGTCTTTGACGCATGTTACAATATACTGGACATTGTAGCGAAATGGCCCGGATCAACACATGATTCCCACATTTTTTTATGGAGAGTGGTTTGATGCAGCTTTTTTCATCAATACATTTCTTTATCCAATATATTTTCATAGGCTTTGTCATGGGCTTGTAGGCAACTTCCTTATTTTCACTTCATGCATTGCGTAGCCTGAATGACTTTTCAGTGGGCTGCCCTGTCACTCAACAACCAATCACCGTTGTCACCGCTTCTAAGTGCGTCCCTATAAAATGACGTCATCCATAGCAACAGAGAGTTACTTCTAGTTTAGGAGTTCACCGTTTACATAACTAAAAGTAGGTCTCAGTGGCTTTGTGAATTACTTTTAAGAAACAACTCCTACATAAAAACTCTTAGTCCGATTTAGGAACGCTCCTAGCGTTAAGATAGAAGTCTTTGTGAATACGGGCCCAGATCTGAACAATCAGTGGGTGTATGTATCGCCTTGGCTTGCTTGGAACCTCAGCGGATTTGCCACGAAAAAAAGTGGCAGGTACTTTTCACACCTTTTTTTTCAGGTCACTCCTCAGATATTGAGGCCGGACTTAACTTGACTTAAATTAATATGAAACAAGCACATCAGATAACACCTGGCTTCTGTCTCTGATGTCAGTGTGTGCAATCAGCATTCACTCCACGTCAAAAGACTCTGAAGACGTCATGGGTGTTTATCGGCTGAGGCTGGAACACAATTATCAGATGCACTTGGACATTTTGTGAAAGGCGTCAACCGGCTATTTTAGGCAGGTTTAATCACTTGTTAAAAACCTGCATGAACGCATTTATTTCAGCTGTGGCCAAGTAGCCAGGTTCAGCGGAGGAAGAAGACGTGAAATACAAATGGTGATATCTCTGGTTCAGTGTGTCTGCTTTGTTTTTAAACTGTCCATAATAAATGTAATAGTGCAATGATAGACCAGTAGACTGCTTTTTAAAAACTGGTGCCTACATTACCCATAATGGAACGTAAGCCCTGGCCATACTACACGACTTTCAAAGTCATCATGACATCACTGCTCTTTCTGTCTTGTAATCAGGAGTCTTGCTGACTTTTCTCACTACATGACTAATCATTGACAGAAGTCACAGGACACACAGGAATTATGCAGTCCAAGAAGTCTGAGTTGTTTGTGCTCTGATTTACAGCTAAAAATGCAAGAAAGATAATGAAAAGAATATGAGTGAACCATGGATTTGGAGAATGCTCAGAAAACATGGATCATTTTTGACCGCCTGAGAATAGTGAACAGCTTACCACAAAAAGGTTACCACATTCTCTGAGTAAGGCAGCAGGCCTTGACAAGCTTACACAGCCACTTTCTATTTCCTGCTATTCTTTTTCGAACGGATTGACCCATTAGGAGTGTGGTCGTAGCCGTTAACAATAAGCTCTTTACAAAAGCCCTGACTATGAGTTTCCTTATTACCCCACCAAAAACATGAAGTGGTTCTCATACACATACACACACACACACACACACACACACACACACACACACACACACACACAACCAGCAGTATAGGAAATGTGTCAGAGTTGCAGGAACAGACACACAGATGGCTTGATGATACACAATAGCAGCAGGAGAGGCAGGAATGTATGTAAAGATATAAGCTGACAGATAGATGATTGGAAAATGCATAGTAAGCTTTATTTCTCTATCTCTTTCCCTCTCACACACACACACACACAAACTTATACACACTATACGCTATAGTATTCATCATTAATAAATGGTTAATGTGTAGTTATAAAGCATGTTGTATTGTTTACCAAATTATGATGCGTACTTCTTCACATGAAGTGTTTGTCTTTTGTGCATGTGTCCCTTTTAAGAGAGGATAAATGGATCATAGCAGTGAGGGTCTCTGTCACTCTGCCTATTCTTCTCGCCGTATGCTTTTCCTTTCTCTGCTCTGCCAGCTTCCTGCCAGCTTCCTGTGTCTGTCCAGAGCACAGGCTGCCATACATCTGCTGACCTCCATTGTAAATGACACTCCAAACAAATAGGACTGAAGGACATCCTGGAATGGAGCTGGTCCACTGTCAAGCCGAGGAGGTTGTCCAGTACCGTGTTTTAATTCAGCCTGACAGTTTAGGAAAGAAAATAAATAGAAAACTGCCATCTGATTTCAAACTGGCTAAGCAACAATGGCTGGAAACAGGTGAAGTAGCCTAAGAAACCTAGTATTAAAAAAAGGTAATAATAGCATCTCTTTTACAACTCTGACACTGTCCAATTAGAGATATGTAGACAATACATATACAACTTTACATCCAAGAAACACCTGAGGTCATATGGAATTAGATTTGTGCCAAAAGAAACAAACAAAACCTCTTAAATCTCAAACAAAAACAGGAATTTGAGAGAACATAACACTCATTTCGAAAATAAAAGAACTTAGAACTTAGAACTTGCAATCAAATAATTTGTCAAATAGTGTAAAATATTGGTCTTTTACTCTTCTAATGATGCATTATTTTGTTTACGGTTCCCTCTGCTGGTCTCTCTCCGCTCAGACTTTTGCGCTGACTCTCAGCTTTGCGGTCTCTCTGCAGCTCTGTACCTATGTGTAGGTAGCTAGCGCACTAAACGACCCTGGCTTTAAAACGGAGAGAAGAAGAGATAACTACGACGACAACGACAATGAAGAGCAATATATGTATGTCATGACTACATACATTTCATTAGTTTTTCTTGTTGTGGGTTGTTACTTTTGTTCTTCGTTGTCGTCGTCATCTTCTTCTTCTCTCTTGTTGCAGTTATTGAGGTAGAATCACACATGGAGCTATCAGGAAAAATCATCTCCGACAAGAAAAGTAGGTTTGTTGAGCTAAACTAGAGTCAACAGGGATGTAAATAGGTATGATGTGCGTCATTTGAGGCAGCCAGTCAAGTATTACATAATCATTAAAACGTGTAAAAATGTTTTCAATACTCATCAGATTAGAAAGAAAGGGATGAAATTGTAGAGAAAATGAAAAGATCAGTATGTAACCTAACTGACCGTGTCATGTGTCAAGTTCACTGTGAAACAAAAACAACAAAAAATGATATCCTGTGAACTAAAAATAACAATTATATACTGTGAAACTAAAAATAATAACAATGATATACTGTGAAACAAAATAATAATAATGGTATACTGTGAAACAAAAAAAATAATAAGCGTATACTGTGAAACAAAAAAGTACTGACTTAAAGAATAATAATAATTATATACTGTGAAACACAAAATGTATACTGTGAAACTAAAAAAAATTATAATGATAGACTGTAAAACTAAAAATAACAATTATATACTGTAAAACTTAAAATAATAATTACATATGTGAAACTAAAAATAATGATTATATACTGTAAAACTTAAAATAATAATTACATATGTGAAGCTAAAAATAATGATTATATACTGTAAAACTAAACAAGTAATTATATACTTTGAAACAAAAAATATAATTATATACTGTGTAACTAAAAAACTAACTATATACTGTGAAACAAAAAATATAATTTTATACTGTGAAACAAAAAAAAGATAATGATATACTGTGAAACAAAAAAAGACAATTATATACTGTGAAACAAAAAAATAATAATGATATACTGTGAAACTAGAAAAATAATAATTATACACTGTGAAACAAGAAATTAATTATATACGGTGAATCTAAAAGTAAAAAGTGTATACTGGAAGACTAAAAAAAATAACATAGACTGTGAAACAAAAATACTAATAGTTATATACTATGAAACAAAAAAATATATACTGAAAACAAACAAAATAATTACATACAATGAAACAAAAAAAATTATTATATTCTTTGAAATAAAAAGAAATGCGTATATACTGTGAAACTAAAAATAAAAAATTATATATTGAAAAACAAAAATATATACTGAGAAATAAAAACGAATAATAATTACTGTGAAACTAAAACAAATAATGATATACTGTGAAACTAAAACAAGAAATTAATACTGTGAAACAAGAAAAAAAAATCATGTCTCTATTTTGTCATTCCTCAGGATTGGGAAACCAACTGGCTTACCTCGTGCTCCAAACAGCTGTCAGTAGTATTTGTCTGTGTATAATATTCATACTGTGATGGTTCTCCACTCTCAGCTAACAGCTGAAGCAGCACTGACGGGTGCTGACCACTAGAGGGAGCCACAGAGGGCACACTGGTCTCTGCACCTCTGCAGATCCTCTTCACATCTGGAGTCACATTTTACACATCTGTCCCACCAGGATACACGGCTCTGTTCTACCTGAAGGACTCGAATCCAAAAGATTTATTTAATGGAAAATATGAATTAAAGATGTTTGATCACTCTCTCTGCTCATCTATACATTATTTTATTTATGCTATAATTTCATTCACACGTACATACTTCTTTCTCTATTACTTCCAGTTTATTTCATTTTAACCTCTGTCACACACAACTCTCTAAAATGCATTCATTAACACAAATACAGTACACAGCCTTACACACACACACACACACACACACACACGTGCCAGAATATGTATTTCACCCTCATTAAAAAATAGTACAACTGACAGCAGTGGGGAAAGATTTGATAAAAGGTTTTTTCATACTTGAAATAGAATTTATATTATTTAAAACAATCTCACAGCATGAAACATATGGGGAAAAGTATTGTATACTGCAATGGAAACAGAACACAACTCAACACAATCTATAATAAATACCCATTTGTATTTTAGAAGTTTTAATGCAGAATTTCTACATATCTTTAAATAACTTTGTTAAGAGATGGTCTGTAAGATTTCTGTATTAAAATGTCTTAAAACAACTGGGTCTTTGTTGTAGATTTTGTTGAGTTGTGTACTTACATTATCCCAAATGTTTCCATCAATGTTTAAACCAGAGAAATCCACAAGTTTCCTCAAAGTAACGGTGCGTTTCATGTGGTCGCCTGTCGTTACAACTCCTGGGAGAGAGTGAGGGAGGATCTCTGTGAATGAGACTTACTGTAACATGAATAAAACAAAAAAACTTGTCCTTGTCTATAAATGTCAGTGCCTGAGTGACAGAGACAGATTTTCATCAGCGTAGTGCTCCCAGTGGCTCGGACTTCTTCCAGGATGGCCCATGGATGTTCGATCAGATATGGATCTGGAGAATTTGGAGGCCAGGTCAACACCTTGAGCTCTCTGTTTAGTTATGGGCCACTCCTGAGCAGTTTTTGTGGTGTGGCAAGGTGCATTGTCCTGTTGGGGGGGCACTGCCAACAGGGAGGGCTGAACTTGGTCTGCAGCTGTGTTAGGGTGACTATTCGTGTAAGTGGCATCCACATGAATGCCAGGACACACGGTCTCCAACAGAACATTGCATTGTAACAACGTGATCAATGTTAATCACTTGACCAGTCACTGGTTTCAATATTGTGGCTAATCGGTGTGTTTATAAGACAAAAACTGAACGAAGGCTGTGCCTGCTTAATGTGCTTGTGTTTTCAGCAACTTTCATCTTCCTCTAAACCAGCTGAACCCGGTCTGGAGGGAACAGTCATGGACAGTGGGCCCGGCGGTGAAAGAGTAGTTCTAGGTGGATGTTTGTCTCCATGAAGAGCTCTTGTTAGCAGGACAAAAAGCTCTGATGGGTCTTTGAGTGTCTCTCATAGCATCAAGTTTACTCAGCCACATTCACCACTTACACTGCCACACACACACACACACACACACACACACACACACACACACACACACATGATTACTGCTCAGCAGACATAAACCTCTCAGAGGTTGTCAGCTGTCTCTCCTGTCTCCTACAAGTGGACAGGAACCAGGAGGAATGTTAACATAATGCACACACAACCTTCATCCTCCTCTGCCTCGGAGTGTTCCTCTTCATACACATCTGTATGAGACCATGTCTCAAAGTACTTCCAGGTGATTTCTCTATTTCCACAAAATGAGGTTCAAGTGAAACTCTTGCCAAAAAGCAACCTAGGCTTTAGTTGCCAATGTATATGAATCAAACCTTCGTGTAAATGCATAATTACCACAAAAGAGGCACTTTTAAGATTTACCGTAGTTTCATTTTCGGGCAAGCAGGGGCACTCTTATACTAGCATCAAAATCCTTATTTTTAAAACACTAAGAAGGCTCGACACAACATGAAACTTTGCTCGTAGTATCACCAGGGTCTCTCCACATGAACACGAGCATGCGACCTAACAGGTAGGAGAGTAATGGTGGACCTCGCACTCGGGGATCGACACTTTTTGTCTGCCATGACGGCGGCACGCCGGAGATGCAGCAGCTCAGAGTGAGTTGCTCAAAAACCTTCTTTTTAGAAAACTCTGTGTACACAAACAATGTTCTCAGTGCTCGTGTTTATGTGTAGAGACCCTGAAAACGAAACTACAGTAAATCTTAGAAGTGCCTCTTTCGTCGTAATTATGCATTTACACAAAGGTTTGACTCATATACATAAAGCCTAGGTTGCTTTTTGGCGAGAGTTTTACTTTAATTTCAAAGCTCATTAATGGGTAGAAGGAAAGTTAATTCTCTTCTCAAGAGTCGATCCTGAGGTCGATCTTTGTCTCATGAACTGTCCTCATGCATGAACTTTGATTATATTGTTGAATGTGAATAACATTGGATATGAAACATTATAGAGAAGGGCATGAGTTTGCCACAGGTCCGCTGATGCTCTGTGGAGCAGCAGTCTGCAGGCTGAATCTCAGTACCTGCCAGCCTTGTGATTATTTGCAGTGTAGTCCTTCTGTCTGCACTGCTGTGGACTCCTCTTCACCTCTGCTTCTCTACGCCGATTTATCAAACCCTAAGAAGAGGAAGGCAAACAAAGATAATGGTCCCCACTCTGTCGTCCGTATGTTGAAGACTGGGTCTAAAAGATCCTCAGCTTATATATGTCCAGACCTGATTTTACAGCCAGTTAGATACCAGAGTTTGTGAAGCCGCACAGAGATTCACCCAAACACATCAGATTTATACATGTGAGGAAAGTGGTTGTAGCAGTTGCAGATTGAGTTGTTTCTGTGAGGTTATAAAGAGAAATCTAAAAGAAAGGCAGTTCTGTGAGTGGCTGACTAAACTTCCTGAGCTCCTGGAGTCTCATATGCTGATGAGGACTTTGTGTGACACAACTCCTAACTGGACCACATGGCCTCAGACTGGTTGTTCGTCAGCGTCTCGCAAAACAACATGAAGCTTATCAGCTACATATAAAGGACGGTACAAAATAAATGAATGTCATTCTCCACCATGTTATTCAGGTCACAGTGTTAAGAGATTATTCCACCTTGGAAATGTTAGAATCCCCAAATGTGGGGATTCTAAACAATTGTGTGAACACATTTGTTCTTAAAATGCATCATCAAAGTTTTCAGCCTGTCTTGAGAAGAATCATTTAATAGTCAGTTAAGTCTGATCACATGTCCTCATACCAGACATGCACAGAGATCTTTTTAAAGATTATTTACATCTTGATTCTCTGCATGTATATCCAGATGCATTATTTGTTTTTTGTCAAAAATATACTGTTTAAAGTATGCTACATATGTATGTAAGGTATATTATGTGCCTCATGTAACCTAGGTGAATTGAGTCGAGCCAACTCTCTGGACTCCACCCTGAGGGGCAGGTCCTTTGAACACACATAAACCCTCTGCCCAGAGGTTTAAGAGGGGGCATGCATGAGGCATAAATTGTGCATCGTCAATCCAGCAGTCTGAGGTTGTGCGGGAGGGTGACACAGGCCTGCGTCTGCCTTCACACCTGCACTGCTGCTATGAACACGTCCAGAAATTGCTGACTTAGAGGAGCTGCATGTGAGAACACAAATGTTAGAATAGGTTGACCTGGACATTAAATTGTCTTTACCCTGCCAGCTCCCGAGTACAAAGTCAGATAATGTCTGACTGAGCCAGTCTGTGAACAGAGCATGTCGCTGATGAGCAGGCATGTTGATGGTGGTTGTTACATGGAGTGTAGCCGCTATGTTCTCTTTTTTTGCTTGCCTCTATATTACTTTCTATTGTTGGGTTGATATTGTGGGTACCTCCAAATACCTCCCGGATGAGTCCTCCTCCTCCTCCTCCTCCTCCTCTTCCTCCTCCTCCTCCTGCTCCTGTACGCTCTGCCCATTATGATGATGATGATCATCATCATTATTGTCATTAATAGATGTTTTACAACACTGACATGACTGAGCTTCATCACCACATCATCATCACAGCTTTATCATTTAAATGTAGAATATAAATAGAGACAACAAAAACAACAGGTGACACTCTCAACACAAACACACACAAACTTATCTGTGTGTGTGTGTGTGTGTGTATGTGTGTGTGTGTGTGTGTGTGTGTGTGTGTGTGTGTGTATGATGTGCATGCTAACCCAGCCTGTCTGTCATGGTTGTGAAATTGTCTTCTCGTTAATTTAAAATGGGGAAGTGAAAGAGAGTCAGAGATACACACACACCACACACACACACTCACAGTCATGCACACACATGCAGGGTGTTCAGTAAAGCAGTGCAGTCTTACGCCCTAGCAGACACATGTGTGGTCTCAGATAGCTTGTTGATGTTGAACAGGAGAACATGTGCTGTTACTGATAGGCAAATCTTCCGGGTCCCATCACTGACGTCTGAATGTGGAGAGAGACATCTAAGCAGATACAGAGACACAGAGGGCAAAGGACAGTGTCACAGAAAGAGACCACATGGATTAAAACATATGTGAGGTCACAGTTTGCCACAGAAGCAGACCAGCTGTCTGTCTGTGGAGGAACAAATTAAACAATCATCACTAAAACTCCTCACTCTGACAGAGTGAGGAGTTTTAGTGATGATTGTTTAAATTTGATCAAATTTGATCATCTTCCTATGATTTAAAACTTATGTATCCATGCATTGGACAAACAAACTGTGGACTGTGTAAGGGGGATGTTTTTCTCTTTTCCGCTATGCTCTCAACCACTCTTACATTTTCTCTGAAGAGAAGAGCTAAAACAAGAGAACACTGGTGAATCCCAGAAATCAATAGGGACTAACACAATCAAATCAAATCATGGATTCAAAGAAAAAAAGGGGAACATTTGGTATATATTTCGAATACAGCATCTCGAATGAGGCCCACTATATTCTTTCTGAAGAGAAGATCTGGGCTGCTGTTGTTCCACTTGTAATGTCTTTGCTATGTTGTACCCGCACCACTAGTTGGCGCTGTGATGCCAGTGATACAGTGACTTGTATGTAGCTCGCGCATTCGAATGATGCTTGAGTAAACCACTATAGTTCAAGCCATTAAGACCACTCTAAGGGTGGAAACCCAGGCATACATAACATTAATTGGCGACGAGCTCTTTAGTTTACCTGCAATATTTCTGCCACATTATGAACTGTGAGTTGGAAGAGGAAAGTGGTCATTTTTGCAGTGAAGGAAAAGTTGCTAGCAAACGCACGCCAACTAGCAAGAGTGGACGATTGCTAACATGGCTGGATATGGATTCATCTGTCATATTGATGCATTAGACGAGTCAGTGGAACAATGGGCTACCTACCTGGAAAGGTTTGAACATTTTGTTTTGGCAAATGAAATTGAAGAAGACAAGAAGGTCGTTGTTCTTCTTAGTGTAGTAGGTGGTAAAACCTATGGACTTTTACGTAGCCTGATAGCTCCCGATAAGCCTGGAGAGAGGGGTTATAAAGATATTGTGGATGCTTTGCAAGGACATTTTTCTCCGAAGCCGCTTGTAATTGTCGAAAGATTTCGCTTTCATAAACGGAATCAACAAGAGGGAGAATCAGTGACGCAGTACATAGCAGTCATCAAAAAGTTGTCAGAACACTGCTAGTTTGGAGCACACTTGCAGGATGCGCTTAGAGACAGGCTCGTATGTGGAGGCAATACAGAAGAGACTGCTGACCAAGGGCGCACTCACTTCCAGAGAGTAATGGAGATAGCTGTGTCTATGGAGACTGTGGCAAGAGAAACGCATCAGCTAAGTAGTGCAATGAAAGTGCATGCTATTTCAATGAAAAGTCAGCTGCGCAACAAGTGTGTGTGCTGTGGAAAAACGAATCATAAGGAAGTGGACTGTTTTTACAAAGATCAAAAATGTCACAGTTGTGGAAGAACAGGTCACATATCCAAAGTGTGTAGAAACAAAGAGACTGTAAATAAGGAAAAGACTGTGAAACCGAAAGTTAAAAAGAACAGAGTGCACCACATGGATGCAAAAGAAATGTCAAACAGTGACGGTAGCACAGATTCAGAGTTAACAGTGTATGTGATGGCACAAAAATGGAAATTTGTCACATATGTGCGTTAAACCAAAAATCGAAGGGAAGATAATTGAAATGGAGTTAGACACAAGCGCTGCAGTGTCTCTTATTTCAAAAGAATTGTATGATATGCAATTTAGCCACTTACCATTGTGTCATACTAATGTCATATTGAAGACATACACAGGCGAGATGATTTCTCCAGAAGGCGTCATCACAGTTGCAGTCAAGATGAATAGGCAGAGGGCTAAGCTACCGCTATATGTAGTTAAAGGGGCCCTACCTCCACTCTTCGGTAGGGAATGGCTGCGAAAAATACAGATTGACTGGTGGGAGATAAAGATGATTCGCGGGGAAACACTAGAAGGGGTGCTACAGAAGCATAAGGAAGTGTTCAAGAAAGAGCTGGGCACACTGAAAGGCACTGAAGCTGCCATAGCTCTGAAAGCAGAACATCAGCCAAGGTTTTGTCAAGCAAGAGTCGTGCCTTATGCTCTCAGGCCTAAAGTTGAGGCTGAGATCAACAGATAGTGTGAAGAGGGCATCATATCGTCCGTAAAGTTCAGTGATTGGGCAACGCCCATCTTACCAGTTGGCGGTGTAAGGATTTGCAGTGATTGTAAGGTGACAATCAACCCCCCTCTGTGTGTAGAAAAATACCCGATTCCACGAATTGAGGATTTATTCGCATCACTTGTCTCATGCATACTGCAAATGCCTGTTGAAGAAAAATCTCGCAAATAGCTGACCATAACAACATCCAAGGGACTTTTCTGCTAAAAAAAGTCACGTCATCACCAGCAATTTTTCAGAGGGCCATGGACCAGGTCCTCCAGGGTCTTTTGAATGTTCACTGCTACCTGGATGACATCCTGATCACAGGCAAGGACCGTATGCATCGCTTAAAGAATCTGTCCTGGGGCGTTTGGAAGATTTCGGTCTACGACTAAAAAAGGAAAAATGTGAATTTTTCAAGGATTCACTGGAATACTTGGGCCATGTCATTGACGCCCAGGGTCTGCACAAGATACCAGAGAAAGTCCAGGCAATCGTGGACGCTCCGGTTCCTACTGATGTGAGTCAGCTTCGTTCATTTTTAGGAATGATTAATTATTACAGCAGATTCATTTCAAACCTGTCGTCCATCCTCAACCCGCTGAATGCACTCGTGCAAAGGCAAGCAATGGCATTGGACATCAGAATGTGCAACAGCTTTTAGAGAAGCCAAGCAACAGCTGTTATCACAAAGTGTTTTGACTCATTACAACCCAGAGCTCCCCATTAGACTTGCATGTGACGCTTCACCCTATGGGGTAGGTAGTGTCATTTCACACATTCTGCCGAATGGACAAGAGAGGCCTATAGCATTTGCGTCGAGGACGTTGTGCAAAGCAGAGCAGAATTATGAGCCCGAGCAAAGCTATACCATCTATGGCTGCCGCCAGAATTCAGCGTAGGGCTTTACTGTTGGCTGCTCATGATTACAACATACAGTACAGAGAGGCAGCACGTCATTGTAATGCAGACGGGTTATCACGCCTGCCACTGCCTACACCTACAAAAGAAAGGACAAATGCTGTGGACAGTTTTCACATCAACCACCTGGAAGCCTTACCTGTAAGTTGCAAGGAGATCTGCAGGGAAAGTAGGACAAATCCTATTATCGCTCAGGTACTGGAGATGGTATCCACAGGTCGTTTTCCAAGGGTCCAGGATGTGGACAGCGCCCTGATGCCATTCATCAGTAGGAACTGAACTGACCCTCCAGCAGGGGTGCCTCATGTGGGGTATCCGCGTCGTCATCCCTTCGAAACTGAGACAAGGAGTGCTGTCTGAGCTACACACCGGACACCCGGGTGTGGTGAAGATGAAGGCTATCGCTCGTAGTTATATGTGGTGGCCAGGAATCGATGCACAAATTGAACAAGTGTCAAAGACATGCCAATCCTGTCAGTTTACCCAGAAAGCACCAGGACCATCACCTCTCCATCCCTGGAGCTCCATGGCAGAGAATCCATGTTGATTTTGCCGGCCCTTTCCAAGGCCATGTGTTCATGGTGGTCATGGACGCTCATTCCAAATGGCCGGAAGTGCACCTCATGAGCTCCACTACAACTTCCAAGACTATGCAGGTGTTGAGAGGGCTATTCAGTCGTTATGGACTTCTGGAAGTGTTAGTAAGTGACAATGGCCCCCAGTTCACGTCAAGTTAGTTTGACACATTCACGAAGGGAAACGGAGTGAAACACCTGCCCCATTTCATCCAGCCACAAATGGGCTAGCAGAACGTTTTGTACAAACCCTCAAGCACTCAATGAAACACTCGGTAAAGACAATGTCAATTCAGCACAGACTGGATGCGTTCCTGTTGATGTATCGCAACACTCCGCACTCAACAAAAAAGGAATCACCAGCCATGCTTTTCATGCGTCGCAAGCTGCGATCATGACTTGACTTGTTGAAGCCATGCGTAGCATCCCGAGTAGAGAAAGGGCAGGAGGCGCAGTGTGCTCATCGAGACATACATGCAAAAGCCAGAACATTCCAAGTGGGTGACAAAGTACTAGTTCGTGATTATGGAAGAGGAGGTGAGAAGTGGACGCCTGGTGTAGTATCAGCAGAAACTGGACCTGTGCATACACAGTCGACGTCGGATGATCAGAACACTGGAGACGTCGTGCTGACTAAATGCTGGCCTATCATGCCGAGTTGGAGGCTCCACCAGTGGAAGTAACAGAGTCGTCCCCCTGGTCCAGTAGAACACTTATTTTTGATTTGATGAATATTTATGTTAATCAATGAAGTTATTTGAAATCAATGAATTCCATAGATTAAAGATAGCTAGCTAGATTATCCATAGATTTTAGCTATTTTCTACTTGCTAGCTAGCTATTGTTAATTCTTGGAATTCATTGATTTCATTAACAGGGTATAGCTTACTTTTCGCCTAGGTGTTAGTGACCTCATAGCAGCAGAAGGAAAGTACCATCCAAACTGCTTCAAAAAGTTCAAGCGGAAAGCGTCAAAGACCAAAGATAGTTCAGAAAACATAGGTCTTGCTATGGAATGGCTTGTCAGTGAGATGAAAGAGTCTGCAAAGAAGGGACATATCCTTCAATTGTCTGAAGTGTGGAACAGATACTGTGAATTAGCATTAAAGGCCAACATTGAAGTACAAGCATCATTTAGAAGCAGGAGAGCAACATTCAAAGAAAAACTTCAAGTTTATGTGCAGGACATCTATGACTTCATAACAGTACTTAATCAATATGTATTGCTCGTTCCCAGAAAATTGGTACATGTGCCGTTTTCAGATTTCATGGCAGAGGAAGAAGAGTCCAGTAAAATCCCCATATATCAGTCTCCTGACCAGGGATTCCAGGAGATGGTACATGTTGCACTGAGATTAAGAGAAGACATACTGGCTCACCCTAAATACACTGGATATGTTGTCAATGAGGAGGAAATGATAGCATGTGTCCCTGAAAGTGTTTTCATGTTCATTCGCTTGATGTTTGGTGGCCATGGGCTGTTGGAAGGAAGCCCAAATGATGAAGAAGATGTCACAGTTGAAAGGGAGAAAGCTGATACACAGAAAAGAGTTCTAAGTGTGGCCCAAGATATTGTTTACAATGTGACTGGAGGAAAACATTGGACACCAAAACATGTGGGACTAGTCAGTGCATTGCTCATTCCAGCCAGAGTAGAAGGAAAGGCCTTTCCCAAATCAACAGAGAATACAAAAAAGAGTGGTTCCAAACATCACCCGAGAATGGTTCAGCTGCACAAGCGGCTGCCAAAGACATGGCATTCTTTTTCAAGCGTCAAGATGAAGGAGATTTGAAGGAAGGTTGGACAAGTTTCAATCAAAATCTCAGTGAAATCTCACCTGAAATAACCAGCATTGGTTACATGCCTATCATCCAGACACCTGCTCACGACCTAGATACACTGAATACGGTTGTGCTTAGATGCAAACACGTAGCCAGAGAACTAGGGCAAAATCATGTAGTCATCACAGTAGATGAGGCATTGTACTGTAAACTGATGGAGCTGAAGTGGGCAAATGCCGACTACATGGATTACCTCATCGTCAGATTAGGTGGCCTTCATACTGCAATGAAATTCATGGCAGTCATTGGCAAGCACATCCAATCATCTGGACTGTTAGAAGCATGGGTTGAGAGCAACCTATTTGGCCCCAACACTGCTGAACAAGTCATGACAGGGAAGTCCTACAGCAAGGGAATCAGAGCCCACAAAATCACTCTCCAATCCATGTGGAGGATGCTTACTCCTGAGCTGCTTAGCTTCCTGGGAGACAGGAATCCAGACCTCAAAGAGCAATTGTAGAAGACCAAGAGCGGCCCTGCAGAAGATCTTGTGACGTTGCTTGCTTCCAAAGAGTTTGAAGCCACCACAGAAGCCTACTATTCAGCCATTGACAACCCAAACTTCAAATTTTGGTGGGGCTACATGCAGATGGTCCACATCCTTTTGTTGTTTATTCGCGCTCAGAGAGATGGGATCTGGGACCTACACCTTTATGCATTCCAGTTAATGTTGCCTTACCAACTATGCTCGCTGGGGGACCATTTACCTGAATGAGATGCACCAACTTACACAGCAAGTCAAGAGGGAGTTTGATGCAGGAAACTCTGTGGTCAAACGTTCATCACAATGCTTCAACCAAGTAGACCCAGATCTAAGTCAGGAGTGGCTAGGCTGTATTGGCAAAAAGGGAGGAGGCATTATTGGCATCACAAAGACATCTTCAGCTCTCAGTCGGTGGGCTCTGTCTTTCAACCTCCGAAGTGATCTTGCCCATGACACCAAGGTGGCCTTGGGTCTGGGAACCGGTGACGACTGCATCCACAATGAAACCATGAAAGGCAGAATGAAACGGGACTCAAAAGATGAAGATTCTTTGCTCACTGTCTTGCAGAGATTTGGTCTCTTTTCCACTAACCTGCCCCAGACGCTGCAAAACATTGCAAACAATGACTTGTCTACACAGGATATTGAAGATGACCTGTTGAACGCTCCACAGAAAGGGCAAGATCAGTTGGATGCTTTTGTCAGGGAGAGGCTGATGCCATCTAAAGAGAGAAGTGTGAGCTTCAGGGACAAACTGACACAGAACAAGTATTTGACTTTTTCCTCACTGTTTGAAGTGATACAGTCAGATACAAAAACTGGAAAGGCAAAAACTGTCAAGGCAGACAGGAACATCCTACAGCGTCTTATCACAGCCTACGAAGCAGGACGTACAGTCAACCGGGACAACATAATGATGCATGAACTGTTTGTTGTACCTCTATCTTTGGCAGAGGTTAATGGGCAGCTTCGTTCAGGTTCGAAGGCAATTTTTGCCAAGATCTTGACAGCTGACATACCATGTCCCAGTGACCTCAAAGCCATAGATCTACAGTGTGAACCAATGCTAGTCATTGATGGACAAGCTCTTATCATTTCCATTGGAAAACCACAAGAAGCCAAGACATTTGGAGACCTGGCAGAAACCTTTGTTGAAGCTGTTCCTCAAAGTGGCTCTTCAATGCACTCACTCAAAGGCAGAACAAGGAAATGGCGTGGGAAAAGCTCAGTGGCAATCAGACGACCAGTTAGAAACAGAGATTTACCACTTCCTGCAAAGTGGGAGAACTTCATTGCTCACCAAGACAACAAGGCAGACATGGCTCGCTTTCTCTCCCAACAGCTGATTCTGAGGGCATCAGCAAACAAAACCATAGTTGCCGCTGGTGGTTTCAGTGATGAAGAGAGGGTCGAAGCTACTTACCCAACCTTT
>CAEMYA010000975.1:601723-617719 GCA_903131615.1 Diplodus sargus | reverse complement strand
TGTTCTGAATCTTCCTTTGAATTCCCCACCCTGTCAGGCTTTTTATTCACCACAGCTTAATTGTATTACTTTGCCCTGCAGGCCAGTACATAAAATAATAGAAACTAAGAGCAGAAGAAGAACTGATCCAATCTAATCCTGACTTCAGGATCAGTTGAGCAGTGGTGTAGCAGGACTGGTGACTGTTTTACAAACCAGCCACAAGAAAAATTCAGGCACAACCACCGAACACCAGAGTGAGAAAATGTGTGCAGTCCAAGAAGAAATGTTATGATATATATATAATATAATGTTTTAAAAAGAGCTCACCAGTATGGGAGTATTTGTATTTATTTGTGGGCTTTTATTTGTGTGTTTTTCATATCGTGTTCATAATTAATTATCATATAATAATTATAACCTGTGTACCCAGATAAAGTGGTTCAATTCAGAATATAGAGGTTAGGGTTAGGACAAAAGAGTAAGATAGAAGCCTGCTACTTCTCCTGTCAGTGGTGGGAAATAAAAACAAAAGAAACCAGGCAAGACAGCTTTTAGACTGCTTTTTCAAGACAGTCATGCAAAGTTTTCAAAATCATCTCAATATGGAAATTCACCATGATAGACTTAATTTAGATGTTTGTATTGTGATCCCTAGTGTCCAGCCGTGTTCACTAGTAGGCTGCTGTACATACTAGGTTGAGCTGACCCTCGTTGTTTGTGGTAACTTCCCCCATGCTCAGAGGTTGCAGTCCAGGTAACCCCCAGTCAGCGAATAAGGCCTATAGCTCCACTGCTAACTGAGCTGATGAGCTAATGGCAGCTAGCTACAGCCAAAATATCTAGCAAAGAACATAGTGAGCAGCAGTTGTCAGTCACTCTGTTGATATGCTGCCACCTATATTTTTGGAGCTACCTGTGAATTCTGGCCATAGCTTTCAAATTACTCCTTTAACGACTGGAACACAGGCACGTCAATCAAACAGTTACTCCCTCATAAATCATCCAACTCAAGACATCCATCACATCTGGATCAATGCAAGAGCAGTGGACGGGCCCTCTAACATAAGCAGTTAAATGACCATGTCTGGTTAATGAATGGTAAAATACAACATGTTATAGCTGCCATATGTCAGCAGAAAGAGTAGCATCCTTAAACATGATCTCTTATTGATCTGGGATTATCACTATATCACTGAACTCAAACACACAAGCACACACACAACCTGTCCAACACATTGCTGTGGACTGAAACAGTTTCACAAAGGGGCCCTCTGTTTACATGGGCAGTAAAAATCAGGGGTGTGTGACCGAAACAACAGCACAAGCATGTCATAAAAAGACCAGCAGCAGATTGATGGAAGATTATAACTGGATCATTTAGGAGTGTTTATCTCTCTGAATGGAAGACAGCAACTGCTGTTCAACACTATAAAACTAGATACAAGCGATGTTGATCCTATTTACACATACCGCTGCACATTCAGTGCGTCCATACACATTGAGACCTTAGGTGAGCACAGGCACATTACCCAGATGATGCACTTCAAACTAATGGAAATGCATTTGAACGGCACCACAGCGTTCCCTGACATCTGAGCCCCTTTATAAAAATGTGATGGCAGCAACCTGGCTTGGTTAGATCTTTCAAAGTACTTCCTTCATAGAGATAATTTATCAGGAGTCCAACTGTCTTCCAATCTCTTAAAACCAGGGTCAACAAACGAAGGAATAAAGTAGAGATTATTAACAGTAAGAGGTATTAGCACGGGATAGAAAATGCCTTTTTAAACTGTTCAACTACTAAGGATGTTACTCATAGTGAAGTTGACCCTAATACCTGGTAAAGTTTAACAATATTTGAAAATTTTACACTTGATAGTGAGAATGATCTACATCCTTAAGAGTGCAGGTCTAGTCATATTGATTGATCTGATGATGTTAAAGGAATGGTGATTGGTTTGACCATAACCATAATCTTTCCCTACCCTCTAGTTGCAAGGAGCTGACATCGTAAAAAGAAATGATAATGCTTGTTATATTTTTATTAAATATAATACAGGTTTGCAGAATGATCCAATATCCTTGTCTGTCAAGAAGCTTATGCTTCCACAACAAAGTAAGTTTAAGAATCCAGCACTGGTGCAGGCTTTAAGAAAATACCTTTCACCGTGTAAATGCCATAAAGGCAGAACGGCAGAACAGAAACAATAAAAACATGATTCTTAAATTTGACCGGGGGTGAGCTGAGTTGAGGTTTGTTCTCCTCCTCAGATACAGATCTCTACATCTTGTGTGTGTTGTACACTGATTTTAACACAGTGGTTTTCACAGAGTAACTGCTCATGAGTGATGCTAATAGAAGAAGTGTCACTGTACAACAATGACTGCGGCCAGGCTGATAGACTTGAGTCACTCTTTTGATCCATTTCCTAAAATTTTCATGACTCTCCTGCTTTGTGTGTGCAGAGAGGCAGGATGTGATTTATGATTTGATGTTTCTGTGATGATTGTGAAATGGGGCCCTTTATGCCACATTTCCCACAAGTTACAGAGTAGCATACTTGGCATACTTCAATAATAGGTTGTTGAAGGCATACTTTAAATTTAACAGAGGCAGCATCGTATAGAAACACACCATCCTAACATGACAAACCATACAACCTGTAGACTGGTCCCTCATGTCAGTGTCCTCTCTATGATAATAACCAAGTGACAAGGCACATCCCTTTGAGTGGGCTCCACTTTAAGAGAAGGTTGAGATTGTTTTGACAATGTTGGATCAATGATTCACTGGTAATGATATCTGTATGATCTGTGTAGGCCTTCAGATTGGTTTCAGGCACCACAGGAAAAAATGGCCTAGTTCCCAGTTTGAAGCTGGCAAGGTATGATCTCTTTGTCACTACACTAGCATGGCCTGCTGGTCTGTTGAATCACAGGAGGAAGGGACAGGGATGTCCATACATACTCAGGGTGTGACATGTATTACAAAATACAGCAGGCTGGTCAGCGGCTCTACACTTTGACACTGTAGCATCTCTTCATTAAGCACCCCTTAAGTTATATAGTTACAATCAGTAGGTGATTTGTGACATTTTTTACAGGGGGATGGCCCAATGGGAGCAGCACTCTGCCCCGACACACCTATGTACACCTCCCATAGGACATTGTTGCAGGACACCTTAAACGTAAATGTGACATTTCTAAGACTACAATTCCATTTTATCCAGTTATCTTCCTTCTCTCCCCACTACAATTGTCTTTTTATAACTGTATTAAAGTAATGAGAAAATACATCTTTAAATTGTAGCAGTGGACTGAGTTTATTCTGGCAGGTTTTCTCATGTTTCTCAAAATACACTACAAGCAGGGTTAATTTAAGTTATATAACTCACATGACCCCTTGGAATTTTTGGAACCTAAATTCCTTGAAGGACACACATTGAACATTGTGCATAATAGCAGAGCCCGACTAATTTATTAGTATTTAATTTTTTTGATTTACTGGCTGATTTATAAGGTTTTAAAACCTTATATTTAAAAAGTATAATGCAGGTAAAAATGCTTGGGGTAATGACATAGTTTGTCCACCAGAGTGCGTTTCAAGTGCATTTCAATGGGGGATAAAACAGCTGGTGTCAGGAATAGGGATGTCCACGTTTACAATTTTTGCTACACGTGTAAGTGGGGCTTCTAACCGACGTGTACCCGGTTAGACATCGGAGATTTATGATCTCTTTCTATTGCAGTTGCGCTATATAACCACTAGAGGGTTCTGTCTCCATTCAAACACCTCCTAATCCCATTAAATCAAAGCCATTCCAGTAGTTAGGCTAGTAGCCTGGCTCCAGATATTTCATCAGCTGAAAAAATCCGTCGTCCTCAACCATCGACACAGGCTGCGTGTCGAGGGCCACCATTTCAGCTATTAAGTTGCTGATATGTTCACTTCGTGCCTTGTCACATTGCTTCGACTTGTTTTATGTACAATCCCTCATGCTAGCCGGTGAACCGCTTGCCGTAGCACCGATGCCAGCAGCACCGATGCCGGCAGCAGCAGTCTCTCCCTCCAACTTGTTCGGGTGTTTCCATCGCAGGTGGTTTCGCATGGATCCCGTGCTGTTGTTGTAAGCCAACTTTGCCTGACATAGCCTGCACTCAACTTGATTTCCACTGGCAGTTTGTTCAAAAAACTGCCACACAGTGCTCCGCTTGTTGACCGCCGCCATCGTGTCCACGAGTCAACTTCAAGTGACGCGACACTGGCTGTGGCTGTGGGGTTTTTTAAATTTTTATATCAACGTAACATTGTGCCCCATTCATCTATTAGGCCTATGTATGCGGATAACTGCACTAGTGGGAACATTTAAGTGTATAGTTAGTTAATGTTATTATCTGAAGCTTTCAGGCAACATTATTGTCATATACGGCAGTATAAGTGAGTAAAATGTGTTTGCGCATGTACTAGGTGTTATACGGTAATGCGAGCAGAGCCACGGTTGTGCCCCGCCAGGAGGGCAGTTGAGTTGTATGCCAACGTGATGACAGGCGTTCAATAAAAGCTCCAGCTAAACTAGAGAAGCCTCCTTCACATTATTTACAATTATCACCCCTAAAAATACTATATATATATTGGTGAGAATTTAACGAGGAGGAGGAGAAAAAAAAAGATGTGTAAACGGTTATTGATTTTTCTAAACGGTTATGATTTGTTATCCGTGAACCCATTTATACGTGTAGATGTTGACACCCCAAGTCAGGAAGTGTAACAGCTACCTCACTAATGGTTAAACTATAAACCAGCACAAAAATGACAATTGGCAACATAACATAAGCCACCATGTTCTGAACAGACACACTTAGAAATGCTAACAAAAAGTAAAATTTTTGTTTTAGAACATTATAGCAAACTTTTGTTGATCTGGTAATATTTACGTTCTTATACAATCGGGAGTCTGCACAGGGTGTTTTATTTTGAAAATTGACCGGATGCTCTATGCCTTTCCTGTGTCTCTAGCCGTTTTTAGACAGAGCAAGTTGCCGTCCTTTTGGCGGCTCGGTCCGCGGTTTCAGACAGAGGGCGGCAAATTGGGGGTCTGTTTTGGTTCGCCGATTTCCCGCCTCGGAGGGTACACTTATTTCCGCCTCGACTGCTATCTAAAACCGAGGCGGAAATGTGCCGTGCTTGCTGTTGTGGCGCATGCTAGGAACGGTCGCTACTTTCAAATTAAAAGCCCCCCGGTAAGAACCCAGTTCTAAACTCCAATGGGGTGCAATGTAAAGCTCTTATTTTGAAGACAAATTCTATGTCACTGTTCGCATCCCAACTTCGAGTTTCATGTCACATGTTTAAGCCTACCTCAGAGGCGGCTTTTAGAAAAGGAGGAATATTACACCTTGGTTTTAGAAAGACAGGACGACACATTGCCGCCGTTACCTTGGAGCAAATGTGCCGCCTTTTCTATCTGAAAAGGGCTTCTAACTTCGTGCCGGTGCGATCTGCTCTGTGCAGATTGTTGCAGCTTTCATGAAAAATAAACCGGGCAGCCGGATGGCTTGACTTAACTGTGCGTCGGAGCTGATCGCGGTCGCTTGAGATTTGTAACACACTGTCTGCTGCTTGCGGATGGAGAGTGATGGCAGTTTAACAAGGGGTATGCTTTTTGGTAATTTTGCTAACAAGGGGGATGGCATCCCCCCTCAAATCGCCTACTAGTTATAATATAGAGTTAGTATAAGCTCTGTCTGTTGGATTACTAACCAGGCAGAGTGGCGAACTTCCACAAACCCCCCAGACTCATAAGTTAATAATGGTGATTTGTGAATTTGGAAATGATTCAATCAGAGCACAGAATCACTACAGATACTGCAGTATTAGCTAACCGTGTTGCCTTTTCTTGTACAGGGTCCCTCCCCCCAAAACTAATTCCATTACTTGAGTTTGTGCTAACATGGATCATAAATCAGAACAAACTTTTGAGGTACATTTTTAAATGTATTTTACCTCTGGGGAGACGGCCTTAGTATAGGACTGGGCTGTTTATGCAGCAGACAGACACAAACATTTGGTGCTACATGACCATAGAAAACAGAGAAAAGTGCCTGTGGGATTCTCTTTTGCTCAAAAGGTAGAAAACCTACATTAACCAGTTTGCACTGCACAACACCGGACTATTAAACACTGCTGATGGGTGACTTACTGTGAGTTGGGTGGTGCTTGGTGTTGGAGTCAATTTTACACAGGAAACAGTAAGGTGACCAGCTGGTGACAAACAACCTGGTCCAACATCTGAACAGTCACAAAATCTGTATCTGAAACACATTAGGAGAGAAGACTTCAAGTTCACCATCAGTTCAGGTAAGTGGGGGGTAGAGTGTTGGCAGTCAGTGGGTGTCTTGCTCTGCCACGCCCTGTGACAAAGCAGGGTTCAGTACCATAGGAATGTCAGGTGACCCACATGTGGGTTTGAGTTCTGACTTGATCATCTCTGAATTTACAGAGACACAGCATAGAAGAAACTGTATAATGTAACCCTAACCCTTCAATTTAGTGTAACTAACAAACACCTTCCAGTTAATTGATTTATTTTTTGTTTGGCTGTTTATTCCCTCCATATTATTAGATGTGTGTTGGGTTCATAAGTCACTGGAGGATTTTGTTATTTGACATCGCACACGATGACAATATGTGGTGGTAAATTAATTTCTTCTTCATTCTTCTTTAAATAAAATTAAAAGAGAAAAGAAGATACTTATTCATCTTTACTTGCAGCTTTTCACACCAAAGAGTGACTATCAAAATATTTTAGTATTAAACACTGATGAGATCCATTAAGGGAATGTTAACAGATTTTTTATCATCTAACCACATTGGAAAGGTTTTTATTTTCCAGCAGCCACCACCTTACCTCAGGAGAGATCCTTTAATATTGTTCCTAAAATGTCACTCGTGCTCTAATAGCACCTTAATTCAGACGGACGCTTGTTACATTTGGCCCTAAGTATTTATTATCAGTGTATGTACTCTGCCCGGCAGCTTGTTTGAGCAGCTAATCGTTCAGGTGGACTCTATCTAAATTGGATGGTGAGGCAGAAAATCCAGTAGTCTTTTAACTACCACGTGAATACTTTTAAAACCTCCCTATCTTCCATTTGGATATGGCCTAATTGAAAAGCAAATAGTACACATGAGTGCACCCATGAATCAGTGAGTGATATCTCCTTAGCTGCCGGAGGAATGAATCTCTCCTGCCAGGCCCCCTCGTTCTCTTGCGTGTTTTCCATTGCTTCAAATGGCCTCCCTCACGCACAATCTATTGGATTATTGTTTTGGGGATTAATGTCTCGGTGTAGATTCTTTTCACACACACAGTAAGTGGTTTTTTGGACAACTCCAGGCCTCTCTGTTGACCCACCAGACGGGATGCTGAACAAAGACAGGCTGATACACTGAATGTTTAAGGTGGATGTGAAGAAGATTTTATGAAGTGAAAGTGGAGAAACTGATTTTAAAAACAAAAAGGGATCAAAGACTGATTGTGAAATAACAGTACCTTCTTACTTAAGTGTAACTTGTTGTATTGGCATTAGTGTTTTCACAGAGTAGTGATGGACATGAACCTGGCTTCAATGTGAATATGAATATAGAACATAACTGACCAGTATTTCTCCTTCCTGCATCATTGAAAAATGTTGATGTGGATTTATCTTCTCAAAAATTCCACAATACAGGCAACAGTGTCCCAATGTTTATTTTTTTACTGCAAGAATCTAGATCCAGTTCTAAGTGGACTGGTTCTTTCATGACCATATTCTGACTCTGTTACATATTAGAGCTTGATATTCTGAGCCATACATACTGAACTAAGTCATGACATAAAGAAAATAATAATTAAATTATTTTAACAATGTACTCATCCTCACCTAACTGATTAAGTCATTGATCTGCAAATGTATATATTTTACCATTTAATTTTTCTAGCATAATGTTCCAACATAGGTGTGTGTGTGTGTGTGTGTGTGTGTGTGTGTGTGTGTGTGTGTGTGTGTGTGTGTGTGTGTGTGTCTGTGTCTGTGTGTGTTGTGTGTGTGTGTGTGTTAATAGACAGAAGGTATTGGTATTGTCAGTAGAGAGAAGAGGACGATAGTATTTAGTCTCAGTGAGGCTGTGAGCTGGTCTGGATGTGTTCTCACTACATGGTTGAAGAGCTGAGCCACATCTGTTTATTGAGAGCTTAAATGTTACATAACATAACTTTTTCTTGTAATGTTATACACATGATTATTTCAGTTTCAGAGATGACCGTACAGTAATTAATAATCCTGAAATATGTTCTTTTTGTTGGATCCTGCTCTCCCTCTGCTCTCGATGAATCACCCCTTGATCCAAAATTGCAGTCCTGGCAGACTTAGATTATAAGTCTACTAGCTCAATGCCAGCTAGCTACAACCAACATAGCTTGTAAAGAGTGAGCAGCAGATTGCAGTTACTCTGGTGATACTGTATGCTGACTGCCCCCTGTATTTACCAGCTGCGACAGTGTCGGCTGGTAGTATGCCTCTGTGTGTGTGTGTCTTCATGGCAAAATGTGTTCTTTAGAAACATCTTTTGTTCTGAGGACTAACATGGATTTTTTGCATATTATGCCAGGTATTTATACATACTTCTGTCAAAGTTTTGTGATATTGTCTGAACTGAATTGGTGTCTAGTTTTGGACATATCTTCCGATTCTGGGCTTATCTTATAGGCCGCACCTTACAGCAATATAGTAATTTCTGAGCTTTTGTAGGGTAAGAAAATCAGGGTAAGCCAGTCAGAGCAGAGTAGGGCTGGTCAATCTTTCGCCATTCTGAATGTTGTTACCGTGGCAGGCTGCCACAAATAAACCAGTGCATGGAAAACACTGACACCTGGCTGCCTGAGTGTCCTCTACATGTCTCTGCTTGATAAAAGTTTTGTAAGGCTTGTTGACACCTTGACTTGACACAGCGGTACTTGCAAAGGGCAGTATTTGTGAGGGGCAGTATTTGCTGCCCTTGGAGTGTGCATATCGACTACTTTTATTGCCATAGGCTACTGCCTTGCTGACATGCACATTACTGCTGTCTTTGGAGTACACACTGGTTTCACTTCTTTGTTTTGAGCTATGCTGCGGGCAGTGTCACTTGAAAGTCTGTCCACTCAGCTTGCACTGTTCTGTCTCATGATGGAGAATCTTATAGGAGAAGTCTACAGATTTAACACATAACCGTCAGATTCTCCTCATACTCCTCACCCTGTGAAAAATATCCTCTAATGATGTCATAGTGAGGTCATCAGGATTATTTAAGTTGTGTATCAGATCACCTGAGGTACTCACTGGAGACAAGGAGTTTAAAATACATTGGCATTAACCAATCAGGAAGCATCTCACAAAATAAATTGTCAAGTTAAATTATGGAAAATGTAGTTGAAAATGGATGTGTTGAACTTTTACGGTAATTCACACCACTCCGTGTCTCTTATCAGACATGCAATACTAAAGCACTTCCATACAAACAGATAGTACACGTGGTGATTGAGTGTTGGTCAGTACATCTACACAAGTAATCAGACTCCAACTCAAAGGTATTCAGACTTTACTTGTGTATTTCCATTTTCTGCTACTTTATATTTTTATTCTACTACATTTTGGAGGCAAATGTACTTATTTGACAGCATTAGTCACCAGCTACTTTGCAATTTGCATGTTTAATGTGTTTATTTAACTGCAGTCAGATCAGCACTGAATCTAATACTCATAGAAATGCTAAATACTAGAGGTGGGTGCAATTCAGCGATGTGGCGATGCATCGCGATGCCTCACGTGCAGATTTGGCATCGATTAATTAACGTTGATGCTTTGCCGCAAGACCGGAACAAAAAACACGTACCTCAGCGCGCGTGCCGCCCGGACTGTTTAGTGAGTGGGACCACAACAAACTGAGCAGTAACGAGTGTCGGCTGATCTTTTTTGACGGATTGTCACACTCTACAGCCAACGGTATCGTTAACAGCGTGTGCTGCCTGACCAATGACAGTGTAGTGACACACACAGGGCGGGATCTAAACACGGAGCGGCGCTCAAGTTCAGCTGCTTAGCTAGCAAGGACTGTCGCGCTGTTTAGTCAACACGTAAGAACTCGTCTGACACGGAGTCTCCTGTTGTGTGCTACATGTGTGAAATAACAACTATAGTCTGGACTTTTTCACCGTCTTCATTCACCGTCTCTCCCTCCCCTCTGACACCGTGAGTTACCATGGTTACAGGAGCGTCCTGAAACTTTACAATGATGATCAATAACAAGTTTTTGGTTAGTTGGACTGTACAAAATCATAAATGTTGCCTGATTGTATCTCATTACAGAAATCTTGTATTATAACATATAGAACAAATGTAAAGCCTCAGAGCATCTTTGATTACTAACAGTATCTCTCTATAAAAGCAAGGAATCTCTGTCTGTCTGTGCCTCAAATATCTCTGCGGATCAGGATCAGAATGACTTGAGAGTTTCAACATGGCTGCCGTTTGGTTCAGTGGTGTGCGACTTCGCATTTGTTTGGACTACAATGATACCGTGAATAAATTATTTCATAAATGCTTTACGCATTCTGGAGCATAGTCTACCGGAGCTATCACAGTGACATGCGCATTGGAGCCAGTCACTGCAGCGCTCAAGCCATGACACACATTAAGAAACAAGCGGATGTATACCTGCAGCAGCGCGAGCTGCACCGGGAGTTAGCCGGCGGTTCGGTCCCGTTCTGTTCTGTGCCTCTAAACTGACTGTTGTGGATTAATGAGACTAAACGAGACCGGACCGTGTCTGTTAGGGTCTGAGGAGAGTGGATTTATACCTGCAGCGGCGCGAGCTGGGCTGGGAGTTAGCCGGCGGTTCGGTCCCGTTCTGTTCTGTGCATCTAAACTGACTGTTGTGGATTAATGTGACTAAACCAGACCGGGCCGGTCTGTTCGGGTCTGAGGAGATGCGGAGACGCGCGGACAACAAAGTGGAAACGGAATCTGTGGATGTTCGTGTGTAGCTAGCTGCTAGCCGCTAGCCGCTAGCTAACCTACACGCCCAACTCCCGAGCTGACGGACCAGACGCACCGACATGTCTAAAACCGGACTTGGGGTAAATAATGTCCGCCACGCTTTTTCGTGAACATTGCCGCCACATTTGTTTTGTGTCTGGTGCAGAAGAAACGGTAAAAACGTGCTTTTGTCACGAAAGTGTCCAAGCAGCAAGTTTGGTTGTAGAGCAACAGGAAGTTGTGGGAGGGACGTCGGCGGATGTGTACTGAAAGCGATATTGAGAATTGAGAGATTTGTGAAATTTAGCGTGCTTGGAGTGTATAGTAGTGTGTTATGTAGTGTTTGGTGTCGTGTGTTTAGTGTGTAGTGGAGTCGGTTTTTTGTTTAATGAGTCAAAACAGAAGAAGCTGAATTTGGAGCAGGCAGTGCAGCTCTTCATTCAGCTGGAAGGAGCTCAGGCAGACCTGAGCATTGCCTGCATTTAAATGTAAATAGTTACACAGAACTTTGTACATTTTTAAAATGTATGCACATATTCAGCAAACAACAATTTATATTTACATTACAAGTAATAAAAAATGGTTTGTTAAACATATCTGTGGTTTTCACAGTAAAAAATAACCTTTTCTACTCAGATTTTATGTTTTTTTTGTGATTTTAGGTCTATTGTGTTAATACAATATGTCAAAATGAAAAAATAACTGTACAGTCACTCGTGAGGTTGTGCTGAAAATCATCACACCAAGTAAATAGTTTTTAAGGTGAAATATAATGGCAAAATCAAAAATAGTCAAAAACGACCGATTATACCCTGGAATATCGGATTTCATAACAAACCTAAATATCCCTGACGTTCTACCTTCAAACAGCCTCATTTGGCCATCAGTGAAAATGCTTCTTAACCTCCCACTTTTCTAAAGGAACACATATTTCCTACAGGCACTGCACTAGTGTTAATGATGACAGAAAGGTGATAACTCGCCATCAGACTGACAAGAATGCAAAAGTTGCTGTTTGTATGATGTATTTTTCTGTTAAACGATAAGAGGCTCACTTTAACAATAGGCTACTGTTATTCATAATAATTAATGATAATGATAATGATAACGAGAAGAAGTAGAAAAATAGCTTGCTGAAAAGTTCTGTAGATGGTTGATTATTTGAAAGAGTAAAAGCTTGGCAAAAACAGGGCACAGTTTGATTTCATAGATTAAAAGTTACATTGAAAAGACAAAAAACATTTGAAGTGTGAATAGAACAGCTGTTCAGATCATCCTCCTGTAAAACACTGTTGGTCAAATATTTAAACTCGATGTCTGCATTAGAGAACATGGTGTGGGGTGAAGCTGGAAATCTTATTTTTTAAGCACGTGTCAAGTAACTTGCCCTGTAACATGTTTCACAAATTACAAATTGGGAATATGACTTGGCTACAGCTCGAAAAAAACATTTCAGTCAAAAGGCTATTTTTTTTAAGGCTATTTATTTACAAATTTAGCCACACATGAAGACAAAATCAATCTTGTATGGAAAAAAGCATTAAAAATAGTAATAATCGAAGAATCGTGGCACCAATAATTGAATCGAATCAAATCGTCAATCGTTATAATCGAAGAATCGAAGCTCCCATAATCGTAATTGAATCGAATCGTGAGGTACCCTTGTTGGAACACCCCTACTGAATACTAGATCTGATTAATTAATGATGTATATTTATACGTAATATATGTAAAATGTACATTTACCTCTGTTTCTGATACATAATGTCGGTGACGTTTAATATTTTAGCTCAATATCTTTACTATGCTCAAGTCTGACCTTTAGGCCCTTTTTTTTTTAACCCTGAGACTAAAGAGCTGGTTGTAGGGGTAGTCTCTAACAACAGTATTTTTTAAAAATGTAATCCTCTCTTTGCCCATTTGCTTTGCCTCTGACTGGAGCTAATGAAAGTTTATTCACAGTGACATGTGTGTAATTTTGACCTACTTCTGTAATTTATCCTGTGATCTCTTTTACAAAGATAATTTTTACCAAAGCAGAATGACATCATGATGAAACAGATTCTAAAAGTTGTTATCTTTAGATAAAGAAACATGAGACATTTATACATGTCACAAACAAACTGATGATTGTTTTGTTACAAGATGAGATCAGATAACTAAATGATGATGAAACATTTGCTGTTGTGATGGCATTATCAGATAATGACTTCTGATCTTGATGTAGAAGTAAAAAAAAGCCAAATACAGTTACAGCCACGAACAACTGACGATTAATAGAGAATGTAGTCTGACAATTTCCTATATAGCCCATATTATGACTGTCATCTGTACTGTACACTACGATGTTGTCTGTGATACAGTTCATTTAAAAAAAAAAGATTCTTGCTGCTGTTTAAATTGTCAGCTCCTTTTAACTTTTACATTGTAAATCACTTTGAGCTGTTGTTTTATATGAAAGGCTCTTAGTTATATTATCATTATAATTGTTTTCCATAGTTAATCATTATATTTAGACAGTGCATACATATATCAATCACAAGGTCTGAATATAACAACTGAGGAGTCCACTTGCATTACATTACACCTCAAGGCTCGCAGCTATGGAACAGTTTACTGCAAAAACAAAAACACAATCAGTATTCAAGGGTTTCACCACAAGACACACACGCTCTCACACCATGTTCATTACATACATACTTACACACCTGCATATACAGGTGTGTGTTATCTGTTCTGGTCTTGTACTCTTTTGTTTTAGCTCAGCAACCAGATTATTTAAAAATGTACATATTATTTCAAGTATAAAAGACTCCTCGACATTGTCCCTCTTAAATGGGCAAACAAATGAATAAAATTAAATGATAAAAACTTAGAACAGACAGTATTGGACAGATAAATAATTGAACTATTACACATACATTAGTAGCATGCTGAATGCAGTGGAAGTAATGTGAACCATAATGAACATCAGTAAACTTGAACCACTTCTCATCACTAACTATTCCTGTCTACAAGGAGCACACTGTCCTAATGGCAGGTTAATGTTGTGCCACTCACTGTCTCCCTCACGGTCCACCCAGAAACATTTGTCATCATTTTAAGTGTTGAGAAAGCTGTGTGGTGTGCTGCCCAGCAGAGCACATGAGCCGCTGTTTGTTCTCTTTCAACGCCGATCAGTACATGGCCAATTTAACTGGCAGTTCCTCTGCACTGAGAGGTGTAGACATGGTGGTCCCAGGCTGCCATGATTAGTCTGTTACCTTTGTGTGTGTGTGTGTGTGTGTGTGTGTATGATGGCTGAGGTCAACTGTTCTGTTATAGACTTGGTTTGTGGTTACGCTAAACTCACGCTGAAGATGAAACCATGCTGGACCTACCTCAGTCTAACTTAAGGAACAGTTACCCCCAAAATTAAATCTCACTCATCCTCCCTCCTGATGATATAAAGTCAGGTGAGGTGTCGTAGTCCACATCACGTTTCTGTTGCAGCGTCCTGCTAAACAACTGAAGTAGCTGGAGACTTGTTATAAAAATGTCAAAACCACTGAAAAAAACATAAAATGTCTCAGAGCCACTCATCCAGCATAATACAAATTCATTTGGCATAAGGTTAATTATCCCCTTTTCAAACCAGCAGTGTGTCTGTGTGAATTTTATCCTGAGCCATAAAACTCATGAGTCGAGTCACATGACTCGGCCTCATGGTGTTAAACCTTTTTTTTTCTGTCCAGATATTATTTGTATTTTTTGTACTAAAAGTTCTTTTAATTCCACAGAGAAGGACAGAAACACTGTGGACAGTGTTACAGTGTTTTTTTTCACCATTAAAGACTGAAGTCAGAACTGTGTCACTGCACCAGACTGTGTTAACTATTCATTCACACAAAGTGTATATTATGTGATATTTGCAGCTCAGTTTTTTAAAAGCTAATACAGTTTTTAAAAGTGTTAACATCCAAACAGATTGATGGAACATTGTGTGCATCTCTGCAGTCAACACACAGAAGATCTTCCCTCTCTATCTTACAGAGATACCGACACCGGCACTGTGCTGTGCAGTAACAGTGAAACATTCTGTTGATGGATTTGTTAAATTTATTATTATATCCATTGAATTTCTGAACTGATCACAAAGCAGTCAGTGAGCATGTTGAAGCTGAGCACATGTTCCATCATCACAGCCATCAACACCATTCTTCTGTCCTGTGTGCTTCTGTATAGCATCTTTACTTTTTATATACAGTCCACTAAGGCAGTGTGATTGTGATTTTGAGATCTAAAAATAAAATTGATAGGATTGAGACATTGTGGGATATTTATATAAATTATAAACAGATGTATAACCAATTTCACATTCCATTTTTAAGCTTATATCCTTTGACTCTTACATTGTTGTGTGTGTATCTATGTTTCTGTTTTTGTTTTATGATGATGATGATGTTCTTTATTGTCCACTATGGAAATTCATTTTGTTCAGGTCAGTCAAGACAGTAATATACAAAACAAGTAAACAATATCACAGTAAAAAGCATAAAAATTATATGATGCTGGAATGAATAATAAACGGTTGTTGTTTTTAATTTCCCTCTCCTTGCCTCTTTGACCTCGCCAGCGCTTCAGTAGGAATATTTACCGTTCTGATTTTACGTCTCTTAACGTCTGTCTCTCTGTCCCCCCGTCCCCCCTCCTCCCTCTGTCTTTGTCCCTCTCTGTGTCTGCGTGGCTGCTGGCGACACTAGTATCGACGTAAGCCGTGTTTTCTCTCATTAATTTATCAGCTCAGCAGAGGAGGAAGGCCTCAGCGGGGGAGATAATAGCTTCCATTTGGCCAAGGTCAACAGTCAACACATTCCTCAGTCGTTCAAATATAACCACACATTAACTTGTGTCCACCAATACCACAAGGGCACACAGAGAAAGAGAGAGAGAGAGAGAGAGAGAGAGAGAGAGAGAGAG
>CAEMYA010000975.1:595416-601486 GCA_903131615.1 Diplodus sargus | reverse complement strand
TTGTCAGGTTTCAGTCAGGGCTTAACTTCATTAATGAAAACAATACACCAATAATAAGGTTTATAATTTATTTCATATTCCTGTGTTCCTCTGTTGTGTACATCTGTGTACATCTGAGGATCAGATGTGAGGTAATTCATAAACCAGTGGATGATGTCATCAAGTTATTTTTTTTTTTAATATTAGAAAGGTTCCTTTCCTCAAGATATAAAGACATAAAAATCACTCACCTTGGAGCAACCTTGTGCCCTAGCAAATGCACTTGTATGCTACTAATTTGTAATAAACTATATATTTTGTGAAAATTTTGTCAACATTTTTTAGGGCTGTGTCTCATACGGCTTCAGCAGTGGTCAGGTGGAGGCTGCTACAACACTTCTAGTAGAGTAGAGACATACTGTATTTTTCAATGTTTAACAAAGCCCACCATCTTTCCCTCGTCTTCAGCAGAAGCTTTGATATGCCTGAACAGAACCATAAAAACATTATTCATGTTTTAGTCGCAGGAAAACAAATGACACACTGACTGTGGATGTGTGAGTCATGACAGAGATGTTCCTTATTAAGCTGAAAGGCAGGCAGCATCATCGTGTCTCTGTGAACATATTACAGTTACCAACACGGTTACCACAGGGGTTATGTTATTATAGAAGTCCACATTCAAAAGTTCCAAGTGAAAAATGTTCATTGTATTCATGGTAGATTTAGACGTCTCTGCCCCACTACAATAACAGGCTGTTCTACTTGTTCTAATACTTGTCTTTACCCACTTAGTCATTATGTCCACATTACTGATCACACACGCACATACACAGGAACAACAGGAACTGATGAACTAAGGAAACACTGCCATGAGTAAACGCACACCAATAAAACACTATCATTAATAAAATACATCCAGGGTCAATACAATAGGGTCAAAAAATCTGTGACCTTCAGACAGAACAAGTCCACCCTGCTGCCATCTCCCAACATGCCCCCCTCCAAAATGATAGCACGGACCCCACAAGTTGACCCACGTCATCTCAGCGGGGTATAGTCCAAAACTCTGGTAATATTATTTAAGGCAGTATTGCTCCGCTCCAACATCAAATTATGATTTAAGAATTCTTCACTATTTGATGAAAGCATGCGAATGTGTGTGTGCGTGCGTGCGTGCATGCATGTGTGTTTGTGTGTGTGTGTGTGTGTGTGTGTGTGTGTGAAGTGACCAGATCAATCGAGCACTTTGGAATCAAGCAGCTATCTGCTGAACATTTCACCCACCAACTGTGTGTGCTATTCCTCCAAATGTTGACTTTACGGTGCACAATTTGTGAAGCATTACACAATACAGAGGCTGAGATCAATGTGCATACTGTTGGTTTTGGAAGAGTCTTGTGTGTGTGAGGCCGTTGAACCCCTGTAACGTCCCTCAAACAAGTTCACGACAGCAATGAGCTTTAAACATTAAAACTTCCAATCAGTCCTGTACAAGTGTTCTGTCTTCATCTTTAGTAACAAGTCTCAACAGCCAGTCTCTTCACTTGAATGAAAAAGCACTGAACACATTGTATGACTATCAGTCAATGTTCTGCTATCTGTCTGCTGTCCTGGCCGTTCTGAGGGTTCACTCAATCATTAACCTAATCTACTTGCTGAAAAACTCCCACTCACAGTGTTTGCATGAGAGCTCAATGATAAGCTATTTAAAGTTGAATGTGGTGATGGGACAGCTATCGACATGGGCATAACTGTTTGCTAATTTGTGGCTGCCTTTGATTCTGCAGGAGGCCATGAGGAGGCTGTGAAACAGCAAACTGAAAAGAAATGGTCAGGTTAGACCAACGTTTACCCTCCAGACAAAAAGCTCCATGTGGTTTTACTGACAGATCTGAGAGCAGTTTGTGGTTCAGGATCCTCCTGAAGAGCACACTGAGCCACTCCTGCTGTCTATGAAGTGTGGATGGATGCTCACTGTCTTACAGTCTTCTTATACCTGTCAGTTTTAACCAGAGTCTGTATACATCTAGATGTATTGACTGTGGCCTGTCCTCTCACAGGTCACCACGGTGGACAGGGAGTTGTGTGCCTCTGCCTGCTCAGTCGTCCTCCTGGATGCACTCGTCACATATATCTCTGTAAATGTGAGATCTGTTGTATGTCTGTACATCCTCTGCAGCGCTTCATGAGATCTTTCCAGTTTACCCCGTCTACAGTGGTTTATATGAGTTTTTCCTCACTCAAGTGAAGAGTCAAAGGACTGAGTCTGTGCACCGTACACATTATAAAGACAATGTCACTGTGACTTTGGGTTAGATGAATAAATCTGACCTGATGTGTTTGAGGTGAGGTGGTAAACAGAATTAACAGGTGTAATGTGTAGGGTCGGCCATTAAACCAACATTTAAAACAAATTAGAGACATTAGTTTTAAAGCGTCTCTTTAGGACACAAGGTCGTCTGTGAAACACAATGTGAGTGTTTTGAGCTTCCTGTAAAACTCCATCAATCACTCTCTTCAGGTTACACAGGAATCGGTGTGAACAGATGAACTTAAATAAATGAAGGCTGACATAATGAATGGATCACCTCAGTGGTACTGATCCATGTTCTGTTTCATCCAACACTGTAAAAAGTCATTCAGTCATGTAGCAGATTGAACTCTTACTGTCTCATTAACTTGATGTAAATACAGAGTTTTTAGCTACCTCAGCTTTATTAAACTCAACATGTACCATTTTATTTTTACATTAAATAAAACGTATTTAACTTCTAAACTTGATTTCATCGAACGTAATGAGTGAAATGATGCCTTGATGAATAAACTGTACAGAGTTCAGTTATTTCATTTAAATGAGTGTGTGAATATTAACATTCGACAATACAATTATACTTTGAACGGAAACATTTAAAATGCAGCTTCTATGTGTGAGAAATATTTTTATTATCATTGTATTGTTCTAAAACACACTGGCCCTCATTTATCAATCTTGCGTGAAAACGGGTGCAGATCTATGCGCAGAATTGGTCTTACGACAGGACACACGTGTGATTTATGAAACATTCGTATCTGACCAATTCCAGCGTACGAATGATCGGGTCTTGATAAATGCGGCGGCTGAATTTGATCGTCAGTAACATGTTACGCCCTTAAATATTCGTAGATCGGAAGCCTCGCCCACTGAGGTCAAACATGGAATGAAGAAACTCTGGAAAGAAGAGAAACTTTTCCGAGATGGAGATCGGCATCCTGACAGCGCCGGCACATCAAAGGCTCCATTCGATAATGAAATGTTGTGCAAAACTGAACAGGTCACAATAATATGGCCCACTTTCTCTGGGGTATACAGCAGAGTTCCCCCTGCTGGTCCGAGACGGAGCCACCTGCCCTTCAGCACCCCGAAGCAGCTCCACTGTGACCGTGTGCGTGTGTGCGCACTATTGAATCTGCGTTCCTGCTCTGCAGCAGGTTTGCCAGCGGGGTTATTAGGTATTCCGTTAATTAGTTGTCATGTTAGACTATTTACATATTTTATTTTACAAAAAAGTGGTATCAGTAAAAACGTAAAAAATAATCGGTTTTGATCTGTTCTAAATATGTGACTGCTTATGCTTAATGACAGCTGAGGTTTGTTTATTAATTATTTTCAGTCTCAGCCAGATTTTGCAGCGCTGCACCGCAAATACACACACTCAAATTTGCGTACACGAGCTCAGACCTGACGTGAGATCTGTTGTAGCTTCCGCTCACGTCCAAATTTATAAATACCGAAGTTTGCGTGGAAATGGTCGTACGCACGGTTTTCTGCCATACGTTTGTTTGATAAATGAGGGCCAGTGTGTCCTGGCAGCGCTTTGTTACAGTGGGCAATTATTTTCATATTGAAAATTAACCAGCGAATTAATGACGATCACAATTTTCCATCATTTTAATGTAATCAATAACCGTATGAATAGATTGTGTTGATAAGAATAATGCATGTAATAATGGTAGGCCTGACCGAAGACTACCAGGGACGTGTCATCACTCTGATGTCCAGACTTTAAACCAGAGGCTGTGTGTCAAACACATGACAGGGCTCGCCTGTGTGATAATAATTCAAAAGTTAATGTGAATAAACTTTCAGAATTGACGTCAGCGTCCATTGTAACCAGCGGAGAGACAGAAACTCAGATTCCAGTGGGATCACTGCAGCCGAACTGAAAGAGTCACTTATGGTTCTGTAGAATTAAATCACAAGCGGCACGTTTGACATGAACCTCCGCAGAAATGTCGCGCTACTGTCCATGAAAATATAAAGTTTTATGGTTTGTATGTTTTCAGCTATTATCATCAACCTTCGTATTGTGACAGCAAACTAAACAGCTTTGTTCATTCAGTGTTTAATAACTTTATAACATGACAAAGGAACCATTAGGTTTTATTAATACTGCAAATAAAATTAATCTGTTTCACTTTATTGGCACCGACTTCAATATTTTAGCCCCAGTTTGTCCTGAGGTTCCGACAGGCTTCGTGTGGTTCGGTTCTGTCCTGTTCATCTCACTGGTTTTATGTTTTTTTGGTCTTCATGTATATGAAATAATACATCACAGCAGCTTCTACATCAGAAAGTTACACATTTTATTCTTACAAAACAACACAAAAATACTTTAATAGATCCAACAAACAAAACACAATTTGCGCTACATTGATTATTTAATAGAATGTCACATTTTCAGGCAGCGGCCGCAGACTTAAGAGCATTTATCTTCCACCTGGACGGACAGGACAGGAGACACTGACCAGAGACATGAGACACTGATCAGAGACAGGAGACACTGATCAGGGACAGGAGACACTGATCAGGGACATGAGTCACTAGCCAGAGACAGGAGACACTAATCAGGGACATGACAGTGGATACTGATCAGAGAAAGGAGACACTGACCAGAGATGTGACAGTGGAAACGGTCAATTATTCTACTATCAGATCGATTTTATACCTACAGAAAATATTACAGCCGGAACTAGTGCACCATCCTGTCTGTCCTCCTGTCTGTCTGTCTGATTGTCCTCCTGTCAGACCTCAGTGAAGGTGAATGAATGGGCTGTAGAGTCCGATAACTTATGTCATCTTCATAGTGCGGCTCCTTCTGTCTGAGTGGATCAGAACTAGGGATTCAGCGTGAACTCGGAGTCGTCCTCTATGTCCAGGTCCTGGTCCGTGTCATCTGACAGGTCGGAGTCCAGTTCTGTGTGTGGCTGCTGCGGGGACACGGAGAGCACGCAGCGGCCCGTCGGTGACAGCTCTGCGGAGACTTTGTGTCTGCGCTCCGGGCTCTGGATCCCGGCAGGTTCGGTCATGTCGTCTTCCTTGTTACTTCTCCCGGCGGAGCCGTCGTCCTCCACCTCCCTCTTCCCTCCCTGAGGATTCTCCTGGTGCACATGGACACAGGTTTATACATGAAAACCCTGCGCAGACATGTACTTGTGTCTGTCGTTTGTAAACAATTAGCATATTCAATGAGAATGAAAGCATTTTATAAAACAGCTCACCTGTTTCAGTCTGCGCCACTTCGCTCGTCGGTTTTGGAACCAAGTCTTGACCTAAAAGATAAAACTAACAGTTAACGAATTATGTTATTATTATTATTATTATTATTATTATTATTATTATGAGTAATAGTAGTAGTAGTATCGTCATCATTATTATTGTTACCATTATTAGTCTTATTGTTATTGTTTTATTATTATTGTTATTATTATTATTATTGTTATTATTATTATGAGTAATAGTAGTAGTATCGTCATCATTATTATTGTTACCATTATTAGTCTTATTGTTATTGTTATATTATTATTGTTATTATTATTATTAGTCTCACTGTTATTGTTTTATTATTATTATTATTATTGTTGTTGTTGTTATCACTGTTGTTGTCTTATCATTATTATTGTTGTTATTGTTTTATTATTATTATTATTATTATTATTATTATTATTATTATTGTTTAGCACAAGGCACAGCTGGAGAAACGGCAGCAATGACTAAATATTATATAGAATAGGTAAACGCTATGTGACGGACTGAGGCCTCATCAGCTCG
>CAEMYA010000975.1:577916-590416 GCA_903131615.1 Diplodus sargus | reverse complement strand
CAGTTCACTACAGCCAATCAGCTGCGAACTAGCAAACCGAAAAATCTATAGTTGGACTGATATAATAATCCTGATAGTAGGCTGGTTCTCCCTCAGAATAAAAAGACCACCTCTACTTTGTCCTCAGCATATTTCACCTACTAGAAAATATGAGAAGCAAATTGATTGCTGTATCTGATTAGACACTTTGGAGCAGGAGTTTCAGTACATAACTTCCCAGGGATCAGGATGAAGGGAAGCTGTGGAGATCTACTGTTGTCTTACAGCACAGCTGATCTGCTGTCATACTGGAGCTAAACTGATATATGGCTGGTTGATATTATTGGCAAATACTGGCTTTCAGTGGTATGACACATACAAATTTGAATGCGTCTGTGGTCGGAAACAATAACTACTAACATATGATGGCTGATGATGTTCTGCCTCTGTTACATATCTTTGTGACAAGCGTTTGATAACAACTATTGGGGTGTGTATATCAGCCTGACAGTGACAGAACTTTTTAGGCTTATTTTTGACTCCCCGTCATCTGCATCTGCCCCACAAATCAAGCACTGGTGGGGCTCTGGTATGAATTCTCTGGTGTGGTGTACATGTGAAGTCCGTATCTGCAGACACTCAAAACTTAAGAGTCCAAATTAAAAAAACATGATTAAGACGTTATCTCTATTTTGACTTTTAATTACATATTTGACTTTTAAATTAAAAACACAGCTAACGGTCACTTTTTTTGGAGGCTCCTGCTAAGGGCCCCCTGACACCTGTGGCCCCTGGCCCTCTGCCTGTTCTGTAATCTATCCATGCTCAAACCTGAACGTCAGCCCCTCTTAATGTTTATGTGGTTGAGTTTTGGGGCTGCCCCCTTTAACTACACCTTCAGTGGCATTAGGTGCACTCACATGCAGTGTTTACATGTTATATTTGTGTGTGTTTCTATGAAGTGGCCCCTCAATGCCACACTGCAGACAAAACAAATATATCAGTAAAATATTATGGTTACAGTTGTTATGGTTGGTTTATAATGATGAGCTTTTACTTGAGCAGCAGTTCCATTTTCTGACAAACAGTTCTTCTTGTTTAATCAGACATGCCTTCAAATCACAGTCAGACTACAGTCTATGAGACTACAGTGCATCTATATATCACAGTCAGACTACAGTGTATCTATATATTACAGTCAGACTACAGTGCATCTATATATCACAGTCAGACTACAGTGTATCTATATATTACAGTCAGACTACAGTGTATCTATATATCACAGACTACAGTGGATCTACATATTACAGTCAGACTACAGTGTATCTATATTTATATATTACAGTCAGCAGAAGCAAGTTTCAAACTCCCCCTGGAGCTTAAGTGAATTCCACATGTCCACTTCACATAAACTCGTTGTTAAGGTCCTGGTTTTACGCACAGCCTCAACGTAAGTTAAAGTTGTCTTTGACTAATCAAACAGCAGTGAGTGTTATCTTTAACAATGTAATACAAGTCAACTGCAATCCACATCCCTAACGGAGCAGCTGAATGTGAGTGATTAACTCATCATTTGAATGTTTGCAGTTTTCCTGTGAAATCCACCTATCAGTGTGGTTGGAGGTGATATACTTATGATAAAGACTACACATGCAAATGTGTTTAATGGCACACTTAGTGAACGTTGATCCGCTCACACGCGTTTCCGCAAAGTGTTAAACAGTAACGAGGACTTCTGTGTTTCCCAGACAGATGAGCTGCTGCTCTGCGGGCTGGATCTGTTGGTTTATTTAATCACTGCTGACTTCATTAATGACGCTGTCAGCTTCATCTATCTGCTACTTCGATTTTCTGATGCGACTTTAAAGCGCCTGACGTTAACTGCCAACTTTCTAACTGCTGCGATTTAGATAAAGTGGACTCGGAGAGCAAACAGGGATGTGAGCAGCCTTGAAGACTTGAAAGAAATCTCCAAGCGGCTAATATTTGGACTG
This sequence comes from Diplodus sargus, assembly GCA_903131615.1. Taxonomy (NCBI): domain Eukaryota; kingdom Metazoa; phylum Chordata; class Actinopteri; order Spariformes; family Sparidae; genus Diplodus; species Diplodus sargus. Next base: position 588,443 of record CAEMYA010000975.1, on the reverse strand, counting down.
AGACAATGATTGCAGCTCATTGATCCGACCTGCTCCCTGCGCGGCGTCAGACTCCTGTCCGAAAACGATTGATCAGCTGCGGGCTGCTGCTGCTGGCAGCTGGCGCCATGGACAAACCTGCGGTGCTGTTGACAGCTCCAGTCCACATACCTGCTTCTGCTAGATCCACACAAGCGTGAAGCGTCGTGACGATATCTGGACACTCTGGACGTTTCAGTTCATGTTTGTTTAAGACCCAGTTAACTAGTAGAATACTTAAGAGTGTAGGCTACTACTGCAGTACTTCTGCAGAATAAACAGTGATCTTCTCTAAGTATACTTTGAGTACACAACTAGTTTACATCTAAATCCTGTTTTGTACTGCAGTCATACTGTGGATTGTACTACAGCAGTTTATTAAGTGTACTGCAGGTGAACATGAGTAATTAGCCTCTAAGCCTACCATCAGGGGACACAGCACATCTAAGTTTTAAGTGCAACTACTGTGAACTGTACTTCAAGTGGACTTGTTTGTATACAGTTCGTTTTCAAAGCTGTATATGTCTCGTCCACTTTTAGTTTATTAAAGTACACTATAAAGTGTTGTGACCACAGAGACGGAGGACAAAGGGACAGGGCTATGAATGAAACACACAGTGTAGTGAACCCTCAGTAAACTACTACAACATATTTACACTTACAGCATTTTTATACTTTTTTACACTTTAAAGTATACTACTTGATAAATATTTAGGTATAGTTTTTTTTGTAAACATGTGTGTTTCCCTTATAAATCCAAATGCTCAAATGCATATTGTATTGATGCAAAAAATGTAAGAACACAAGAATGATAACACACATCAACGTCCGAGTTCAAAACAACAAACAGCGTGTGAAAACTGTCCGTAGGGTCACAAATTCTCTGTCGCTATACTTTTCACAACACATCTTCACTAAAGGACAAGTACAAGCCAAACAAACTAGACGTTTTCTGTGTACTTGTCAGTACAAACTAAGTATACTTAAATAGGCAGTAGACAACATTTCCTTCTACACTGAATATTGATATAAACCTTGCTTTTTCAGCATTCTAGTCAGCTGGCCCACCACCTGCATTTTTTCCAGCAAAAATATAGGAATGATTTCCAGCAAAGGAACCAAAACAGGAAGAGGCACTGTTTTATCCGGTCGCTATCCCCAGGTAACCCTGGAGCAGTGGAGGTAACTGGAAGAGTAATAGAAATCAAGGTAAGACAAGAATGAACGGACGGTAGGGATTGACTCGATGGAGAACGCTCTGGTGTTGTGTCACAGTCTGAAATGTATTTCACCATACCAATGAGACCTGAGACAGTCAAAGCAGCATTCTTTTCCCTGGATCAGTGAAGCCCCTTTCACATATGAACTCCGGACAACATCCAGAGAATCAGATCAGATATTGTCCACATTTACTCGTTCACACACGCAGTACTCAACAGGAGACTGTTCATGTCCGACGTGTTCAAATAATCTGTATGGTTAAAACGGGGGGGGCAACACCAGAGTAGAAGACTACAGACTTCTCCATAAGTTTTTGCGTTGAAGAAGTGCAGAGAAGAGTATAAAGAAGCTGCACACTGTGCACCAAGATCCCACAGTAGAAAGAAAGCTGCAGCAGTGTGAACAGTCATGCTCCAGGTGTACGTTTGAGCTTACAGTTTAATGTGTTAGTGTTTACAGCACTAACACATATCACATGTCGACATGCTTACTCGCTCGCTGTGAGTTCACTCCAGACAATTCTCTGCTCACCCAGACAGAACCTGGGAGCTGGCTACCTCTGAACTCTGGATTCAGCCTGAGTTTAACTGGAGGAGCTGTATGTGTGTGTGTGTGTGTGTGTGTGTGTGTTTGTGTGTGTGTGTGTGTGTGTGTGTGTGTGACAAGGCCTTCAGTAATACAACCTGGAAACTTAATAATACAACTCTGCCTTTACATAGCACTGAGACTTCTGTATCTGCTCAAAGTATCACTTTGTTATGTGTATTTCTGATAAATACATAAAATTATACTGAAAGCATTCTAATAGTACACTTAAATAAACTGCCCATATTGGGGCCTTATGGGAAAAAATCAATCTTTTGGGGAACATTTTACGGTGGTGCATGTTTGAGAAGCACAACTTTGATTGAGTCATGTGATTTTCTGACTGTACCAGACTGTTGCACTTGTTGTAATACTTGTCTTTACCCTCACAGTCATTACATGAACATTACTGATGATTATTCATCCCTACAGTACTGTCACAATAGATAAAGGTATTTGGTCACAAATGTTGAAATATATAATTTTGCCCCAGTCATTGGAGTTATGAACTATTTTGAGAGATACAGTATATACAGCGTGGCCAAAAAAAAGTCGCCACCTGGATTTAACAAAGCAAATAGTTACGAGCCTCCTATTGGATAATTACTGCATGGGTTATTATCTTTCAGATGGCAACAAGTTATTTAACCCCAACTGATGCAATGAGAAGCTTCTTATTTCTTAAACAACCATGTCAAATGACACACTCCGTGGTCGTGGAAGAGATGTTAGTCTGTTTGAGAAGGGTCAAGTCATTGGCATGCATCAAGCAGAACAAACATCAAAGGAGATTGCAGAAACTAGTAAAATTGGGTTAAGAACTGTCCAACACATTATTGGAACAATAGTGGGGAACCATCGTCTTCGAGGAAGAAATGTGGTTGGAAAAAAATTCTGACTGATTGTGATTGGCGACCACTTAAATGTTTGGTGAAATCAAATCGTAGAAAAACAACAGTAGAACTCAGGGCTATGTTTAATAGTGACAGTAAGATCATTTCCACACGCACAATGTGAAGGGAACTCAAGGGATTGGGACTGAACAGCTGTGTAGCCTTAAGAAAACCACTAATCAGTGAGGCTAATCGGAGAAAAAGCCTTCAATTTGCTAGGGAGCATAAAGATTGGACTCTGGAGCAATGGAAGAAGGTCATGTGGTCTGATGAGTCCAGATTTACTCTGTTCCAGAGTGATGGTGCATCTGGGTAAGAAGAGAGGCAGATAAAGTGATGCACCCATCATGCCTAGTGCCGACTGTACCAGCCTGTGGCCCCCACAGGCTGGTACAGTTGTGATCTGGAGGTGCTGCAGTTGGTCAGGTCCAGGTTCAGCAACATTATGTGCCCAAAGAATGAGGTCAGCTAACTACCTGAATATAATGAATGACCAGGTGTTTCCATCAATGGATTTGTTCTTCCCTGATGGCACGGGCATATTCAAAGATGACAATGCCACGATTCATTGGGCTAAAATTGTGAAAGAGTGGTTCAGGGAGCATGAGACATCATTTTCACACATGGATTGGCCTCCACAGAGTCCAGACCCTAACCCCATTGAGAATCTTTGGGATGTGCTGGAGAAGGCTTTGCGCAGTGGTCCGACTCTCCCATCATCAATACAAGATCTTGGTGAAAAATTAATGTAACACTTGACGGAAATAAATCTTGTGACATTGCAGAAACTTATTGAAACAATGCCACAGCGAATGCATGCCATAATCAAAGCTAAAGGCAGTCATATTAGAGTGTGTGACCTTTTTTTTTTGCAGCAACTTTTTTGTATTGTGTATCATGATAGAGCAAAGTGTCACCACATCACCCAGCCTTCATCATAACTCAAGATTTAGACTTGACTTATCTTTACATTTCTCAAGTTGAAACTTTAGACTTGTGTCATCAATGATACAAAAATACATTTCTGAGATACTAAATCAGATGTCTGATGGGCCAAAAATAATGAAGTGTGAGGAGTCAGTATTTAGTGTGAAAGTGAGTTAAAGTGACTCTAGCCCTCTATTGTTTAGTTGTTCCCCCAGGGAACAGTATCCCATACACATTGTTACCAACCAACAGTTCTGCAGCTCCACCACACTGTGGCACCATTACCACCTGCTATACTGACTAAAGACGTACACAAAGGCTGTGTCCAAATTCAGGGGCAGCATCCTTCGGAGCGCGTATTTGAAGTGCAATTACGTCACTACGCCGCGCGAAGCCTGTCCCAATTCAAAGTGTGCTCCAAACGCTCCCCACAAATGCCTCCTTCCTTTGCCTGTTTCTGGAGGACACACCGATACTATCCTTCGCAGCTACAAATTACCCAAGATTCATTGCGCGCCCAAAGAGAAGAAATAAATAAATAAATAATGGCGACCTCAAGTGGCGCAGATCTCTCATTTAAATGTAAGCACTGGGTCTATACTCAGTTTTTACTCATTTTATCGTCAAACGCCAGATATGTTCAACTTCAAGGGACCTCAAAATTTCAGTTAAAATACGTTGGTAACGCTCAACTTAATGCATTTTACTTTCAGCCATTAGACGTTCAGAGGTTGACTTATATCTTATATCGTACTGTGACTGTGGAGATGTTATAGACTCGTTCTACTTCATGTACATAAATGGACCAAGATGAACAGATTTAGATCAGGCTGTGATCCGTGTAAAGTCTAGTTGGAATAAAGAGCTAAGTTTATGATTATCCTTATGATGATTATATATATCTTTTTGCTGTATTAGAACACTTTTGTCTGTTGACGTAACACAAACATCTTTAACATTTCATTGTGTTTTAGGGAGCAAACAGAGAGCTTCATCACTGTCTGAGGTCAGAACAACATTGGTTCACAGGGCGAAACATTCCTCCACCTGGATGGAAGTAAGGCTATAATATATGATAATAAATAATAAAAAGCCGATCTGTCAGCCCTGATGTCACTTTTTGTAAATCTTTGCATCGCTGTGTTAATGTGATCTTGTGTTTACCTTTTCTCTTGCTTCGAGGAGGATGAAGGAGGACATGAGGCTGCAGAGAGGATGGAGAGGCTCTTCTCTGCTCCAGAGGACAATCCTGACATTATAGCTGTTGTTATTTAGTTAATGTATGAGTTCTTTTTATAGTATTTGTTCATAATTGTTCATTTTATATAATTCATGAAATAAAATATTGTTCTATTGTTACACGTTGTCTATTCCATTCAGTATTTAAAGCTTAAGTACAATTTATAACAGCAAACACCATCAAGTGCTACTTTTCAGGGACAACAAGGGATTGAATGTTTTCTTTTATTATTAAGGTCTTAACATTTACAACTATTTACAAAATGACAGAATAAAACATTATTAACTATTAACAAAAACAATTATTATTAAAAACAATATTAAACAGTTACAGATGATGGACAGTAACAGGCTGAGCAGGAGTCCCTGCAGTGCTGCTGGGCTGGATGGTGTCAGTGGGACATCATCTGGGTCGGTACTCATGGTGTTTGGGGGTCCAGTCTCCTCTGTCCACCACATCGTCCATCAACTGGGTCTGCAGGTCTGACTCGATGGACGGCTGCAATGTCACTAAGAATGTTTTAAGAAAGAGGCAAGAATGATAATTTCATACTCTAATTATAATAATAATAATAATAATAATAATCATAATAAATTACAACAAACAAAACTATTTTTGCGGACCTGGGCTGCATAAATAGTGACGTACAGGTAGGGGCGGGATCATCTCGCAACCAGGAAATCCTGCGAAGGGTAGACTGTCCAATCTCACAACAGGCTGACGCGGCCTGCAGGTCTCTCTGAAGGACCCTGCCTTTGCTGGCAGCGAAGGATGGGTCCTTGAAGGATGCTGCCCCTGAATTTGGACACAGCCAAAGTCCTGTGATGGGCAGGAGGAAACAGTGATGTCTAACAAAGAGCTAAATCTTTCACCAGCAGCCTGTAAGTAATGTTACCATGGAATCTAAGTATTTAGAAAAAACAAAAGTTATGAGTTTTACTTGAATATTTATTTAATTTGCAAGTGCAGAGCAAATTAGATTAGACAAGCAGTATGTATAGCACTGCTGCTGAAACACATTCAGATGTGCAGTCTCAAACAAAAATATCTTTTGCAATGCTTGGAGCAAACAGTACGGCAGTCCCACAAACAATGTACATCTCCTTTACACCATGACTACAGCAGGTGGACTCGCCAGTGTCTCATACAATGATACCATAATACTCCTCATACCAGTCAATATCAACAGACTGCTCTGTCACAATATAAATGGAGTTATTGTTCACGCGGATTCTCATCATTGCAAACAAATTGTTCAAAATATAACAAAACGTGACATCTCATCTGTCAGCTCAAATCATTAATCCTGCAGTGAGCATGACTTCCTTTATCATTTGTGTAATATGCACTTAAGGTATGTTTCAAGCTAGACTTGACTCAAAATATTTAAATTCAGGTGTGCATTATTAAGAAGTCTTCCCTAACATAGTACAGCAGTTCAGTTCATTCTATCACCAAGAGGTCTGAACTACGAAGAAGGTTCAACAAACACAGGATCTTTGCACCACCCATCTCATCAAATTGATCAGTCAACCCAGGTTTTCGACATCAAAGTGGAGGTGATTGCATCATCTGACCAATAACAAACAAAGACAGGTCTGCTGGAAGCAGAGAGGAATGTTTTACAAAGAAAGACCAAAGACAATTAGACAAAAAAATATCTCAACAAGTACCAGGAGTTAAGTGCTTCTGTCTCCCGAAGATGACTTTGGGAGGAAAACAGTGTGATGAAAATGGCTTTGCTGAGGCCAACTGGAAGAAAATTAAATGAAGACAGGATGTGGCACCAAGCTCCACAGGATCATCTACAAATGAAAGTGCCAATTTAGAGAGAACTGATTGATAAGAAGGCAGTGCTTACCTTGAACACAACCTGCTCCAGAGCAAGTTAGTTAGGGTGATGTACCAGTGTTGTAAACCTTAAAACCCACAGTTAACCCTGACGTTAGCTGGCTTATCACATATCCTGCTGTGTAGTACAGGTCTAATGGAAGGAACAGGAACAGGCAAGGCAGAGGCTGGGGAAGATGATTGTGTGGTTGCAATTCACAAATACACAATTATATACAAATCAAACTAAAACTTTAATAACAGATGAGGCAAAGACAAGAAAGACACCACTGGAATGTGGACTAGAAATCATAAGTCCAGTGTAGAATTATTACACTAATCCACTATATAGTGGTTTTGTCATTTTATTCAACTTGTCACACTGTGCTTGACAGCACACCTCTAAATATCCAGCAAATATTACACTAGAGTCGACAGAATATTCTCTTCACTGGAAAAGTCAAAAGTCAAAGTCAGGTTTGATAATGAGACAGAGCAACCCCAGCTCGTCACTTTCACTTTGGGATGTGTTCAGAGTGTCCCTCAGGTGTCAGCCTCTGCTGGTTTCTCCTTTGACTCTGAGCAGGGCTGCAGAGAGCACAGGACATTTTCCAGTGTCCACTGCTCCTCATGTAAGGCGTGCTTTTCCAGAGTGAACTGACCCTGCTTGGTCCGAATCAGCTCCTTCACATGAGCACACGACGACAGAGCTGCAGAACAAAGGAACAGATAACTCTCATGGTTGAGTTTCGGCAGGGTTGATTCTGATTGGTTAGTTCAGTTTATTGACTTGCTGATAAGGAAAAATAATGAATTCATCTCACCTTTTCCCAGGTCATCCACCAAGCTCCTGACATAAAATCCACCACCACACTCAATATCTGTTAGAAATAAAACTGTTTTAACTGTGGATAAGGACAATCAAAAGAACTATTAAAAAGACCAGACATTGAGAAGCCAGTATAACATAGTAGAAAAGAAGAAATAGTGCATTAAGCAACGGGTGCTTACCCAGAGTGAAGAGGGGAGGTTTGAACTCCTGCAGGCTCAGGTTGTACACTGTGACTGGTCGGGCTGGTTTAGCCTCAACCTGGTGACCTTGCTTCAGCAGGACAGACAGACGCTGGCCATCTTTTTTCAGTGCAGAGTAGCTGAAGTGACAGAAAATCATCAGTAAATCACACCATACTGAAGATGACTATCTTCAACTGTAAATATAAGTTGCACTGAGAACAATGTTAAGTATACACACATCACATCCTGCTGCTCCACATGGCATAGAGACCCTGTAATGTTCCAACTTCAGGCTGTTAGTCTACATGAAGAGCCACCAGAAGGGGAAGTCACAGATGCACAACACAATAAACTGGAGTGGACCACAAACACGGTCTACAAGTCTACAGTCTACAAGAAGGGACTGAACTGGTTTTACTTCCTGAGGAGGCTCAGGTCCTTTAACGTCTACAACCGAATGCTCCAGATGTTCTATGAGTCTGTTGTAGCGAGCACCATCTTCTTCGCTGTGGTGTGCGGGCATCAAAGCAAAGGATGCAAATAGACTAAATAAACTCATTAAAAAGGCAGGGTCTGTTGTTGGCTCTGAGCTTGTCATCCTGGAGTAGGTGGCGGAGGACAGGATGCTGGCCAAGCTGCTGGTGATCATGGACAATGTCTCTCACCCCCTCCACGAAACTCTGGACAAGCGTAAGAGCAGCTTTAGCAGCAGACTCATTCAACCCTGCTGCCTTAAAAAGCGGCACAGGAAATCATTCCTACCTGGTGCCATTAGACTGTACAATGCCTCACAGCAAGGCCCACGCAATAGACACACATAATTTACATTACCTATTATTCAAATTTGATCACTGAAACTAAAACTGCACCTTAACTCTCTTTTCTTGCACCTTAAAAATCCACTAAGTTCCACTTTGCTTGGTATTTAATTTTATTCTTGGAACTGCTAAGCATTTTATTGTATATAGTGTATAGTTTTGCATATTGTGTGTTATACTGTTTTTAATATCAATATTGTGTATTGTACTGTTTTTTGCCCTTACCTCTCAATTGTATTTTTGATTTATTTGTACCGCTGCTACAATGGTCTAATTTCCCCTGGGGGATAAATAAAGCTATCTATCTATCTATCTAGATAGCTATCTATCTATCTATGTCTAACTGGGGACCTCTAGAGGCTGCAGGGATCACTGCATCCCAAGAAAGACCAGCAGCATACTGAGGTTTTGTTCACTTTAAAACTAGTCCGAGCAGTGGCGTGCACAGACTTTTTGAAGGGCAGGGGTGTTTTGGGGTGTGCTTGTTTTGGTTCCCAAGGGGGCACTTTAGCGCACGTTTTGGTTCCAAAGAGGGCAATTTAACGCGCGTTTTGGTTGCCAAGAGGGCAATTTAGCGCGTGTTTTGGTTCCCATTAGGGGAATTTAGCGCGTTTTGGTTCCCAAGAGGGCACTTTAGCGCACGTCTTGGTTCCCAAGAGGGCACTTTAGCGCACGTTTTGGTTCCCAAGAGGGCAATTTAGCGCACATTTTGGTTGACAAGAGGTCACTTTAGCGCACGTTTTGGTTCCCAAGAGAGTACTTCAGCGCATGTTTTGGTTTCCATCGTTTTTCAACAATTGGGCCACGAGGATGTGTGCATGGATGAACAAGCAAATGTGAACAGTTTCTGATCTGATTTTCAGGATGTTGTCTGGAGTTCATATGTGAAAGAGACTTATCAGTAGAGTACAGAAATGATCTCTGATCTCCCCAAGTAGCTGACTTTCACATACACACATATTGTGATAGTGACATCTCCTCAGATTGGAGTCTTTACTCACAGTGGAGGAACTTGCATGATGTCACCAGTGAAAGCTTTCAGCTTCTCCTCCAAGTCTAATCTGGTTATGTGTTCTGTGGGCAAAAATCACATAAACAACATCCTGTCAAATAAAAACTGCAGAGAGACAGAGTCCACACTTTGGACTGAGCTATTCTGATAAAATGATGTAATTTTTACTTCAATATTCACCAAAGTCTTTCTCCAGAATCACACTTCCAGAGGCATCAAGAGTATCTGTTGCCTTCCCCAGTTCTCCTACAGCAACGTATTTCTGAAAAACACACATCAGTAAGTTGTTGAAATGTGCAAATATTCATGCTGCTCATTCTTAGCACTGAGGATTCAATTACAACAGGAGCAACAGGTCAAAGCATGCACTGCCAACAGTGAACTATACCTAAAGTCTTTACAACTGGAACCCCAACATTGAGCCAACAAAGATTATCCCTTGGACCAACCATTCAGAAGAATCCACTTCTATACTTGCATGATACAGTAAAACAAATAGCACAGTACAAAAATAGAACATATTATTATTATTATCATTTTTATTATCATCATCATTAATAATAATAACAATGACATACCCATGATTTTTAAATCAATATTTGAATGTATTATTATACATTATGATTTACATTACATACAACACTATATACTGTTGTGCTATACTGTAATATATTTATATACAGTGATGTTGCTAGGTACGCGTCCTGCGTCCCTGACGCATTAAAATCTGACAGGACGCAATAAACTCACTATCCATGCGTCCCGGGGAAGCACCTCATTTTCCCCATGGAGAACGATACATTGTGAACATTAAACAACTTGTGTTTAATCCCAGTAACTGGGAAAAGAAACCTTGTTGTTAGCAGACCGGACAAGCGCTGTTTCAACCCTCTGCGCATCTACTCGGCGCAGACGTGATCCCCTGTACAAAGTATCGCGACATGCTAATTTAGCCGCTACCAAAACAAC
>CAEMYA010000975.1:526703-550768 GCA_903131615.1 Diplodus sargus | reverse complement strand
ACGTCAGGGATATTTAGGTTTGTTATGAAATCCGATATTCCAGGGTATAACTGGTTGTTTTTTAATTTGCCATTATATTTCACCTTAAAAACTATTTACTTGGTGTGATTATTTTCAGTACAACCTAACATGTGTGACTGTACAGTTATTTTTTCATTTTGACATTGTATTAACACAATAGACCTAAAATCACAAAAAAAACATAAAATCTGAGTAGAAAAAGTTATTTTTTACTGTGAAAACCACAAATCTGTTTAACAAACTGTATTACTTATAATGCAAATATAAATTGTTGTTTGCTGAATAAGTGCATACATTTTAAAAATGTACAAAGTTCTGTTTAAATGCAGGCAATGCTCAGGTCTGCCTGAGCTCCTTCCAGCTAAATGAAGAGCTGCACTGCCTGCTCCAAATTCAGCTTCTTCTGTTTTGACTCATTAAACAAAAAACCGAATCCACTACACACTTAACCAAACACTACATAACACAAACACGCTAAATGTCACAAATCTCTCAATTCTCAATATCGCTGTCTGTACACCGACCGTCGTTGCCTGTCAATCATCCGCCGACGTCCCTCCCACAACTTCCTGTTGCTCTACAACCAAACTTGCTGCTTGAACACTTTCGTGTCAAAAGCCCGTTTTTACCGTTTCTTCTGCACCAGACACAAAGCAAACGTGACGGACATTATTTACCCTAAGTCCGGTTTTGGACAGGTCGGTGCGTCCGGTCCATCAGCTCGGGAGTTGAGCCATGCAGGTTGGTTAGCGGCTAGCAGCTAGCAGCTAGCTACACACGAACATCCACAGATTACGTTTCCACTTCGTTGTCCGCGCATCTCCGCATCTCCTCAGACCCGAACAGGCCGGTCCGGTCTTGTTTAGTCACATTTATCCACAACAGTCAGTTTAGATCATGCACAGAACAGAACAGGACCGAACCGCCGGCTAACTCCCGGTCCAGCTCGTGCCGCTGCAGGTATAAATCCGCTCTCCTCAGATCCGAACAGACACGGTCCGGTCTCATTTGGTCTCATTAATCCACAACAGTCAGTTTAGATGCACAGAACAGAATGGGACCGAACCGCCCGTCTAACTCCCGGTCCAGCTCGCGCTGCCGCAGGTATACATCCGCTTGTTTCTTAATGTGTGTCATAGTCCTGAGCTCTGCAGTGACTGGCTCTAATGCGCATGTCACTGTGGGGGCTCCGATAGACTATGCTCCAGAATGTGTAAAGCATTTATGAAATAATTTATTCACGGTATCATTGCAGTCCAAACAAATGCAAAGTCGCACACCACTGAACCAAACGGCAGCCATGTTGAAACTCTCAGGTCATTCTGATCCTGATCCGCAGAGATATTTGAGGCACAGACAGACAGACAGACAGACAGACAGAGATTCCTTGCTTTTATAGAGAGATAGAACAAATGTAAAGCCTCAGCAAAAGTGAAGACACAGGCCAACGTCTGAGCAGTGGTATTTGCTGTAATGGGAAGTGCACTGGAAGCAAAAGGCTGAATGTGTGCCGATTTGGAGTTGTTGTACTAAGCCACGCCCACATTGACCAGTAATGCCCACCTTCAAGATATGGCCTCAGGATTGGCCCTACATCATACGACCACATTTTGTAAAAATCGGTGTAGCCGTTCAAGAGATATAAATGTCCCATATTTTAGCGCCCCCTAGTGGCCAAAATTCATCCCGTCCCAGTGTCATGGCAACCAAGGATCTCAAATTTGGTGCTAATAGCATTTAGTTTGACCAAGATATCAAACAGTTTCCATTTTTATAGCTAGCTTCAGAAATGTGTTTGTTAATAATTTGCGCATTTTTTGACCGAGCAAAATTCTTTTGATAGCTTTAGACCAGGTCCAGCTGAAGAGTGTATGTGCCAAGTTTCACGCAGATCGGACAAAATCCCAAGGAGGAGTTCGAAAAAGTAGGTTTTGCGTATGTGGCTATTTAGCAAACGAAATGTGTAGCTGAAGTGGGCTTGTCCTATGTCAAAAAAACAAGCTCTATTCAGGGAACATATGGATATAAGGTTTGCGAATGTGTTATTTAAAATGTGGAAGTTACAGGCAAAAACGTGATTGCATCCATTACAGCGCCACCTAGTTGAGTACATGTGCAATTTTTGGTATGGAAGAACTGTGTCCTTTTCTTTATGTACCATATACATTTCAAAACTCTCAGCATAATAGTTTGGCCGAAATTAATGTTTTGTTGTTTATCTTGTAATAAGCCACGCCCACATTCACCAGTCATGACCACCTTCAAATATGGCTTCAGGATTGGCCCTACATCATACCGACCAAATTTCATAAAAATGCGTGTAGCCGTTCAAGAGATATAAACTTCCCATATTTTTAGCGCCCCCTCGTGGCCAAACTTCGCCAAATTCAGCTCATCCCTTCCCAGTGTCATGGCAACCAGGGATCTCAAATTTGGTGTTAATAGCATTTAGTTTGACTGAGATATCAGTAACAGTTTACATGTTTATAGCTAGCTACAGAAATGTGTTCATGAATAATTTGCGCATTTTTTGACGGAGCAAATTTCTTTTGATAACTTTAGATCAGGTCCAGCTGAAGAGTGTATGTGCTAAGTTTCATGCTGATCGGACAAAATCCCAAGGAGGAGTTCGAAAAAGTAGGTTTTCCAGTTTTTGCAATTTAGCAGAAAAACTTTCCAACCGGAAGTGAGCGGGGTCATCGCAAAGTGATTCAGCTCCATTCAGGGAATCTGGGGGTACAAGGTTTTTGAATGTGCTACATACGGTTTGGGGGTTATATGCAAAAACGCGTTGTCCTAGCTTACAGCGCCCCCTGCAGGCGGATATATGTAGTTTTTAGTGTCTGAGATATTCGCAGGAGTCTGGACCAACCCTCCAAATTGCACCGCCCTTCCTTGCAAGGTTTAGCCTGCAGCACCACTTTTAGCCGGAGAAAAATACAAATAAAAATCTTTACAATTACAATAGGGTTCCTAGCACCGCTGGTCCTAGGAAGCAAGCATACGCGTTCCCTCGGCTCCTCGGGCTTGGCCCCCTAATAATTAATGATAATGATGATGAGAAGAAGAAGAAGTAGAAAAATAGCGTACTGAAAAGTTCTGTAGATGGTTGATTATTTGAAACAGTAAAATTTGAGAGAAGCTTGGCAAAAAAAAGGCAGTTTGATTTCATGGATTGAAAATTACATTGAAAAGACAAAAAACATTTTAAGTGTGAATAGAACAGCTGTTCAGATCATTCTCCTGTAAAACACTGTTGGTCAAATATTTAAACTTGATGCCTGCATTAGAGAACATGGTGTGGGGTGAAGCTGGAAATCTTATTTTTTTAGCACGTGTCAAGTAACGTGCCCTGTAACATGTTTCACAAATTACAAATCAGGAATATGACTTGGCTACAGCTCGAAAAAAACATTTCAGTCCAAAGATTTTTTTTTGCTTTAATCCATGGTGATGTCTTAGGCCACCTCCTCTGTTCGAAGACGGTCGTTCCAGTTTGACATAGATGGATTCCTTACTCCTCTTTCAAACCATCTGTTTTCAGACTTCAGACTTCAGGCTTCAGACTCATTTTATTGTCATTTCGTCACCGAGGAACATGGGAAAAAAAACTAAACACAGTGCTCAGGTCCCGGTGCCAAGTTATAACATATAAATAACTATGCTACTGAAAAAAGCATATAATATAAGCATATAATTATGTATAAATATAAACAATATAAAATAAATGTAAAACAAATCAGTAGGAAAAACTAAGACATCCAGACCATTCTCTGTACAAGTTGTTCACATTGTTGTCCTCAAAGGAATGATTTGTCTCCTTCAGATGTAAGTGGACAGCAGAGTTCTGACCTGAGGAGTTGGCCCTCCTGTGTTCTGCCATTCATTTATGGAGAGGTTGTTTGTTCCCCCCAATGTACAAATCTGTGCAGTCCTGGCTGCACTGAACATCCTGAACATCATCAACTACATTACTCTGTTTATGTCTGGGTGTTTTGTACTTAAGATGGACAAGTTTCTGCCTCAGGCGGGTTTAAAGTGGACCGGAATATGATGTTTATTAAAGACCCTCCTGAGTCTCTCAGATGTTTCTGCAACATAAGGGATGATGTTAGTTTTCACGTCTCCTTCTCTCAGTCTGCTCTGGATCTTTTCGAGGTTCTGACAAATGTACAGTTTGGGTAGCCACAGGTTTTAAGTTCTCCCCTGATGTGCTTCTGTTCCTTCTCCTTCCTCTCTGTCTTAGTGGACACTGTCTTAGCCCGATGGTTTAGGTTTCTGATGACCCCTAGTTTGTGCTCCAGTTAGTGATGAGAGTCGAACTGCAAATACTGATCTGTGTGTAGGTTTTCTGTTCACCTCACTGTTGAGGCTTCTGTTTTCTTCAATTTGTACTGCTCAATCCAAAAAGGGCAGTATCACTCCCTCCAGGAAATACACGGGACCACGATTCTTCATTCAATACAGATGACTTTACTCTCCATTCAAACCACCACAAGTCACCGTCGAACTGCCAAATACAGCGTACAATTACAAGGCAACATTAGCGTGTGACAAAACACAGAATCGAAACACATATACACAACACATCATGACAGAAACTAACGTACCTCGCTGGCTGCACATAACCAAGAGGGATTGAGTCCACTTCAGAAACTTTTGCAAAGTCAAAAAATAAAAATGTCCAAGATATCGTCTTACTTAATACGAAAGGTATCTTCAATGGAGCAGTACATATATCTGGAAAAACTTAAGAAACGTATTTCTTGGAGGCTTGCACGTTCCTGCTTACAACTTTCTCGTACACATTTTCTCTTCCTGCTTGACGTGTTGCAACCAAATATGTCCCGCCTGCAACACAGGTCGAAAACAAGTTCCTACTTACTCTTAGGCAGACAAAACAATTATCCATAAAATAAACTGTACAAAATAAAATATGTAACAAACCATTAAATAATTGACATAAATAATATTTGTGGCAGTTAAAGGCAGATTGTCTCCTCTGACATCCTCCTGCTTGAATTTTATGTTATTGTACACAGCATTAATATGTTCTGTGAAGGCTTCCACCTCCACTTAACGACTCTGTAAGGACACTCCCACACAGGTTTTCAAAGCCTGCAGCTCCCCTCCAGTTAGAACTGAAGAAGCCTCTTGGATGAGAGGTGAGATGTCTTCAAGAAGTCCAGTTGCCTACAATAAAGCACTTAGAATTATCAAGACCTGGATGACCGAGAACCTTCATCAACAACTTAATGAAAAATATTGTTTACAGGGGAATAACTTAAGATCCAAAGGAGCTGAGGTGTTGGGAATGCTGCTGGCACGTAACAAGACTCTGCATAGGTGAGAATAATGCTCTTCACATGAGAATATTACACTTACATATTTGCTGCAACAGCAGGCATCAAGATGTAGAACATCCAATCGTGAGGATGAGTACTAGCCAATCACAGCACTGAAGGACAGGATTAGTTGGAACACTGGGAACGGGAATTACCCGTTATTCCCTTGCTACCCACATCAGTCTTGAGCTAATTAGTTTGAAGCCATACTGAGTTTTGTACTGTCAGATCTGCTCACAGTTGGTCAGACAAATGCTCACTAGTGTTGATTGCTAATATACATTATTTCAGCCAGCTAATAGGTCATATTATATTTAATAAGTCATTCCTCCAAGAAAGGACACAACTGTTTTTAATAAAAAAAAATAAATAAAAAAAAACATGCAGCAAAAGAAAACAAGTCCCCATCAACACAGTATGCTTCAAATGTGTGAATCTTCTTCGCAGGCTGGTGTTGGAGTGGAACGCTCTGGGGGTGTGGGATGAAGCCTTCTCACTATTTTGTGATGGTTTGGCCTCCAATAGTGTGCTAACACATCTGGACCTGCGCAATAATCAGATTCACCACCATGGAGCATCCGAGCTCGGGCTGGCACTTAAACACAATAACACTTTGGAAGTTCTAGGTGACACATAATCACATAATATACAACTCCTTCACTTTGTAATCTCTCTTGTCTAGGTGTATAAGAATCTGTTGAACACTGACGTCAAATTTATTTTGTTTTTTTATCAGAACATTTTTCAACTTGCAATTTAAATTGTTACTATTTATCATCAATTAACCTCCAGGCCTGTATTAGGGATTTTCATAGCTTTGCAGTACATATGATGGTTCTAAGCAGTTAGTCACATAGAGGTTGAGATTGGGGTCTTGGGCCTGACAATCACATGATCCACAACAATCATAGACATACAGAGATACCATGTGTTTTGTCAGTGAGCTAGAAAAAAGTTAATCTTTCTGTATTCTAGTGTATGTGGCCTGACTGACTGATGGTCCAATGTGTTCACAGATCTGAGGTGGAATAACATTGGTCTGCTGGGTGGCAGGTCTCTGCTGAAGGCTCTGCAGAAGAACCCGAGCATAGTGCAGCTGGAGATGGCAGGGAACAACATACCGAGTGACACACTCAGAGCCCTTGGTAAGGTGTTCGTGTGTGTGTGTGTGTGTGTGTGTGTGTGTGTGTGTGCGTGTGTGCGTGTGAGAAAGAGAGAGAGACGTTGAAACACCCACAGCAGCAGTATTCAGTACTTTGTAGTGTGATGCAGTCACAAAGCTTTACAAGTGTGAAGTTGTGTTCAAATTGTAGGCTGACTTTAAGATTTGTGTGGTTGATCCTATGAATACTCTTCTAATACACAAGCAATGTAATCCTATTGCAGGATGGTCTCTAGTTTAGTGTGACCAAAAGGTTTAATTCTCTACAGACAATAGATTCTCTATAATGTTACAAAATAGTGGGCTTCACTTTTAACAGGTCTAAGGGTAGTATTTTGTCCAGGTTCAGCTGGATGCTTAACACAAGGCTTTTTTGCCACACTGTTATCTACAGTTTATGAGATATACACAGTGAAGACAGCTGCTGGTGGGATACGGTTTGTTGTTGCCTCAACTTCGGTCCTGCATTCAGAGGAGATATTAACTACCTCAATTATAACCATCTGTGGTTTTAACTCCAACGGTATGGCTTCAATTTGAATAATATCTTGTTACACCTTACTTTACAGGGAACAGTATTAACACTACTATAATATGGATTTGAATGTGGTGCAGGTTATCACTTGGTGCCAACTGTTAGTATACCATCATCCACGCAGACCCATTATTCTCTCTTGTCACTCATTAACCTTTATCTCCTGTTGTCTCACCCTTTAAGAGCAAACCACAGGGCACAACACAGACAGACAGTTTGCTCTGAGGGAGAACCGCAGCAGGAGCCTAGTCCTCAGCAAGGAGATTCATAAACTAAAGGAGGAGAAGGGTCAGCAGGTAAGCCTCACACTACATAATGAAATAACTCCAATGCAGAGCAGACTTCTGGTGATGGAAAGCTGTTTGAAGAAAACACAAGAAAAACATGTCCTAATGAGTATCTGGACATGCAGATATTTGCAGATATTTTTAGGTTTGCTCTCATTTAGGTCCACTGGAATACCACAACAACTACAATGGATTGCCACCACGTTTTGTGCAGATATTTGATCCTGTCAATTATCCTGACAGGATCAGTTCTACCAACTTTGATGATCCTCTAACATCTACGCTAGTGCCACCCTGTGGTTAACATTTGGATAACTTGAGTCACAACAGTTAGGAATAGGATCACCCTGAAACTTTGTACAGATGTTCATGGTCCCCAGAAGATGGATCTTAATGACTTTGATGATCCCCTTACTTCTCCTCTGTGCGACCAACAGGTGCTATGCTTCGAGCTTTCACACATTTTCATTGTAAAATATCTCTGTATCCAGTGGATGAATTGGCACACATTCATGGTCCCAAGATGATAAATCTCATGAATTTGGTAATCCTCATTTCCACATTTAACTAAATATTTTTGGATTGCAATTTGGTATAGATATCCATCAACCTGTAAACTATCTCAAAATCTACATGTTAAATTGGTAAAAGTTGTAGAAAAGTTGATGTAGCACAGACATTCATGGGTCATTGACGATGTATAAATACTAGTCGTAGTTATGTAATGACTGATACTATGAAGTTAGATTAGATTAGATTAGATTGGATTCCATTTATTTTATTTTATTTATTCCATTTTGATTCAGTTAGCATGCAAAAATAAAATGATAAGCATAGTAAGCATTCTACTTGTTATATATTAGCATGATAGCATTTTCTTGTAACAATTTACCTCAGTGCCCCACTGTGTCTAAGATAAGCCTCACTGAGCTTGAGTTTTTAATCAGACTACTTTCTGATAAAGGATACCTGTCAATAAACACTGTGCACAGTGAGTTCTGTGATTTGTTAAAGTCAAAGTACAGTAAAATCTTATGTTCTGATCCATTAGAATGGATTCCAAAAGTGACCAGGGCTGGTTGCACCAGTAGGGCTTAGGCCTGGTCTGTTAGTCAGTTTGCTGACTGTCTTCTCACAGTCAGCTAACAAAGTAATATGACCTGATTGTTGGGCCCAAGCCTTCTTCTTGCTATGACTCGGTGTGGCTCTCATAAGTAGTCAGGAGCAGACGTGAAGTCAGAAGTAAGGCTGTGTGGTGAACTCATCTGTGCAGCTAGTCAGCTGTTAATAAGGCAAGATTGTATCTAGTCACAGAGGAGTATACACAACAGAACACCAACGCACCAGGACAAACTGACTTTGAACTTGAACTGCCTAAAGAGAGGATAATTAATTAGAGTTTTTCATAGACAGCATTTAAGTTTATCAAGTTTCCCCAAACTCCACAGTTCACACTTGTAAGGAAGTCTGTTATTACATTAGGCTGCTTCTCAGTCAACTTTTTCTTCTTTGTGATGACTGTGGATGTTCCTCTTTTCCTCTTTCAGTTCTTAAGCCTGATGGAGACTATAGACAGGCAGAGGGAGGACATGGGACGCTCCAGCAGGTAAGTTGAAGTGTAACTGTGTACAGTCATTGTTCATAAGCAGAAGGAAAGGAAATAGATCCAGTGAAATTTATTAAAAGTCATTCTGCTCCAGTCTCATTTTGTATCCATGACCTCATGACTATGAACTCGTTACCTCTTTCTGTTTGATTAGGTCCACCTCCGTTCGGATAGACCAACTCCAGGAAGCTCTGAATGAGAGGAAGTCGGCTGTCAACTCTCTCACTGCCAAGTAAACATTTCTTTTTCCTTCATTCCATATTCACAATGAAGAAGAAAAGCACAGTGTAGGTTTCGTGTATAATATAAGTCATAGTAATATTTTTAAAGTAAAGCACAAGGTTGCCTGAAGGACGCCAGTGTGAACTACAATGTGTACATCACTGACCCAGCCCTCCTGAAACACCCATACATACTAAATATTCAATCAGGCACTTTGAGGGGCAACTGTTATTGGTTACTGAAGGTACTTCTCTAAACACTATATTTCACTTCTAATGTCACTGTTTTTTTTTTTTTCATCTTCTTTTTTCTTAGCATAAAATTATTTTAACTTGTTCAAACATTACTGTTAACACAAAACTATTAAAGCCATAGAAAGTGATACATCAATAACAGTGATTTACTTGCAATGAACTGTTATTCTTTATGACGTTAATGGGTCAAACATTTGAGACTGGATCCAAAATGTATATGATCTTTAATAACTCCTCAACCCCCCACCTGTTCATTGTGCCGCTTGTGCTATCTATCTATCTATCTATCTGTCTGTCTGTCTGATAGATCTATCTATCTATCTATCTATCTATCTATCTATCTATCTATCTATCTATCTATCTATCTATCTATCTCTAGTGCATCATAGGACTGCAAGTTACCTTTATATAAGATGACAAAGATCCTCTTTCTAGTAAGGTCAACCTGTAGCTGACATAATGATGCACCTTTAGCAAAAACAAAAACAGTTTTGCTGGCCTGTGTACATGTTGAAATCTTCATTCTCCTGAGTGCATTTGACGTATCCTCATCTTCAGTCATCACAGTAAGACAGTAACTCTGATCGTATGATGCTGTTCAGACTGCAGATGACAGAGGCTGCCCTCGCCCTCTCCGATCAGAAAAACCACAACATGGGAGAGCTGCTGACACGATTGAAAGCTGAAACAGAAGATCTGAGGGAGCAACAGAGTAGAGAGAGGAAGAAAGAACAAGAGGTAAGGAATCATGAGAGGAAAGACAACACTGGAGCAAGTATTTACACCTCAAAGATTGAAACACATGTCAGCGTTCATGTCAAAGGAAGTCAGATTCAGCTATGTAAAGTTGTGCACGGTAGGACAGTAAGCAGACACTGAAACTGAACCTCTTAAGCCTGGCTTAACAAAGCTGCTCATGTCATCTACTTGCCTGATTGATAAGACATATAGACCCGTTTGCTCCCCGGCCCCCCTTTCATCATTTGACCCATTCAAGTGTTTGCTATTGCAAAAAGTTTTTGTGCTGCACACACTATGAACATTTTGTAACACATTAAAAATCCTTGAATCTTGAATGCAACTGTTCTTAACAACATTCTGCTGTTTGTTTTGGTTTTCTGTTAATTATTTGTATGCATTTATTCTGTTTTTATCGTACTATTACATCATTGAAAATGAGGGCAAGCCCTTGATGAATCTTCAAGATTTTAATAAAGGTTGAATTAAAAGGAAACTTGGATTTAACCAGTTAATGTTATGTAGTGACATGTGAACGGCTGAGAGGTGAGAGGATGGAGACCACACTGTCAACAAGTGACATGAAATAAAAAGTGTCAGGAAGCATAAAAACAGACTCTAGAAGAGGGAGAAAAACTATATTCTGAAATACAGAAATACTGAAAATTAAAAAAAAATTTAAATTTCATATCTACAATTTACTTCTCAGATGAACCTGGGTAGTATTATTAAAATCGACCTTGTGATACCAAGATTTTTTTTTTAATATGATATACAGCCTGATATGGTAAAGAGATTATTATTATTATTATTATTATTATTGTTATTATTATTATTATTAGGAGTAGTAGTAGTAGTAGTAGTAGTAGTAGTAGTAGTAGAGTATAGTGACTGGTGTGTGTTTGCAGCTAGAATCTGCTCAGAACCAGTGACCTGAACAACAAATCCTGCAAAACATTAACACATTATGCTGATGCACGCTGGCAAAACCAAAATAAAATAATCTGTGCTTGCTGAGGTAATGCTGTCACAAATGAATGTAACTTCTTTGATTCCATCATGTAGGACAGTGCACTCAGAGAGGGTAAACTCCTCAGAGAGATCCATAACCTGACAGAAACCAACGTCCAGCTCAGGAGTAAAGTAAGAGTCATGTCTGTTCAAAACAGTGTGAATTTATGTCAGAGCATGTTGAGCGAACACACACACACACACACACACACACACACACACACACACACACACACACACACACAGACCAAAGCTATATCATGAGCACTGTAAGATGCCTAATTGTGTGTTAGGTGGAGGAGATGGAGCGCAGGTGTAAGTCTCAGAAGGAGCAGATCTTTGACCTGAAGCAGGAGCTGACCAACAGCACAGCAGAGCTAAAGCTGCGTCTAACACAGACAGAAGGTAGCACACACACATATGAATCACAGAGGTCTTTATTACAGAAAATGTTATTTTTTCACTTTCCTGTATGTCATACTCTGACAGAACGTCTGGAAATAGAGAAGAGAAGGTCCAAGCAGGCTCTGGAGGACATGGACAGTCTCCGACAGAAGGAGGTAGCCTTTCTCTGTTATTCTCATAGTGCCATCTAGTGGCAACATGGAATTACTTGTTTCTCTACAGCTATTCTCCATTCTCTATTATTCAGCATGAAACAGGAAGTAGTTATCACTTTTGTATAAATGGTCCAATCTTTCCTTAATATACCATTAATCAGATCGCTGCTCATCACACGTCTACCTGCCACTTACGTGTGTGGTCATTGCGCTGTCTTCTGTGACAATCATTCTTTGATTTTCTTAAAATGTTCATGGTGCACTCTCGTCTCGATATACTATGACCTATCGTGTAATCAGTGAGTGTTTTTTAGTGCCACACATTCGACACAGGACGTCACATTGACCTTTTTAGCACACTGACAATAGCACATGACTGTGGGAAGGCGTGTTCAACGATCTTCCTGCTGGGCCAGGGCTGGTGTATGCACACAGCCCCACAGGGGTGTGAAGGCCCATTCATCACTGCTTGCAGTTTTGATTAAACAATTGAACTCTTCATGCTTCGTGTGCTTTGTGGTTGTGAACATAGCACTTCTTCTTTAACACTGCTGTTTGTCATGATGGATCTATTTGATCCATGTTTGACCTCTCAGCTGCTTGAGAATAGCGTGCATGTGCAGTTACTTTCTCTACAACCACTTACAGCCCCAGCTCATTTGTTTGGCTCATTCAGGTCAGGTGTTGGACTTGAATCCCCTCTTTCTTAGTGTGCTTTATAGAAACAGGCCCCAGGATGTCACATCCAGGCCTTCCCAACCACAGCTCAGTTAACTCATAAACAACAATCTGCACAACCACAAAAATGTATATTACAACAAATGGTCAGCAGGCTTTCGCAGACACACATTTACCGTGTTGAGTGATTATCAAGCAGCTGTCAAGTTTTTCTGTCAACGATGTGTTTGACATGTGTTTGACATAACTCACAGAAAAGGTGACAAGTTGTCACACTGGTGACTTCAGGGAAGCAGATGGGTTTTCCAGTTCTGTCCCTCTGTCATCTCTGACTCCAGCAGTGGTTGTGCTTTAGATTTCAAATCTGGAAATTGAAAGCTAGTTTTGTTTGTTAGATACATATCCAAATGTGGCTGATCAAGAACATGAACAATTAACTTTAACCTAATGTAAAGTTGCACACTTTTTCTGTGTGATGTGGAAATATAAGCAACATTTCAGGTGCGCTCACTTTTAGTTCAACTTCCAAATCACATCTTAAATAATTTACGTAGATAAATTATTGGCTTCTTTCCAATCTCTCTGATGGAGCCACAACAGGCAAACCTCTAAGAACCCACTGGACAGTATCTACTCAGTACCAAACAGCAGACAGACACAGCAGAAGACTAGCTGGTGAACAAAGTGAAGCAATCAGCAGCTAAAGAGCCAGATATTTTTATCAGTTCATAATGTATTTCATCAGGTGGACACAACTTCAGTGAATTTCAGCTAAATCACTGGAGTCCACCACATACAGTTACACACATGCTGCTTTCATACTTTAGTTTTTGTACACAGTTGATGACAGTTTATTGTTTGTTTGACGGGATGGGTTGAGAAAAATAATCTAATAGATCTAGACTAGATAGAAAAACATAAAATGCTAAAATTGTACATCTTAATAGGTGGAGCATCTGACTCGACATCTAGAGGAGAGTGAGAGAGGACTTCAGGAACGCATCTTCAAAATGGAGGGACAGCGGATACTACTGGAAGAGGTTAGAGTTTCTATGTTTAAAAGACACATGCACACAATCAATGTAATATATGCATTGAGTCAACAATAACTAACTAACAGTTAACAGGTCATAGTTATTTATAAGCCCCAAAGCCAGATTTCCTGCAGTTTCCTCTTAAATGTGTTTCTGATGCGTGTGAAAATTGGCAGAACACCTGCACAGTGTGCTACATAACTCTATACATAAAAACTTTACAGAAATTGACCACAGCAGCTGGTGTTAGTTGCCAAAGACTGGATGGAGGCTGTGTATGACGAAAGGGTGGAAGTTTCCCTAACTGTAACTGACCAAACAGCGGAGTTATTCAAATCCACAAATTGACTTCTCTCCAGCTGGGAATTTCCCAATTTTCAGGCAAAGCTGTGTTTGAATCAAAAACAAATTAAGATCTACACTGTAGGTGGAGAGGTACAGTTGGCAGACACAATGAGATAAACATCTTTCCACTGTAATGTGCTCCAACACAATAGTTCTGCATTTTTGATGATCATTTCCACATAATGAAATTGTTGTTAAATGAACTGGTTTTGATCTTTATGGACACCTTCAGCACCGAGTGAAAAGCACTGCTGAAACCTCCAGTCCAGCTACACTCTGAACATCATGTTATAATGTCTGTCTGTTGTAGGAACTGAGTAAAGCTAAAGCAGCATGTGTAACAGAGAGGGCCCAGGCTGAGGAGGAACTTGGCAGAGTGAGAGTTCAACTGCGTTTAGAGGAGGTGGGTTGAAAAATCTGCTACTACACCTGCATTAACATTTATTCACTGGCTTGACATGTATCTGTTTTTGAAAACATTCAAATTGAGTATTGAATTCACTAGAACCTTATCTGGTAGATCAAGTGTACCTTTTATATACTACTAAACTAAAATCACTCAACCCTAAAATCAACTTTGGTTGGCAGAAACACTAAGACAGATCAGCAGCAGAATATGTATCTGACACATTCATTAATTAAGTCACTATTGTGGAATTCTAAACTTTAGTGCATACCCTAAAAATATCAATTTTCAACAAATGCCATAAATTGACACATGTGGGCATAACACCTTAGACTTTTATCAAAATATAGATCTACTGTGAGTTAAGCACAACAGTATTTAACTTTATTTACATCTGACATCTCAGCTGTCTGAGACTCCTTGGGCCTGATGCCTCTGAGGAGGATGGGCTTAACATTACGATTACAAATGGCTACTGGGCCAACAACAGGATGACACACTCATCGACAACCTCGTTTAATACTTGAGTGATGTTGAAACGGGAGCTGTCACCTGCAGTGGAGACGGCATGTCGCTCCTTCAGGTGATTGGCCAAATTTGTTGCATTAGCACCTTTTGTTAGCACTACTGTGTACCATGCTTTGTTAATGGTCCTATTTGTATCCTTTGCCTTTCCTTGTGTCTTTCAAGCATAACCCATCAAGGATACTCTGCAACTTCCCATTAGTGTAAATACTACTCAGAAGTCAAACATGCAGAACATATTTGATATTTCAACAGACACATTTTGGAGTGAACCAAAGCAGTGTTAAAGTTTGATAGTCAATCATGGTCATGATTAGATTGGAATGCCACAGACATTGGCCCTCATTTATCAAACAGACGTACGGCAGAAAACCGTGCGTACGACCATTTCCACGCAAACTTCTGCATTTATCAATTTGGCGGAAGCTACAACAGATCTCACGTCAGGTCTGAGCTCGTGTACGCAAATTTGAGTGTGTGGATTTGCGGTGCAGCACAGCAAAATCTGGCTGAGACTGAAAATATTTATTAAACAAACCTCAGCTGTCATTAAGCATAAGCAGTCACATATTTAGAACAGATCAAAACAGATTATTTTTTTACGTTTTTACTGATAACACTTTTTTGTAAAATAAAATATGTAAATAGTCCAACATGACAACTAGTTAACGGGATACCTAATAACCCCGCTGGCAAACCTGCTACAGAGCAGGAACGTAGATTCAACAGTGCGCACACACGCACACATGGTCACAGTGGAGCTGCTTCAGGGTGCTGAAGGGCAGGTGGCTCCGTCTCGGACCAGCAGGGGGAACTCTGCTGTATACCCCAGAGAAAGTGTGCCATATTATTTTGGCCTGTTCAGTTTTGCACAACATTTCATTAGTGAATGGAACCTTTGATGTGCCGGCGCTGTCGGGATGCCGATCTCCATCTCGGAAAAGTTTCTCTTCTTGCCAGTGTTTCTTCTCTCAATGTTTGACCTCAGTGGGCGAGGCCTCCGAACCAGGAATATTTAAGGGCGTAACATGTTAATGACGATCAAATTCAGCCGCCGCATTTATCAAGACCCGATCATTCGTATGCTGGAATTGGTCAGATACGAATGTTTCATAAATCACACGTGTGTCCTGTTGTAAGACCAATTCTGCGCTCAGATCTGCACCCGTTTTCCCGCAAGATTGATAAATGAGGGCCATTGTGTTTACCGGGAAACACAAAGGAAAAGGACAGGGACAGGTCAACAGTATTCTGACTGTAGTTCTGAGTGTAAAACTATGACTTGTTTAAATTCATTTGTATTTCCTTACACACACGTCTCTGCCTCTTCCTGACATGTTTGTCTTTGGAAAGCAGTACTGATCCTGAGTGGATTATCAGTTGTTACTTCCACCTTTGTTTCCCATGAGTAGCAGGAGCATGTATCGACACTGGAGGAAAAGCTTCGCTTGGTGCGTTCCTCCCTGCAGGAGGTACAGCTCCACTGCTCTCAGCAGAAACAGACCATCTCTGAGCTGCAGGTGAAGAACAGCCAGCAGAGCATCGAGATGGACAGTCTGCGGCGAAGGATAGAGGAGCTTCAGCAGGTCAGGACCCACCAGCTGCCTGACACATTCACTATGTGGAGGCATCATTATATTCTATATGTGACTCCTGTGTATGAACTACAGTGAATATATGAGATTTAGAGCAAGCAGCTAAATTGAAGTTTTTATATTGTACGACAAGGTTTTTAGATTTTACTGTAAAGAAATGATTGGTTATTTGGTGATTTTGCTTGCTCTGCATGGTTTTCTGGGTTGCTTGTGAAACTTAAAAACAAATTCAAAGTGCTACAAAACAATGTTGTTAGGTTAAATGCACCCCCTCGTACACATATTGGTAGGGAGGAGTTTAATAAAGCTGGCCTACTACCTGTTCATCTTAGTTGAGCAACATAAGCTGAACCATATGTTTAACATTGTTAATGGTAAGGCCCCCAAATACTTAAATGCCAACATAACCATGGTCCACACACAGCATAGGCATAACACCAGGGCTAGCATTCGTTCCTGCTTAGAACCTAAAGTGAATAATGCAGGTAAACATTCTTTCCTTTACACTGGTATCATGGCATGAAATGGATTACCTACTGCTACTCAACTTGTATCATCTAGCGAAATTTTTAAAAGACAGATTTTATGGAACAAGGGGATAGTCACTGATATTTTAGATTTTGCTTTTCTTATTTCTTTGTGTTCTGTGTTGTGTCTGCCTCTTGTTTAGTTGTTTTATGTGTAACACCAACAACCATGCTGGAAATAAGTGTTATACTTTTGCATGTCATCCTTTTGGATTACCGTTTTATGTGTTTTTGATCCAGAAATCAATCAATCAATCAATCAATCAATCAATCAATCAATGTGACATGTTAAGCTACAGTATCCTGAAGTAAAGGAGTCCTGAACTCAGTAAAACTCCCTCTCCCTCTGAGTGTGTGTAATGTGAGCTTCATGTTCTTTGGTAGCTGCACTGGCCACATGTGCATGGTAGTGCCGGTGATCGCGTCCGTCCTCACCACATTTGAAAACATGCGAGTTCCACAGTCCACATGTCCACAGACAAAGAACCAGATATCTTCTGATTGAACTGTTCATCTTTTGTACTGATGATTCAGTCAGGAGAGTGAAAATTGTCTGTAACATCTGTTACATCTGTGTCATCTATGAGAAATTAAAAAGGGGCTTTTATATGCAGACAGATGCTGGAGCACCAAAATAACTCCTTCCTCTTTGCAACTCCATAAAATACTGCTGACATCGGAGGAAGTAATAGATATATAATATATATATATACATATATATGTATATATATATTTGTTGAAATGAAAAGGCTTTGGTGCTTAGCATGTGGTGTGTTGTTGCAGGAGCTGTCGGCTAAGGACCAGGAGAAAGTGGCTGAGGTTAGCCGGGTGAGGGTGGAGCTGCAGGAGCAGATTGGACATTTACATGCAGAGAGGACGGCACAGGGAGGACTCAAAGAGAAGATCAGTGCTCTGGAGAGAGAGATTAAAGGTGGAACACTCCTTCTCTGTTGTCGTGTCACATTACATGTCTTTTTCGTGATGTGTCTTAATGCAGAAAAAGTATTTTTTTTCCTGAAGAAATAATTTGAAGGTCCCATAATGCAAGATAAAATACAATACGTTTTAAATGTATAGAGAAAACCAACGTTCTACTTTTTAAAAAACAAACAAACACTTGACTGGTTTATTCAGAACACAGTGTTTTGTCATTTAACCAGGTCAGACATTGTCGATTTCACATGCATCATATGTGATATCTGAAATGTTTCCTGTGCAGCTGTATTTCATACCTTTCTCACTTTGTGGCTTGCTGTCCTGCAGTAATGAGCAGTAACCACAGGGAGGCGCTCCTGGACAAAGAGAGTGACATGACTTCAATGCTAGAGAAGCTGCGACTGAGAGAGGCCGAGATCCAGAGGATGAGGGAGGACGAGGCACAAAGAGCCAGCTATCTGCAGAGCGCCATTCTCACCTATGTTCAGGGCTCCCCTCTGGGACACTACAGCAGCCCCAAGAAATGACCTGGACACCTCGCCACCCCCTCTACAATGTGCACAAGCAGTCGTGAAAAAAAGGCTTTAAAAAGGCTGGACACCTTGTTCCTAATCCCAGGTGGTTCAACTCTGCCGAACAAGTCTCACTTCCAAGTCCCAGCAGGTCTACCTAGTTTAAAGGAAGAGATGGCCATCTTGTTTACATCATCATTGAAATCTTAAAAGAAAATTCAGCTTCATTATTACAGCTTCAGTTTTATTTTCATACGTTGTTCATCATTTCTATCAGTCATGATAACATTATAGTCACTGATGTAAAAGCTGGTGTGACACAGTGAAGAAGTTCAGCCGATCAGCTCAAGCATTCTTAAGACAGGTTAGAAACAGGAGAAGTTTTACCAGATGTTTAAACCACTTCTGGAATTAAAAGTAAAAGTGAGCACATCAAAAACTGTTGGTAACATCCCTCACTGTCAAAGCTGTAGGAGGAAGTGGCTCAGTTTTTATTATGATTCTACTCTTCTTAGAGTTTAGGTAACTGCTGCCTGACCTCCTTTTCAGCCACAGTCTCTGATCTGTTCTGGTGTAGTGCTTTTGAGGGCTGTTTCCATTGTCTGGAGAAACAGTTGGCTAATCACAGCTTTGTAAATTGAAGAATGGGTATGCCAGCCTTCTATGCTTGCTAACTACTCAGCGACATCACAAAAATGGCAACAGGGTCACACACAGTACAATTTGTTCGAAGTCCACTTCTAGAAATAACAACTCTTAATATTTGTTTGATTCTTGATGAAAAACAAAGCAACCACTACCGCAGCTTCTGTGTGGACTGCAGATGACATCAGAGGGACAGACACCTCATTTGCTTACTGACGTTGTGTTCCAGTCACAATCACGGTCAGAGTTTCCTGGCCGACACCAAATGTAGACAACTGCTCCCTCGTGAAGTCGGGGTACAAAAATCTGTTCAGAGTTAACGACCAGGCTTCAGACTTTGTACTTTTTGTCATCAGAGGTGGAAATGTTTGGGTTCCCAGTTGTCTGGAACACAGTATAACATAATGATTGGTTAAGGTGAACAAAAAAAACATGTCATAAATTAGAATGATCCATGAAAGGCTGGAGCTACACTTCAGTGCTAAGCAACACTGTCAGACAGCAGCAATGTCACATTCTGAACTCGGCACTCTGACATTGGACAAGGACAACATGCTGATGATGAGCTCTTATAATGTTTACACCGTCTTCAGCATCTTAAATTAGCATGCTAGCACCCTGACATTTCCAAATCTCATTTCCTACTTGGCAAAATTGGTAGTGGTCCTGCGAACGTGTCAGTAACCAGTGTTGTTTATTGAGTCCAGCACTTTATGTTGCTGTGTGTAATGAACACTTCAGTATCTAACGGTTGGTACCAGTCCGTTAGACTTTGACCCTTTTTGTTTGCCTGCTGGATGAGATTACTGCCAGTTTCAAATCAACCTGTTTTATCTCTACTCACAGTCAAGATTCAGAGTCTGAGTCGTTTCTTACACATTAAAAAAGATGCTCTAAATCCTGTCATTTTTTTAGATGTATGTTATTTCTCCTCAAATGAAGAAGTATTTAACACATCAAACAGAAGGAAAACAATAAAAACATTATCAGGGATGTTGGTTCTACCTTGCTCAATACCTCAGAATGTCAAAGTCTAATAAGTGCTATTGCTTCTCAATTATAGTCTGTCTTATTTTAAGAAAACATACTGTTCACATTTTCAGTTATCCCAGCCTGCCATCCTGATCGGTGCTCCAGTCATTGCCAAGTAATCTCATCTTTACATGTCGTCATCATTTATATCTGTTGTTTATATCTTGTTTCAGACATGTGATGGAGATTTTTCACGTGATTTTTTTCAGGTGTGTTTTTACAATTTTTTTTGACGATTCAGTCAAAATATCTCTCTCTCTCCAAAATTTTCGGGCTACTCCATTAACTGGAGCAAATCTGAGGCAATGCCTCTCTCCAGATTGTGTACATCATTTATGGTGGAGAAGTTTCATTCATTTCATAGAAATGTAAAAAAAATAAAAAACAAGATAAAAACAACAACAAAGTAACAGATCAAGAACAAACACCCCAAACAAACAAACAAAAAGCCCACATGGAGAAGAGGAGGTGATTGGTGAGTGAGGAGACAAACTGCTGTCACGTGTAGCTGTGCTGCTCGTCTCTGAGGCTGTGACAGGCTCTCACATATCGGGCTGCTTCTATGGCACTGACACTGTTTTCTCCAAGTACATGTTGCATTTTTATCTGGTCAGAGAGTGGATCAAAATCTTGGAGTTTCACTTTAGATGGATATGGGAGGGAATGAAGTATCTGGGTATTAAACTTTCTGATGATATGGACAAAATAGTAGCACTAAACTGTAATCCCTTACTTCAAAAGATAAAAACAAATGAATAAAATGATAAATGGGGGAAACTAAAATTGATAGTTGCTCCACAGTTTAGTTATGTGGCAATGATGCTACCAATGAAGATGCCACCCTCCACTTTTAGACAATTGGATGATGTAATGAAACATTTTTTATGGGGCGGGAAAAGACCACGAATCAAACTGAGAAATTTATGTGCGCATAAGGAGGAGGGGGGGTTGGGCCTCCCAGATTTTAGACTGTATTATTTAGCTTTCGAGATGGCCAAATTAGCAAGATCCTGGCATACGGCAGGTAAGGAAGCAGCTTGGATGGAGGTAGAAAAGAAGGTATGTTTTCTTTTCCAACCTGTGGAAGTATTATTACAAAAAAGGTTTAACATTACAAATCCAATACTTATACATTCAAGGGATGTCTGGTACAGGGTGCATACTTACACACACTCTACAAAGATATTCGTCGTCATGGTATAATCGTGATGTCTGTGTGGGGAAGAAACCTATATATTGGAAACGGTGGCATTCTAGTGGATTAGGCACCATTAGCGATCTATTTGAAGATGGGGTATTTTTGTCATATGATAAGCTGTTAGAGAAATTTCATTTGGTGGGTAAAGACAATTTTTGGAAATTTTTGCAAATAAGGAGCTGTGTTACCTCAAAACCATACAATATTACTAATAATATAGTGATAGATTATATGAAACTTCCAACTAGAAAACAAAAAGCTTCACTATTTTACAAAGTTGCTAATTCTTCTCTTGGCAATGACTCTAATCACTTATAGATGATTTGGCAGAGGGACCTTGGAGGGGAGATTGATAGTGATAGATGGATGAGAATTGTGGCTGACTGTGGTAAATATGTGAGAGAGGTAAGGGGTAAACTTACACAATATATAACATATAACATAGGTATTACTACACACCATCCAGACTGTATAGGATGAAAGTACAGGGTGATGACTTATGTTGGAAGTGTAGAAAGGAAACTGGGACCCTTCTCCACTGCATGTGGGAATGTGTTTAAATCAGACCTTTCGGGGCCCAGATACTAATTATTTTAAGTATCTGGCTCGGGGCAGGAATCTCCCCGAGTCCAGAGCTCTGCTTACTAGGGGATAAATCCGAGTTACCCAATATATATCTAAATGCAACATCTCAAGTTCAATAAAAACTTGAATAAAAAAAAAAAAAATCTCTCTCTCTCAATTTCAATTTCAATGTGCTTTATTGGCATGAATGTCAGGTGAACAATATTGCCAAAGCTTCAAGGATCACACAATTCATTAAATAGAGTAACATAGATGGATAAATAAAAAGAAAAAAATGGCAAAATGGCATAGAAGTAATTAACGTTTGTTCAGAATCAATAAAGAAAGAAACAAGTAACGAGATTATGTCAATACAATATGGTATGAGTCAAATGTAAAAAAAAATAAAAAACAAGATAAAAACAACAACAAAGAAACAGATCAAGAACAAAAACCCCAAACAAACAAACAAAAAGCCCACATGGAGTAGAGGAGGTGATTGGTGAGTGAGGAGACAAACTGCTGTCATGTGTAGCTGTGCTGCTCGTCTCTGAGGTTGTGACAGGCTCTCACGTATCGGGCTGCTTCTACGGCACTGACACTGTTTTCTATAAGTACATGTTGCATTTTTATCTGGTCAGAGAGTGAATCAAAATCTTGGAGTTTGCATATAATTTGTGTAAAGAACTTTGTTCTAATGTCCTGATATGTGCTACACTGTAGCAGGAAATGTGTCTCAGTCTCCACCTGTCTGTGTGGACAGAGCTGACACAGCCGGTCCTCTCTGGGCAGCCAGGTCTGCCGGTGTCGGCCCGTCTCTATGGCCAGGCTGTGGTCACTGATTCTGTACATAGTTAAAGTCTCTCTCAGTTTCCCATCAGTCACGGTGGTCAGGTACTCTGCCAGCGTGTACTGTCTGTTTAGATCTGAATAACATTGAAGTTTGCTTTGAGTTTTTGTGGTGGATGTCCAATAGTTCATGTAATTTTCTTCATCATTAGCTATAATCTGGTTGGTCCAGATTGTTGGGCGGTCCTGAGGCCTGGTGCTGTCAGAGAAGGTGAGCCTCAGGACCAGCTGGCTGAGGGGACTCCTCTCTATCTGCTCCTCTTGGAGATGGAGAGCTTTGTAATGGTAGGAGTTTGGGTCACTTGCTTTTAGGTGTTTGTAGAATTTGATTGCTCTTTTTTGTATCCTAATTAAAAAGGGGAAATTGGCCCAGTTCAGCTCTGCATCCATTGTTGGGAGTGTTCCTGTGGACTCTGAGGATGCTCTTACAGAACTCAGTGTGCAGGGTCTCCATTGGGTGTTTGTCCCATTTTTCAAAGTCTTGGTTTACAAGCGGACCCCACACTTCACTACCATAAAGTAGGATTGGTTCGATTATAGATTTAAATAGTTTCAGCCAGATTCTAACAGGTATATCAATGTTTGAAGACTTTTATAGCGTAGAAAGCCCTTCTTCCCTTGTTTCTGAGATCATTAACGGCCAGATTGAAATTCCCTGTTGGAGTAATTTTTAGTCCTAAATATGTGTAGCTGTGTGTGTGTTCTATGTCAGTGGAGCCCAGTAAGAACCTGTGTGGTTTTCCCTGACACCTGGGTCGTTTCTGGAAGACCATTATTCAAGTCTTTTCCAGATTGACTGTCAGTGCCCAGGTCTGACAGAAGGTTTGCAGATGATCCAGTTGTTGTTGTAATGCCTCCTTAGATGGAGCGAGCAGTATTACATCATCTGCAAAAAGTAGGCATTTAATTTCTGTGTCAGACAGGGCGACACCAGGGATCTCTGACTCTTCCAGAGATTTGGCCAGTTCATCAATATAAATGTTAAAGAGGGTGGGGCTCAGACTGCAGCCCTGCTTCACTCCTCTACTTTGGGGGAAGAAGTCAGTTTCCATGTTGCCAATTTTCACATCACATTTATTATTTGTGTACATTATTTTAATGATATCGTAGGTTTTCCCCCCGACACCTTTTTCAATCAATTTCAGGAACGGACCATTATGCCAAATAGAGTCAAATGCTTTTTTGAAATCTACAAAACAAGAGTGAATTTTGTTGTTGTTTTTCTGGACATGTTCATTAATGAGGGTGTGGAGGGTGTAGATGTGGTCTGTAGTTCGATGTTGTGGTGTAAATCCAATCTGACTCTTGCTCAGGACATTGTGCTCACTGAGGAAGTTTTGCAGTCGGCTGTATAAGATGCTGCAGAATAACTGCTGCTGACACATATGCCTCTATAATTGTTTGGATCAAATTTATTTCCATTTTTAAAGATTGGTGTGATGATTCCTTTGCATCAGATGTCAGGGAAATGTCCAATG
>CAEMYA010000975.1:497521-525985 GCA_903131615.1 Diplodus sargus | reverse complement strand
AACTGAGATTGAATTGTTTGATGTCTGATTGCTTTCTGGTAGTCGTCCTTGCTATTGGTTGTCCATCTATAAGGTTGTTTTGTATAGTTCAGGTCAGTTAAGGGTCTGTTACTGTCTTTCTAATGTCGAGTGTTATTTTACTATGGTCAGATAAGGGTGTGAGGGGGCTGACTGTGAATGCTCTCAGACAGAAAGGGTCCAGGTCTGTAATGGAGCTGTGAGTGTAGAGACCATAGGAGTCCCCTCGAAGCCGACCGTTAACCATGTACAGACCCAGAGTTCGGCACAGCTGCAGCAGTTGGTGCCCGCTTTTGTTGACAGTTTCATCAAAGTTGTTCCTGCGGGGGTAAGAAGGGAGGGGAATGCTGATCTGGCCAGGTATATGTTTGTCTCCCTGTGGAGTAATAGAATCTGGTTCTATACCAGTCCTGGCATTAAGGTCCCCACAGATCAGAACACTTCCCTGGGCCTGGTAGTGACTGATCTCATCTTCCAGAATGGAGAAACTGTTTTCATTGTGGTAAGGGGATTCTGATGAGGGGATATATGCTGCACACATGAATATGTCTTTATCAGTGGCAACTACTTCTCTTTTTATTTTGATCCAAATTGAAAATTCCCCTTTTTTGATTAATTGTATTGAGTGTACAAGGTTTGCCTTATACCAAATCAGCATTCCTCCTGAATCCCTGCTCTGGGTTACTCCTTTTAGTTTGGTGGATGGGAACACTATCTCTCTGTAGCCTAAGGGACAACCAGTAGGCATGTCTCCTCTACTCCAAGTCTCCTGCAAAACTAACACATCTGTATCTCCTAACTCTCTGGGGTCCTGCTCTAAAGGCCAAAAGCAGAGGACCTCAGCCCCTGGATGTTCCAACATGAAATAACAAGTGATTTAGATTTCATTTATCTGAACAAAGAAAAAAAAAACTCAAAAAGCATTCAATGTTAAGATGAGATAAACTTCCAAAAACACATTAACTATATCAATATCAATTTCAGTTTCAATCCATTAATATGAAATAACTTTTTTTTTTGAGAATACGACACTCTTTTTTTTCTTTTTAAGAATAAATAGATAAATAAAGAAATGTATAAAAAGATCAATACATTTGCCTTTTGTGGCTGACCTCTCTATAGTTAATGCGTTTTTAGAATGAAAGATGAATCCAAATCATCCACACCTGAAGAACAATAATGAGACATTAATCTTTCAAATGAACAAATTTAATGTATATATATATATATATAAAATTGTACACACATATATATATATGAAATTGTGTGTATATATATACAATTTTTACATATATATATAAAAATTGTGTGTATATATATATATAAACAATTTTATATATATATACATTAAATTTGTTCATTTGAAAGATTAATGTCTCATTATTGTTCTTCAGGTGTGGATGATTTGGATTCATCTTTCATTCTATTTAACAGATAACATACATGGTGTTCAGTGTGGTGTTTGTTGGTGGGGTGGGGATGTATGAGGTCACTGGGTCTTGAAATTGTAGCCAAAGATTATTGATTGTCAAGATAGTTCTCAGAAATGTTTGGCTAGACTGTTGTCCGCGCCTTCTGTTGATCGTTAACTCTCTGTTCATTTCGAAACCCAATTTTAATTAACTTTATTTTTTAAGCCTTCCATTGTTTTAAGCAGGTTCTGTTCTCACCGGTGTCCATTTGTTTGGTGGTTTGTTGGTCAGTTGGTATGTCAGCAGTATCAAACAAAAACAACTAAACAGATGGAAGATGTGTCTTAGTGTAGAACAGACCTCTTTAACTTTTGGTGCGGATCCAGGAATTATTTTCTCACTTTCTTTAACGTTGCCAGATGGAGTGTTTCTGTACTTGTGTTTGTGTGTGTGTGTGTGTGTGTGTGTGTGTGTGTGTTTATTTTATTGTATTTTTTTACATTTCCATTGATATGCATTGAATAACGCATGGTTCCTGATGATGTGTAGGTGGCTGTATCGAATAGAGCACAGTGTTATGCTCTGGTGTACTGAAATTGTGGTTAAACAGCTGTAGGTGGTTTAAAGTGTATAGTAACAAAGGGATATTGAGTCCAAAACTGAACTATTAGTGCACAAACACGTGTCGTCATTACTCCTTACTCCCTACTCCCTCATTAGGTCTTTTGAATATTGTTTGTGAGCGGAAATGTCTGAATTCTAATTAATGCGGTAAAGTTGTGGTGGAGAAGATTTTCCTGGGGGGGGGTGAATGGGTGAATGTGGCAACCTTTGTAAAGCGCTATATTGGTCAGTTGACTGGAAGAGCGCTATAGAGATGAAGGTCCATTTACCATTTATTCTGACATTCAGTCCATAGATTTCGGAACTGGTTCATGTGGGGCCCACAGGAACTCATTTTCTTCTTGACTGAATTGAAGCGAAGCCGGAAGTAGAAGGGATGAATCCTCTCGTCCTCTGCCAGGATCCCTCTTTTCCGCTGCCTGTGCCTTTAAACACACTCGGAACTTTCCGGCGGCGCTCGGCTCTGCTCGTCATCGACCCCTTTCACTGCGGCTCCATCGCCGAGCGGACTGGCCCACTGCTCTCATCCGAGTCCCGAATCCAATCTGTCGGATCTACTGAACCAGCAGCGCCGGCTCCTTGGAAGCCTCCAGCTCTCGCACAATGCAAGCTATCAAATGTGTGGTGGTGGGAGACGGGTAAGAGCCGAGCTGCGGCGGCCCCGCGCAGCACTTTGTCTCGTACTGATTGAGTGGAGCGGCCACGGATGGATGGATGATGGGAGGTTGCTATGTAGAAAAGGGGCTGGGGCTGAGCGGGCTGTCGCTCGCCTGGTTTTCTGTCGATGCTCGCTAGATTCGCTCTGTTCTCTACTTTGTGGGTTGGTTCGGTTCGGTCACGTCGAGCTCTCCGCTTCTTTGTGTCGCTAGCAGCGGAGCGCCTCGGGATGCTATGCGGGAACACCTACACGCCTCGTAGGCCACTGGAGGCAGGCTGAAGTGCTGATGCACGCTAAGGAATGTGTGGCCCTGTCAGTGGCCCACAGGCCCGCTGCCCTCATTCTGCTCACACCGAGCCTGTCCTACTGCATCCAGACCACAGCAGCCTCCGGTCTGTGCAGGGTCTCTGTCAGTCTCCGGTCTGTGCAGGGTCTCTGTCAGCCTCCGGTCTGTGCAGGGTCTCTGTCAGTCTCCGGTCTGTGCAGGGTCTCTGTCAGCCTCCGGTCTGTGCAGGGTCTCTGTTAGTCTCCGGTCTGTGCAGGGTCTCTGTCAGCCTCCGGTCTGTGCAGGATCTCTGTTAGTCTCCGGTCTGTGCAGGATCTCTGTCAGCCTCCGGTCTGTGCAGGGTCTCTGTCAGCCTCCTTCTGATCTTCAGATCAGGATGAAGGCCAGAAAAATGATCTCTGACATTCGCGTCCAGTCTCCTGAAAATGAAGAATAGGCCTCAGATTAAAGTCGTGAAATTATGATGCAGAATATTTAGTGGACTATAATTAATTAGGATTAAATCACAGAACTGTAAAGACAGTTTGTGCCCTTAATCCTCATGTGTAGTTTATTAATAGCTATGTCACAGATGATGTCTGTAGAAAGACATTATTGTTGTCATACATCACTTAAAGGAGCATTCCTCCTATGTTAAACATCAGGCTCAGTGTACTGATCCTGTGTCAGGTCTGAACAAACTACCCTCACACTGTCTTGATGGTCATCTCATTCTGAGCTTCAGCACTCAGAACATCTTAAAGGAACAGTTTTCCCTAAAACAAAAACTTAGTCCTTTGCTTCTCACCACGATGCCGATAGAAAGCTGGGTAATTTTTTGTATTCCACAAAACATTTCATGAGCTTCACAGTAAAACAGCATCACAGCATTCTCCTGAACAGCTGAATTAGCTGGAGACTTGATTTAAACTATTAAAATCCACTGGAAAAACAAAAAGATGAGACATATCCAAACCCCTAATCCAAACCTCGAACAGCTTCCAGATCCAAACCTGATTTTAAAAGACGTTATTTAAAACGTTATTTACACCCTTAATGATGCGTCATGTTGGGCGAACTGTTGTAAGACCATTTAATGTAATTAATTTGACTTCAGACTGAATGTGGGTGCACTTCCTTTAGTTATTCGTTAGGGCATGGCAGGGAGGGTCTGCAGGTGTGCTCAGACCTGAAGGTTGTGCTTTATGTGAATTGATGTTGTCAGCTTGACTTTGCTGCAAAGGCCACTGTACAGATTGTCTAGACATTGTGTAGTTAGCTAGCAACATGCATTTAGTGTATATGTGGAGTGTACGTGTCTGTGTGTGCAGACGGTGTTCAGAAGGAGATGAGCGTCAGCTGATCTTAACCACACCTTCTCCTGGTTTGTGATGTCATCTTCTGATCGTACTACAGTGCTCTACTTGTTCTGCTTGCTAGAGCCCAAACAGACTCTGTATCCCGGGCTGATGCTGATTAAAGGTAGTAAAAAGTTGCTGTGCTGATCAGGAGACAGCTACACATTATCTGCAATGATGTGAAGTGGTCATCAAACACGTGTGACAGAGATGTAAAACACAGTTTATCCATAAGATTCACTGTCTGAAGTCGGACTGTCACAACATCAGAGTGTCACTACACAATCATTGTGGCTACATATTAAAGATCTAAGAATTCAAGCTAGCAATATTATTATCTCAATATTGATATAACATTTTAAAATCAAAAACTATCTGTGACCAGAACTGTACAAATTATTATTGTTATTTTATTAGTTTTAACGCAACCTACAATAACAAAGTGAGAAAAAAAGGAAACAGAAATTATTATAAACATGATATTTTGCATGTGCATTATTAACACAGAATTTATATTGAATGTTTAAAAATCAGGATCACCATCATTATTGGTACATCGAGACACCTGTAGTCTGAAGTGACATAAGTACGGTGAAACAATAAACCTGGATATTTTATATTGAGATAATATAGTGCTATATATGAGTGATACAGACTGAACATATTGTGATATTATTTCATGGCCATGTGTCTTTTGTTCCAGGCTCAGCAGCTCCACAGCTCAGGACTGCTTTCCTTACTGCTGCCATCAGCCATGAACTAGTTTAACTTTGCACTGTGTACATCCTGCCTCTGTTACATCTGTATTCACTGCACTTCGTAAACTTGATGTTTGCCATTACTTGTTGATGAAGGTGACTTGTTGTCCACCAGAATTGCCCTCTGGGACAATAAAGATTTATTGAATTGAATCGAGACATTTTGACATGTCACAGATGGAAAAGCACTGATGCCGAGTCCAGATGTGTGAAGAGGCCTTTGTACCAGCTGCACAGACATTAGCTGCAGCAAGCAAGGAAACACTGACTACATGCAGTATGTGGAGACCATCTATGTGTGTAGTCTGTCTTTATACATGTATAGATTGAACACATAAAGCATAAAGATGGATGTTCTCAGGTTATAACATAATTAACTCACATTATGTGCACCTATTCGCTTCAGCTTGCTCTACCTAGTGTGTGTGAAAGTGATGTTTGTATGTAATATATTTGTTCATAGACGGGGTAACTGGTTCTGGTTCTTAGTAGTCCC
Organism: Diplodus sargus; assembly: GCA_903131615.1. Lineage (NCBI taxonomy): Eukaryota > Metazoa > Chordata > Actinopteri > Spariformes > Sparidae > Diplodus > Diplodus sargus. The sequence goes on along the minus strand of CAEMYA010000975.1, from coordinate 520,396 downwards.
TGTGAGGTGACAGTTGAGTACCTCAGGTCTTAGATCTGCTCCAATTCTTTGATCAGTGTAAGGTAGATGCCTGTGGGCAGAACAATATGAGTGACTCCCAAAATGTGTTTCAGTTTGAAACAGATCAATCAATACAGCTGCTGAGTTAATTGGATGAATTCTATGGAGCAGTATTCTTGTTCCATATGTTACAGACCAGGTGATCCAAGTCTCCAGAAGCCCTGAGTTCCCATATTGATTTGGATGCCGTTTACACCATTTTAAAGCCCAGTTCATCACTCTAGCTGCTCTAGGATAAAAGCATTAGCATGCACCAGGGCTGCATTTTATACACTCTACATTTTATTATTCATGGCCTTCTGTGTGGCCCGCTGCATGGCCCACTGTATGACCCGCTGTATGGCCCACTGTATGGCTCGATGTATGACCCACTGTATGGCCAACTGTGTGGCCCGATGTATGGCCCGATGTATGGCCCACTGTATGGCCCGATGTATGGCCCACTGTATGGCCCGTCGTATGGCCCGCCATATGGCCCACTGTATGACCCGATGTATGGCCCACTGTATGGCCCACTGTATGGCCCGCTGTATAAAGGATGCTGCACACTTTTTTCTGTGAAGCTGCAGAAATGTTTTGTGAATTACAAAACTGAAGTACGCTCACTCCTTCCATTTACAACTTTATCACATTGCTTATTAAATTGAAATTAAATAAAATTAAATTGTGTGGAGGCTGAATCCACTTTAAAGAACAGACTATATCAAGTTGCTTCTGAAAGTGTCGATGTGCTGCTCCAGTTTCGTCCATCCTTTTTTAACCAGTTTCGTACTAGTATAATGCCTCATCCCTGACAGAGCGCTTGAATGAAGAGAACACATTAACATAACGTCCTCCTTACTTACTGAATACTATGTGGAATGAGAAGCTCACAGTACCAGTCCCTGTCCTTTATCTCTGCTCTCCACCCTACCCAGATAAACCCACTGACCTCAAATCAGTCTCCTGGCTGCCTCACACATATTGGCACAGTGTGTCACTAACATTTGCTGTGTGTGTGGAGACGTGCACACAGAATGGCTCAGTGCCTCATGCATGAGCAAACAGTCAATACCAAGCCATGCCACCACCAATCTGTGTGGCATCCTGTGGCTTGTGTCAGTGTAGTAGTAGTGGGGGTGTTATGTGTGCTGTAGTAACGCTAAGTTGTGCTGGGGGGCGGGGGGGTATCAGAGGGGCTACTGTGTCCCTCAGGCTACATGAATGTAGGCCAGTGTCTGTGTGGCACAGTAAAAGGGAGTAGCAGCCTGCCTTTACTCTTGTTACTTGCGCACACACTCACACATAGTGTATACAGAATTTGTGTGCGAGTGTTGAAGTGTGTTTATAAAGTGTACGTGTGTCCTCTGCTGTCCCTCTTCTATAGGGCTGTGGGAAAGACCTGTCTGCTGATTAGCTACACCACCAATGCCTTCCCTGGTGAATACATCCCCACTGTGTAAGTACACCACAGACTACACATGCCTTCAAACTCAGTTCATGTATGCAGTGATTTCATGTTAGAGGACCAAATCACTTGAATCCATGTGCTCTGGAAAACATGTACTGTGAGAGTAAATGCACAATCTGATATCCCTGTCAGTGTTGTCTCCAGAATATTAGTATTAATGTTGCTCCAGGAGCATCACCGAGCATCACTTAAACATTATTTAACCTAACCATCAGTGACAGACAGAACCAAAGTTTTTATAGTGTCAGATCTTGATCTCCTTCTTCTCCTCCCTCTCCTTCTTCCTGTTCTTCTTCTCCTTTTTCTTCTTTTCTTCTCCTTCTTGTCCTTCAACTTCTTTTTCTTCTTCTTCTTCTTGTCCTTCTTCTTCTTTTAATGAAATAAACTTTGCTTCATATAATCAGCTCTATTCATCAGTATAATTTCTCAGATACTGATAAGTATCGTATATGATTTCCCAGCATGTCCCGTAGAGATTAAACATTGGAGAAGTAATCTGGTACTTGGCAGGTGTATTTAGTTCCTTTGGACAAAACCAGGCTTGCTCTTCCTCCTGATTCCAGTTTTTAAGCTAAGCTAGGCTAAATGAAGCTAAGCTAAAATAACCAGTGGCTGGTGTAAACCTTTCTTTAACAGACAGTTTTCCTATTGATATCTTCCTTCTGAGTATCAGCAAGAAGGCATCTAAGTATATTTCCCAAAATATTGAACTTATTGCTGTGAGTATACAACACCATCTGGTGACAACTCAACTAGAAGTTACACAATCAAGTCAAAAGGTACTTTCAAATTCATCATAAACAGTTATCAATATAATAATAAATGAGCATAAAATCCTTGATGAAACATACCTGAACAAAAATTAACTGAAAAAAAAGTGTGGCATCCCTTCTAGACACACAGAGTGAACTGCACTCAACACAGCTGACCCAGGTTATGATTGAAGCCTGGCTGTTGGTCAGCTGTATGAATTCGATTAGAAGAGGGTTTCCTTCTTCTGCTCCACAACTAGACTGAAAACATATATATATATATATATATACATATATATATATATATGTATATATATATATATATATATATTCATTTTCTGAAGCTGCTGACACAGGTGGAGTGTGCAGTGTGTGCTTCTGTTAATATCTTGTTGTTCACCACAGTGGACACTCATCATCATTACAGGGATCGATCTGAGTCCCTTCACTGTGGAGATGAATCAGAATCAACCACAGCTTGTGCACACATCCTCCGTCTGAACTGCTTGTACTCAGTGTGGTTTCTGCCTTCCTGCAGCTTTGACAACTACTCTGCCAATGTGATGGTGGATGGGAAACCAGTGAATCTGGGCCTCTGGGATACAGCCGGACAGGAGGACTACGATAGGCTCAGACCACTGTCTTACCCACAGACGGTACTCAAACCTCTTCCACCACACACACACACACACACACACACACACACACACACACACACACACACACACACACACACACACTTATGCACTCACATGTATTTACTCAGATAACTGCACAGCATTTCAGTTAAACACACTACTGTTGATAATAATAATAATCATTAATAATTAATGATGTGTTGAAAAAACAAACACATTCTTACTTTAGTTCTTACTGAATGTTTATACCTAACATCTGTCAGATGGAACAACTGAAAGACGACTGAACGACTGACAGAAGTAACTTGATAATGTATGTCCTGTATAGTTTGACGAGGTGATGACATAAAATGGAATATGGTGGTCATACACATATTGATATTATTATGTGTCAACAATAACCTTCTGAAGTGATCTGGAAAGCCTGGAATGATAAAGACATTTGGAAAAAGGATACTGTTTGTTAAAGTATCTCTTTAATTACTTTTCCCAAAATGAACATGTAAGTGAAATTGCAAAACTTGTTCCAATAATGTGCCCAAACAAGGCTGATATTAATGAAACAAAGCCATACACAAGTTTGTGATATTACAAAATAAAGTGACATGTTGGTAAACTTAACCAAACAGAATCATTTAGCCTGGTTTAGACCAGAGATTCACCATGAGACTAACCCGTGTTTTAGAATGTTTCAGGGAAAAGCTGCAGACGTGTGAACTGGTCCAGCTCAGCTCAGCTCAGCTTAGCTCAGCTCAGCTGATGGTGTCGGCAGTGGCTGGTTTGTAACATAAGGCACACACACACCTATTTCAAGAGCCAATCAGGACCTGTTGGTGAAGTGATATGGTCAAGTCAGTAACAGACTGCATACTGATTGTGGACGGAAGAAAGAGAGAATCACCTCATCAGTAGGATTGAAGAACAGCTGTATGTCCTCCTCTTCTGCTCCACTCGCTGTCACTCACTCAGTACACACTCCTGGTTTTTGCCATTCCATCAATACTAAATGCATCTGTAGCAAATAACTAACTACCAATGCACTCATCGTATTTGAAAATGCTACAAATGATACCTCGCCACAATAAAGGCCTAAAAACAGGCAGTTGGACGAAGGATGCCTCTAGGATCAGACCTTTAGTGCTCATCTTCCATACATTTAACATTCTATCAGTGAAATGTGTATGTCAGTCAGCTGAACAGTGACTGCTCTGCCACCTTAATGTCTTCACTGTCTCCATTGTCTCATCTGGTTCCTCCTCTTGCTCTCTCTGGTCTTTCTCTCCCTAGCTGCCCCTGTGTACTGACAATCACACACAGACAATCTGTATGCAGCCAGAAGATGACATGTCATCTGATAATACATGACGCAAACAGAGTAGTCAGACCAATAAATAGAAGTCAGTCTATTAATATGCTGCAGTCGACATCTTTATTGCTTTTAAATTCAACAGAATGTAGAGAGGACTCACACTGTGCTGAAGTGAGGGCAGCACATTAATGAGGTCAATAACATGTTATATTGTTTCAGGAATATAAGAAAGAAAACTGACAATAGGTATTTTTACATTTGATGAGTGCAGAGATGAAATGTAGGTGTGCTGGAGCACCCAGAAAAAGAGCCTCAAATCGCCAGTGGATGGTAACAAGGACAGAGAGTGGTTGCTATGGAAACGATACACCATCTTGGGTGGTGGTGTTTGTGTGAACTGATGGCACGTTGCAAGTACTTTCTTATTTGAACTTGTCTCATGGCAGATCTTTGGCTTGAACGGAGCCAACTGAAATCAAATCAATAAATGAATTAGTCTCTGTCAGTCGACCTGAAACTCCTTGAGCCTTTCTTAGAAAAAAACAGACTTTAGTAGTTAATCAAAGATTAAACACAATAAACACACGTACTCGGACACACACGTAGATGTTGCTCTCAACTAGCCGTCTCTCTGGTTCTCTCCAGGATGTGTTCTTGATATGCTTCTCCCTGGTCAGTCCAGCCTCCTTTGAGAACGTCCGAGCTAAGGTCAGTACGCTGACTGACCATCCGCCCACCCTCTCCCTTTGTCCCCTCCATGCCGAGTCTGACCATAAGGAGGCACATCTATGGCTCCACCTGGCTTCTCACACTGCTGTTCAGACCTCAGCTTAGAACAGTCGGATCCCTGCAGGTGGTTCAGTACAGAGACGTGTTGTAAGATGAGGTCTGAACCAGTCCAAACACTCTGCAGAGGGAGCCTGGCAGCCGGCTGTGGTTTGGTCTGCTGAGCATCATGAGATGCTCTCAGATGAAATCGTACTTTCCTGAAGGACCAGCCTCCCTCTGTAGAGTCTCTATGGGATTCTCTTATAATGTCATGTGATTGGAGGTTGACTTTGCCTGAAGATATTTTGTGTTCATGCAACTATGCTTAGATCCAGACAGCTCTATTGAAACAGCTCACAGAGTCGTGCTGAATGTCATTGTCTGAAGGTACTCATCGCTCTGCCTCTGTGTCCAACTAACTCTTCTCCTTCTCCTCTCTCATGGACTTTGTCCTTTTTATATGCATATGTACTCGTGCATTTGTGTGTGTGGTGCCCCAGTGGTACCCTGAGGTGAGACACCACTGCCCCAATACACCCATCATCCTGGTGGGCACCAAGCTGGATCTGCGAGATGACAAGGACACCATCGAGAGGCTGCGGGACAAGAAGCTCTCCCCCATCACCTACCCACAGGGCCTGGCCATGGCTCGAGAGATTGGTGAGGCTGTGGGTGGAATGTGCACGACTGGATACGTTTTGTATGAAGATTCAATCGTCTATTAGCTTTTGATGAGTGAGATCAGGTATAGAGTGCTGCAGGGGAGAAATTTCCCCCGGATGTATGTTGCAGAAAATAAGATCTATGATGAACAACATGAGTTTATTGTAGTGTTTTATCTGTCAGCCACAGAATCTTCACAATTAAACTTTTATGATATTTGAAGCTTAAAGGAAATAAATGAACTATATCATTTGGAAATTAATACATGTTGTATATATGAGTCATTTAGAAACAAATGGATGTTACAATAAGGCCAGCTTTAAAATACAAGAATTCCCCTTTAAGCACAGAGCTAGAATCAGGATGTGGTTAGCCTAGCTTAGCATAAAGACTGGAAGCCAGGAGAAAGGTCATCATGGCTCTGTCAAGGTTCACCACTGTGCTGACCAACAGCTTCAAGGCTCACTGATGAACAGAGAGTCTGTGGTTGACCACATAAGATTTAAATGTTCGGCTTCATATGTCCCCTCCACTACATTGTTGGAGGCAAATATTTTATTTTTTAATCCACAACATTTATTTAACAGCTCTAGTCACTAGTTAGTTTGCAGACTGCCTGCTGCTTTAGAGCAGTTTTTTAATCATTAATCATGCATTTTTTAATCATTTTTTAATTGATTTATACGATCCACAATCAGATAAAAATACACTGATTGTGTTCATCAGAAAAATGCTGAATATCAGAGCCAATAATCGATCAGCATCATCGTCGACATTAGTATGCAGTGGATTCGTACATACTAACTAAAGTATGTTTAATATCAGATACATAATGACTTTCAATCAAATATTATTCATATGTTTAATTTTCACTTTTACCAGTGTAACATTTTAACAAGATATCTGTACTTGTACTCAAGTATGACTTCTGGGTACTTTTTGTAGCACTACATGTTACTCAACAACATCCAACATGTTCATCAGTGAACTTCAGAGGTGACAGACAGGATCAGTCCAGCTGTTTCCACTTACCTAAAGTCTTTATGTGATCTTGTCTGACCGCGCCCTAACTGTTCCTCTCAGCAAAGGAACCAGTCTGTGAGCATGTCTCAGGTTGTATGAGCGTACATCCCTGATCTCTCAGATCAGCACTGTTTTTAATTGTCTCCCTTTGAGTGTTAGTAGACTTGAGCAGTAGAAGCAGTGTCACTAAATGTCACTGAGAAATCTTTTTCCCATCATTCCCGCCTCCTTGCTCAGGGGCCGTGAAGTACCTGGAATGCTCTGCACTGACCCAGCGGGGCCTGAAGACGGTATTCGACGAGGCTATCCGAGCCGTGCTCTGCCCTCCACCCGTGAAGAAGAGGGGAAAGAGGTGCACCATGTTCTGAGGAGGAAACAGTGCTATAACACTACACTACATCACCATGAACAACAACCACTACTTCTCTGAGAGGATGAGAGAGAAAACTAGCGAGCGTGAGTGTGCACTGCTGAGATTGCTTTCTTTATATTGATGTTTTTTCAAAGCGATATTGGTAACAAGACCAATATTTAATCTGATTTTTTTACCATTACTGAATAGATTCATAGGTTCTTTGTGAAAGACATTGACTGTCCACCTACTTTGTTTGCCACGAGGGCTGACTGAGGTTTCTATTACTTGTCTTCATATTACAACATCTCTTCTTTCTCAGCCATGCTTGCTTGAATTAATGCAGTGTTGACTAGCTAGAAAGTGAACTGTGAATACGCCTTCAGGTCAGAAGTTACCCTCAGCTCCTGATCTAAGATCAGCATGTGGAGACGCATACTACTGGCGTGCACACAGAAATCTGTTGAACTGACAAAGCAGAATAATACCAGGCTGTAGTCACTACATTCACAAATAGGAAATAATGTGACCCGTTAAAGGGAAATTCCTTATTTTTGTAGTTTTATCCCTCTGTAAGTTTCTGCAAAACCACAGCTAAGTTCAAACCTTTTGTTTCTTAATGTTGCAGCTTCATGTTTTTCCCTCGTCACATTGCTGTGCTTATGCTCTGATAAGGTTAAGGCACAGAAACACTTGGTCAGGGTGAGGAAGACATCACATTTTGACTTAGACCTACCTGTTTTAGTCGCCACAAACACAGCTGCAATGTGTCCCGAGAACTCCTTAAAAATATCCGGTGGTTCCATGCTTCCAAGACTGATTCATGGTCAGTGTAGCTCTGCCACCATCCCCTTCACCTCCCAACATGAAAGTCAGGTAATAAACATGTGATGTGGTTGTGATTAACACATTTTGGAGACATGTGAAGATTATACATAGCCTGTGAAATATACAGACTTGAACATATCTGTGTTTTGCAGAAACATTGCTGGTGACTGGGCTGTGATACTGATTGCGCTGATGGACAACACTATGAAATGTTCACTGAATAAGATTATATGGAACAGACCTAGCAAAGACTGTAACAGGCGTTAAAAGTCAGTAACAAGTGGCTCAGAGGTCAAAGTCAATATTTAATCTAACAGAACCACTTGTGAAAAGTAGTTTAAAAAAGTAGCTTAATAGTAATAGTAGTTTCAACTGTATCTCAGTCTTCATCGGGAAGACTTCTGTGAGTCATTCGGTGGGTCTACGACACTAATGTAGCCCATGAGGTGTGGCTGATGATTTAGAAAAAAGCTTGTACCTTGAGTTCAGATCATTTTGTCACGTAAGCTGCACTTATTTCACTTTTAGCAGTGGTGTAGCCAGTGTGTCCTATCCATTAATGGTGAAAAAAGATCTGCTCCTTGAACATGGTTGTGTTCTCACTTTGAACAAACATCTGACCTTAGTCAAGTGTCTGTGGGTAACTTCATCTAACTGTGAACATGTGAACAGACGAGCATGCCAAACATGGGGGCTGTACAACCTTGCTGCCTGAGTTCTGCCTCTGGGGGTGGAGGAGCTTGCATGGGTCTTAAAATATTCTGTCTTAATTTATCCCATTGTTTAGATCTTGTCTCTGTTCTACAGTGTGTGTGTGTGTGTGTGTGTGTGTGTGTGTGTGTGTGTGTGTAAGAGTGAGTATGTGTGAGTGTGTGAGTGAGAGTGAGTGAGCAAAAGAGAGAGAGCGCGTGTGTGTGTGTCACAGGTGTGTATATTAGCGCTGGTGTTGTGTGTGTGTGAATGAGCACGTGTCTGTATCAGTGAGACAGCTTTGTTGGACAGTTTGGGGTAGTGCATAAAGACAGTATTGTTTTGAGCCAAGTTTTTTAGTGTCCAGTTTTTGGTACTATTTCATATTGTATTGTGGTAATACACAAGACTTTTCAACAATCTGTGAACATAAAGAAAGAAAAAAAATGATATTAATGACATCTAGTGATGTACAGAATAATCCTTAGAAATGGAATGCGTTATGAATATCTATCTACATGTACCTGAATATTTAGCTCTAAAACAGTTCAAACTAAAGGGATTATAGTCGCTCATATTGAAGTTAGAAGTGTTGCTAACAGTGTACAATAAAGGGGCCAATCTTTGTGAGTTTGTCATCGTGGCAAACAGTGCGGATTGCACCTTTATGAAATGCATTTCTGTGTGGTTGCAGGCCTGCAGTGTGTCTGTCTCCCTTGTGTGGTGAGACGCAGCACTGCAGTCCTCTCTGTCACGCTGTCTTTGGTTGGCATAGCAAACTGTGTGGTTGACTGATGTCGTGTGGTCCTGCCTAGCTAAGGTGTCGAAATGTAGCTGAGAAACTCAGCGAAAAATTCTAATCTACTTATTGCATGGAAGTTTTCTGGTTATTTGACCCACTGTAATTCTTAGGAGAGGTTGTATGATGAAATGCATTGGCCATGTATGTATGTAATGTAAGATGACTTGTATACTTGTTCCAGCTGTTTGTCTTATTTTTTATTACTTCACATGTCTGTGTGGTGAAATATTTCAATTTTTTGTATACTAAATACAAATGTATATGTAAGGTACTCTGTGTGCTGTCATGATTTGATCTTTCCCTCATTCTGTCTTTATTCCACAAGCTAGACTGCAAACATGAAAGATAGTCATATTCATCATTCAATGCTTGGCATAATCCCTCAGTATTCTTTAATAAATCTGTTTCTTCATACTAGTACATACTAATATGATAATATGGTCATCTTGACAGTGAGGTGCACAGCCCTGAGGCATGGTGACGTGAATATCTCTTCATTGTAACTGGTAGAATAAGACCTGAGCTAGAAACATTTGTTCATTATACACACAGAGAAGAGACAAAAGGTTGACTGCTAGAGAGGTTGATCCACAGAACATTGAAACCTATTTTGATAATCACTTAATCTTTCAAAGAGACAGTTCAGCCCAGACTTAAAATGCATGTTTGTCCTTGTACTGTAGTGCTATGAACCAACTTGGTTGTTTGGGTGTGAGCTGCAGTTTTAAACATATCGGCTGTAGACATGTCTGCCTTCTCTCCAGTGTAATTTAACTAGATGTCACAAAAGAACTAGGCATCAATGTCTCCTTCTAGGAATCATGACCTGGTAACTCCAGATGATCCACACACCTTGTTGTCAGCAGTCATGTAAGGGCCACTTTCTGTCCACTGAATCCACCAACCATCACTGCCCAGAAAGCATGCATCTTCTCATTAACATGAGGCTGAAGCTCCTGACAGTTCAGTGTGACAAACCAATGCTATCCCCCTCAGCTGAGCTGTAACATTATCTATCTGATGTAGCTACTGTAACCTCTCCTCCATCAGCAGACAGATGCTTCCTCACACACATCAAATTGTTAGATGGGGAAGTAACGCTACAGGCAAGAGCAAAACATGTTTTTATTTTGGGCTGAAATGTCCATGTAAGTAATGTCTTTATCTTCTTCAATGTGCTGATTTGCTGCATTTCTTTTTCTTGTGTGATTTTGACTGTTTCTTATATAAGATAATCAATTTGAAGACATAACCTGAGATGTGACAGGGACAGTGAGGGCAGTTACAACCAGTGACGGACTGGGAACAAAAAACGGCCCTGGCATTTTCACCCAACAGCTCCCCACGGAGGAGGGGTACCCGCAACTATTGACGCACCTAAAGAACAGGCACTTTTGATATCCCCAGTGATAGTAAATGTAAATTCCCAGGCTATAAAAAACTACACCCCGATACACTAAAAACATAATAAATCATCAGAGCCAGCCGCTCCATAATAAAAACGTGTCTTACCGCCACGCAGTCATCCATATCTACCGTTTCATCGTCCTCTTCCTCATATTCCTCACTTGATTTTAAAACCAAATCAGTCAGTTTGCATCATTTTTCACCGTCAGCCAACAGTGCTCTCTGAGATTTCTCTTTTTCTCCGCTCTCCCCTTGTGTCGCTTGATGCCTTGATTAATTTTTTTGCTAGCTTAAACTCAGTCAACTTCCAACCTCCAACTTCCATTAACTCTACTTCTACTCGATTCAGTCTTGAAATTCCCAGAAGGCATTGCTTTATTTTAACTTTTGCAAACAACTATTCAAAAAAAAAATGCAGGTAGATTTGTTTTATTTTAAACCATGCCCTTTTTGAATATCTGAATAAGACATTTCGCTACAAAATAATGCAGATTGATATAAAAGTTTGCGACTGCAGAAGGTAACCATGACTGTGATATAGACACACGTATGTGGCCTATAAATACAGCTTAACTTGAAACAATATTTAGTGGAAAAATTTGACTTGCCCTTAGTGTAGGTACTGTATTGATTCTTGAAATAACCAGTAGAAAATAACTTTGGAGCTGCGCTGTGATTGGTCGGCGGCCCCCCTGGCATCTGCCCAAATTCCAGATTATCAGTCCATCATGGGTTTTTAAGGGCACTGCTCTTTAAAAATAAAGATAAGCATCATTTTTGTGGAACAATATGTTTTAATTTTCTCCTATCCTCCTGTTCATCCTCTGAATTCCTTCAAATTTCCTGTTCAGGTTGGGAAATACTGCCCGAGACAACAGTTAACATCATTTGTGTGTACTTCCATCAAACTCTTCCAAATTAAATTAGAAACATTTGAACTTGATCAAGATTGTGAACATTTAATTGGCCAATCAAATAACGCTCCAGGGTTCTACAGGTGACCTCAGTCTGTGGCCGTGGTTATCAGAGCAAACACTGCTGTGAGACCACTTCTGTCATGTTGTAAGGTTGCATCAAGTGGCCATTATATTTAAAGGTATGACTAAATATTCACATTCAGAGCAGCGAGCAGCTCAGCCATTGGACTGTAACATCTGCGTGTTCAAACATAAATACCATATGAAAAGTCTTCCAGTTCAAGGACATTAAACAGAGGACCCATACAGGTTAGTTGTGCATTGCTTGAGTTTAATCGCTGATTAAATTGACCTCTATTTGATAAATGCAGTAAGAGCAGCAGATGGGATGTATCTGTCGTTCCTCTGAGAAGATGGGCAGTGTGCTGAGGTGAAACTCGTTCCGGTTAGCAGGCCAGGAAGCCTCCGTCCACCGGCAGAGTGACTCCATTAGTCATGTTGCTTTTATCACTCAGCAAGAATAAAATACTGTTCACCACGTCCTCCACCTCTGCACACAGGGAACAAATGTATGGCATGTAAGTTCTGTAAGTTTTTACACTACATGAATGTAACACAGGAGACATTTAGTGAATACTAATGCTGACAATAAGATTAGATTCAAATATGATTGCAATCTTTGGCTACACATTGTTATCGTGACCATCCTTCATTACAAAGAATGTGAACACACATCCAAGTCCTCAAAACATAGACTGAATGAGCATGTGGGAAGAGCTGCTCCATTGTTCCACAACCAGGATGGAATCTGCATTCCTGAATGTGAATGAACCATCAGTCCCCTTTACGGCAGCCTGGTGTAAACTTTGTGAGGAGGCTAAATGGTGGAAACAAACCCTCCATATGTCTCTAAAGAGGAGGACAACCTGAAATTCAACAAGTATCGCCTCATGTTACTCATTCTGAGAGTGAAGTGAGAAGAGGGAAAGTGATTTCATGTCTGTGTTAAGCACAGAGCTTGACTCAGGGTGTTGTTAGCCTAGCTTATTATAAAGACTGTAAAGTAACATTGTGGTAGAAATTGGTATATTATGCAATGTGGCAAACTCTATTAAAATAGTTGTAAATGTAGTTTGAAGGCAGTTCCATGTAAAATCCTATAGAAGTATTTCCAGAAATGTTGAAATGTGCCTTTAATATATGCCGATAGTAAGTAGATGAACTGGTGACTTGTCCTAGGTGCACCTTGCCTTCCACCCAATGCATGATGGGACACGATGTATCTGATATCACTTTGTTGGGGTTGTTGCTGGAACAACATAATGATGTTGCACTAGTTCATTTACAAGGCTCAAGCCTTCTAGCTGAAAAAGTGTGTTGGATTTTCACTTAGTATGTTCTGTTTCTGTCTGACACAAATACTTGGTTAGGTTTGGGAAAACCTTTTACATTAACCACAGGTTTTAAAAGGAACATTTCTCCCGTGTGCTTTCTAACTTTTTCCAAAGTTGCAAAGCTAAGACATATTGCAGAAAAGTGATTGGTCAGTTGTTGCAATAACGATCCTGGACGATGTTCCAGGAACAACAGCAACAGGAAGATAACAGATTGTGCCTGACAGACTGAAAGGGTTACAGTTTATCGAAGGGATATGAACCACATGCTGTACAGGAAGATAAATTGACACGTTGCTTTATTTCAGAATGGAAAGATGAAAAGAGAAAGTGTTGAGCTGCTGCTGAAGCACTGCATGTGAACTGAGTGTCTGACCTGCGAAGCGGCCAAGGGGGATGCGGGACGTCATGCTCTTGGCTTTTTCTGGGTCGCTCCAGCCTAAGCGACCCATCTCTGTCATCACCACTGTGGGGTTCACACTGTTCACACGGATCTGATCACAGCATCACACAGGCGCATCAGTTAAAACAGTTCCAACAGACATTAATGAAGCACCATTAAGATCCATTATTGGGCTTAAACATCTCAGTACTGTGATTTATTAATATTCTTCTGTAAAAGTCTACATAAATGGAGGAGGTCCTCAGGTTTCTGCAGAGGAACCGCCAAGTTGTTGTTTGATAATATTTTGAAGGTGTTTAATGTACACGTTAACATGAATCTGACAAGGTCAATTTGTAACAAAACAGAAATAAATGTGATTGAAGGTCTGGTTTAATATGACACAAAATATCACACACTATATGTATTAGGGATCCCTGCCCCTGCTCTTTATCAGCTGAGGGGCCTTGGCCTGAAACTGTTGAAGAACCCATGTTAGAGTGGAATGACCCACAATCATAGTGAGAGTGGACAGGATAAGGTCAGACTATACTCATCCCCTATAGTGTACGTCTAGTATAATGCTCATGAGGTATGGAGTAGGATCGCTGTCAAAAAGACGTGTGCATGATTCTCACATTCGTATTCGTAATGTTAAACATTTGTGCGCAAATAAAATTGTTGTACACAAAATTCTACTGTCACATACGCGAGTCTGAGAAATTGTTTGGGTTAGGATTGTTTTTATGTGAGTATGAATCTAAAAGCTGTGAGTGCAAAGTGTTGAGAGTATGACTCTAATTTCTATGACTACGAAGTCTTCACAAATTCAAGTTTTTGGGTACGAGTGTTGAAATGACGTCACGTAGGTCACAGGCAGGTCACAGAGGAAAATAATCGAACCCCGATTACTCCAAACGCGCATGCGCCAAAGCCAAAGTTGGCTGACAGCAGTGGACCGGGTGAAGCTGCCAGTTTAGCTGAAGCATCACAGGTAAAGTCAATAGCATGTATGTCCAGTATTTATTTCATAAAACTGTACTATTTAAAATAATATAAAGCTCATGGACTGACAGACTTGCTGCTTTAGGTTGCAAGCTAACGACATGCCAGTGACGCTAAGTTAGTGCTAGTCTTACTGTAGCATTAGTTGGCTTGTGCTAGTTAATTAGCACTGACCTGCAAAATATGAAATAATTACTTTGAGACATAATGTTGATCAAAATACGACATTTATTGATTTATAAATTGTGTCAATTTCTATATAACAGACAGTTGCTATGGACGCCGCTCTAATCAGAGGAGCACAGATGGAACAAGGCTAAAATGAACTATGCGGGACATTTGCCTTATGGTTCATTTTTACTTTAATTGAACAGCTTAAGGGTAATAGTGCTGGTTCAATAAACGATTGTAACTTGTTACATGGAGAATGGAGCCTCCGACCCGGTGTCAGCTCTTGTCTCTGCAGCACCACGAAACAAACGCGCCCTGTAACCCGTAATCTCTTGTTTATGATAGACTAGTGCAGTGCCCATAGGATATATATGTTCCTATAGAAAAGTGGGAGGTTAAGAAGCTTTTTCATGAATGGCCAAATGAGGCTGTGTTTGAAGGTGGAAAGTCAGAGATATTTAGGTTTGTTGTGTCACATGTGTGACTGTACAGTTATTTTTTCATTTTGACATACTGTATTAACACAATGGACCTAAAATCACAAAATAAACATAAAATCCGATTAGAAAAAGTTTGATTTTTTTACTGTGAAAACCACAAATATGTTTAAGAAACCATTTTCCATTCATCCATCCATCCATTGTCAACCGCTTATCCAAAATCGGGTCGCGGGGGCAGCAGCTTCAGTAGCGAGCCCCAGACTTCCCTTTCCCCGGCCACATCGGCTAACTCTGACTGGGGAATCCCCAGGCGCTCCCAGGCCAGAGAAGAGATATAATCCCTCCACCTGGTCCTGGGTCTACCCCTAGGTCTCCTCCCAGTTGGACGTGCCAGGAACATCTCCCTAGGAAGGCGTCCTGGTGGCATCCTCATCAGATGCCCGAACCACCTCAACTGGCTCCTTTCCAGCGGCTCTACTCCGAGTCCCTCCCGGATGGCTGAGCTTCTTACCCTATCTCTGAGGGAGACCCCAGCCACCCTGCGAAGAAAACCCATTCCGGCCGCTTGTACCCGCGATCTCATTCTTTCGGTCATGATCCATCACTCATGACCATAGGTGAGGGTAGGGACGAAGATTGACCGGTAGATCGAGAGCTTTGCCTTCCTTCAGCTCCCTTTTCGTCACAACCGTGTGGTGAAGCGCATGCAACACCGCACCCGCTGCGCCGACTCTCCGGTCAATCTCACGCCCCATCATTCCCTCACTTGTGAACAAAACCCCAAGGTACTTGAACTCACTTGGGGCAAGGACACATTCCCCACCTGGAGCAAGCAATCCACCGGTTTCCTACTGAGAACCATGGCCTCAGATTTAGAGGTGCTGATCCTCATCCCTGCCGCTTCACACTCAGCTGCGAACTGATCCAGTGAGTGTTGTAGATCTACAGCCGATGATGCCATCAAGACCACATCATCTGCAAAAAGCAGTGATGAGATCTTAAGGTCACCGAACTGTAACCCCTCCCCTGTGCCTCGCAATCCTGTCCATGTATATCACAAACAGGATTGGAGACAAGGCACAGCCCTGGCGGAGGCCAACACCCACTTGGAACAAGTCCGACTTACTCCCGAGTATGCGCACGCAGCTCTCGCTTTGAGAATATAGGGATTGGGTGGCCCTGAGAAGGGACCCCCTCACCCCATTCTCCGCAGCACCTCCCACAGAACATCCCGGGGGAGCCCGTCGTACGCCTTCTCCAGATCCACAAAACACATGTGGACTGGGAGTACTCCCAGGCCCCCTCCAAGACCCCTGCCAGAGTAAAGAGCTGGTCCGTTGTTCCACGACCAGGACAGAATCCGCATTGATCCTCTTCAATCTGAGGTTCGACAGTCGGCCGGATCCTCCTTTCCAGCACCTTGGAGTAGACTTTCCCAGGCAGGCTGAGCAGTGTGATACCTCTGTAATTGGCACACACCCTCTGGTCCCCCTTCTTAAAGAGAGGGGCCACCACACCTGTTTGCCACTCCTTCGGCACCGACCCCGACCCCGACCCCCACGCAATGTTAAAGAGGCGTGTCAACCAAGAAAGCCCCTCAACACCATTTCTGGTGGTATCTCATCGATCCCTGGGGCTTTGCCACTGTGGAGTTGTTTGACTACCACAGAGACTTCACCCAGGGAAATCGGCGATGAGGACGCAGCTGCAGCTTCAACAATGGAAGCTTTGAACATCGCCCATTCAGGTTCGATATCCCCAGCCTCCACAGGGATGCTAGAGAAGCTCCTTCGGAGGTGGGAGTTGAAGGTTTTTTCGGACAGGGGCCTCCCCCAGACGTTCCCAGCTTACCCGCACTACTCGTTTGGGCTTACCAGGTCTGTCCAGGAATTCCCCTGACACCGGACCCAACTCACCACCAGGTGGTGATCAGTTGACAGCTCTGCCCCTCTCTTCACCCAAGTGTCCAAAACACACGGTCGAAGATCAGATGATACGATCACAAAATCGATCATTGACCTTTGACCTAGGGTGCTTTGGTACCACGTACACTTATGAGGATCCTTGTGTTCGAACATGGTGTTCATTATAGACAGACCGTGACTAGCACAGAAGTCTAATAATAGAACACCACTCGGGTTCAGATCGGGGAGGCCGTTTCTCCCAATCACACCCCTCCAGGGATCTCCGTCGTTGCTGACGTGCGCGTTGAAGTCCCCCAGTAAGACCAAGGAGTCCCCCACTGGGGCCCCTTGCAGGGCCCCAGCCAGGACCTCCAAGAAGGCCGCATACTCTGAACTGCTGTTCGGCGCATATGCACAGACAAAAGTCAGAGTTTCCCCCCCAGCCCTTAGGCGTAGGGAGGCGACCCTCTCGTCCACCGGGGTAAACTCCAACACGGCAGCGCTCAGCTGGGGGCTTGTGAGTATCCCCACACCCGCCCGGCGCCTCACACCTTTGGCAACTCCAGAGAAGAATAGTGTCCTGACCCTATCCAGGAGTTTGGATCCAGAGCCAATGCTGTGCGTGGAGGCAAGCCCCACCAGATCCAACCGGTAACGCTCAACCTCCCGCACAAGCTCCGGCTCCTTCCCCCCAAGAGAGGTGACATTCCACGTCCCCAGAGTCAGCCTCTGCAGCCCAGGTCTGGGTTGCAGAGGCCCGTCACCACCACTGCCACCCATATGGCAGCGAAACCATTTTCTATTACTTATAATGCAAATATAAATCGTTGTTTGCTGAATATGTGCATACATCTTAAACATTTACAAAGTTATATGTAACTATTTACATTTAAATGCAGGCAATGCTCAGGTCTGCCTGAACTCCTTCCAGCTGAACAAAGAGCTGCACTGCCTGCTCCACATTCAGCAGTCTCTTCATTGTTTTGACTCATTAAACAAAAAAACGACTCCACTACACCAAACGCTACATAACACACTAACTATTAGTGATGTGCGAGTCATGAACGAATCGTTCAAAACTCGAGATTCGTTTTACTGACTCGGGAGTTACGAGTAATTGTCTCCATTAACTCGTTCCCTGACTCACCGCTGCTACCACCAGCTAACAGTAAAGAGGAGACATGCCACACAACTGTTATTCTAACGGCACTTGTGTAAATGTATCAAGCTAATTGCTGTATTAGCTCCGTGGCTGAAGCAACAGCTCTGGTCATTATTTCAACTCAACTCCCCTGAGCTGAGCTGTATCACAGGCTGATACAGAAAAAGAACGATTGACTGACCCAGTAGCTCCAGCTCACAGCTCATTCCAGCTCGCAGAGCCCCTCCCTTACCCGACAAACTCGCTGCTCCGCGCCGTTCAGGACTCAGCACCTCAGACTCGCCGTTCACAGGCAGCTCAGCTTACTCGCTCTCCCTCCAGCTCGCAGAGCCCCTCCCTTACCCGAGAAACTTGCAAACTCGCTGCTCCGCGCCATTCAGGACTCAGCACCTCAGACTCGTAGATCACAGGCAGCTCAGCTCACTCGCTCTCCCTCCCTCCCTCCCTCCCTGCTCCCGTGCTCTCAGAGAGCCGCTACCTCACCTGAGCAATGTACTGCTACGCTCCATTCACGGGAAGTCCCTGAGTGATGGCGCTGAAATTATTCTCAATATAAAATCATGTCTTGCAAATGTATATAAATAAAAACTGAAAATAAACTGCAACCGTGTTGCTGTCCCTCTCCTGCAGTTCCGCCGCATCAAGTTACTAAGTGACATTTAGAAAATCATAAAGTGTGCTGCACACTCTGGTGACTAACTCAAGTAACTCAAGTGACTCGAAAACCCGATTCACTTTAGTGAGTGACTCATACAAACTCCAGTCAGTAAAAGGAGTTGAGTATCCCATCACTACTAACTATACACCCCAAACACGCTAAATGTCACAAACCTCTCAACTCTCAAAACTCGCTGCCTCTACACCGACCGTCGTTGCCTGTCATTCATCCGTCTCCGTCCCTCCCACAACTTCTTGCTCCTCAACAACCAAACTTGCTGCTTGAACACTTTGTGACAAAAGCCAATTTTACCGTTTCTTCTGCACCAGACACAAAGCAAACCTGACAGCAATGTTCGCGAAAAAGCGTGGCGGACATTATTTACCCTAAGTCCGGTTTTGGACGTGCCGTTGCGTCCTGTCCGTCGACTCGGGAGGTGGGCCATGTGGGTTGGCTAGCGGCTAGCAGCTAGCTACACACGAACATCCACAGATTCCGATTCCACTTTGTTGTCCGCGCGTCTCCGGATCTCTTCAGACCCGAACAGACTCGGTCCGGACTCGTTTAGTCTCATTATTCCACAACAGTCAGTTTAGATGCACAGAACAGAACGGGACCAAACTGCTGGCAAAATCCTGGTCCAGCTCGCGCCGCTGCAGGTATAAATCTGCATGTTTCTTAAAGGAGAACTTCGGTCGATTTCAACATGCAGCGTTATTGCTAAAGCTACCCTTGACGAACACTTTTGGTCCATCCCTTACAGGGCTCCTTGAATGGAGAGTTAGCATTGACAGCTAACAACATGGGTCACGACTTTACACTGTGTTTTAAGCATCTTAACAAACTCCAAATATCACCCCAAAAGCTATGCAACATCAGCTGTATTCTTACTTTTTATGCTGGTAATATTTGCACTTTCTGTTGTTATTTACTATTATTTGCCATTGCCATTGTTTTTGTATTATATTGTAACAGTCATAACAAGTCTGCTATTGAAATAAAAAACTAGGCTCTCAAAAGAATTCTAATGTTTTTAGTCTGTTACAAGTAGGCTACTGGCAATAAAGTTCAACTGCATGATTCAGAGAAACAGACTCAGAAGATGTCCTCTGCATCTTTGAAGCCTGTGTAATGTCCAGAGGTGGAGAGGTACTTTCGTCTGATCTCTGCTACAATACAGCTAGGCAATATCCTCCTGTTGCTGGGGCCAAGATGTTCTCTTTTTAGAGCCCAGTCCAACATTGCGCAATATGCTACGAGCCTGCATTGTCTGAAGAAAAGTAAACAAAGAGCAAAGGTTTGGTCATTTCCCCAGCACAGTGAACCACCTATTTGTAAATAAGCAGTGTTAGCTCGGAGGGCGTTATTGCATGAAATTACTTTGCAGAAAGCTTTCCATCAGGCCCCTCTGGTTTTGGTCTCTTCTTCCAGTTTATTTTCGGTATGAAAAAATCATCTGCAGTACAGCTGGATGAGGAAAATCCTCTGTGCGGGTGACACACTGTGTGCTATCCTGGGACACATTAGTTTGTATGATGTCCCACTCCTTACAGCATAGGCTTTCCTCTTCTGTATCCATTTGGACACAACATCCACAAGAGCACCACCAGGTCGCCGACGTCCTTGGCCGTGAAGCCGCCACTGCCTGTCCGGCTCTCTGCGCCTCTCTCTCCGCTCTCTCATTTTCCAGTTCAAGTAACTCCTCATCTGTATACTCCGGTTCAAACAAATATGGCCTACCGTCGAATTCAAAAGGTTCGTCCTTCGACATCAGACAAGTTCTCCATCGTGACTACTTCGGAAACAGCTTAGATCATCAGGGACTCTCTGCTCTGCGCTGCTCTCTGCTAGAACCATGAGCATGCGCAGACAAGCTAGCTCTCGGCGCAGAGCGAATAGACTCAGGCTATTGTAAGGCTAATGGCTCATGACAGGCTGTAACATGAACATGTACATTATGAACAGAAAAACAAAAATGCTGGAATACGTTTCTGTCTGCAAAATTCAAGTTTCCGTCGCTGCCAGTGAGGGAGTAAGTGCACGCTCGACGGATCGACTAGTTTGGTCTACAAATGGTCCACAAACGGTATGTAGCTGCTTGCACAAACACACTGTTTTAACTACTTTTTTATTCATTGTGAGTCATAAACGCTACAGTGCTGTGTTGTAAGGTGTCTGCTGATGTTGCATAGCTTTTGGGGTGATATTTGGAGCATGTTAAGATGCTTAAAACACAGTGTATAGTCGTGACTCCATGTTGTTAGCTGTCAATGCTAACTCTCCATTCAAGGAGCCCTGTAAGGGGTGGACCAAAAGTGTTTGCGTTTTCGGTACTGGCAAGTCAAGGGTAGCTGGAGCAATAACGCTGAATGTTGAAACCGACCGAAGTTCTTATGGCGTCATTTCAGTGCCAATATCCGCGTGCAAAAAACAATATTCAGCACGCATAAAGACCACTCTCTCGGTCACTCTCTACGTGCTCGCGGTCACTCTCTACGCACCCGCGGTCACTCACTTCGCGCCCGCGGTCTCTCTCTGCGCGCTTGTGGTCACTCTCTACGCGCTCGCTGTCTCCCTCTTTGCCTCCTGCTCGCTCGACTCTGCTGAATTTTGACACTCTGGGGGCGGGCATTGAATAGACGGCCCTGCAACCCCCCCCCTCCTTTCTGATTGGTCACTTTAAACACCTACTAATGTTGGCCGAACCCACGGTCCATCTAGCCCTCCAAAAGTTCCAGGAAGTGCTTAGCGGACAAAAGAAAACACCAGGAAAACCATGATAATTGGTAAATAATGGTCAATAAATGCTTTGCAAAATGTATATGCACTTGTGTTAATTGCTTTGAACTCCGTAAAGTTTACTAAACCTGTACAGTTGTTGACAGGCAGCAATAAAATCGTAATATATTCTGTTTACTTTTTTTACTTTCAGACTTGAGTGAGGCTAACAGATGACTGACAAGTCTGGACTCTCAGCAGCATTATGATGATAACTGTGTTTTAATAGGAAATCCATGGCAAATAATTTAAATTTTGATCTGAATTCATTGCAAATAAATGGAATTCTATCACCATTTGTTAACTATTCTTACTTATCCCAAACTTACTCTACTTGTTGTGTTGTTTAAAACTAACAGTTATTAACACGTTTCTGTTCAGCGGCCATGTTCATTCTTCTTCCGTTCTATGTATTCTCGTTCTAGCTGCTCTCGCGATATCTCAGTATTAACTATACTACACTACTCATTGATGCATAATAAATCACACAGTCTTGATTTTCCCAATGCATTTCATACCACAATGAATTCCTTAAAAACAGGATCTACAGAAGTCAAACAGATCAGCAAGTCAAGCTGTTTGTGTCCTTTCTGCTGTGTTGTCCTTGAATACAGTCTTCATCAGGTGTGCTGTGCTGCATGGGGACGCTCTGATCGCTGGGAGAAAGGTGTGTGCATTTATGGCTTTCCCAAAGACAGAGACAGGACAAAAGCATGGGTGGCTAAATTGGGATCAATAAAGTCATTCTGTTCTATTCTATTCTATTCTATTCTATTTTATTCTAAAATCAGAAGGAGTAATTTAACCACCTACAAAGATTTTGATAACAAAAAAAGAGAACACAGAACAGGAAAAACAATGCAATAACCAAGAGAAGTCAAGTTGCCACCCCTTCCAAGAAGCCTATGATGTCATTCACCACATCGAGGAACTGTTTACGACAAAGACTGGTTCCTCCCTCATGGAGCTTCAAAACGCAGTGGGTGTGTTGGAGAAGGAAGCTCTGGCACTCTCCACCAGGCTTCTATCATCCTGTGGAGTAAAAGAAAAGATCATCAGGAGATTTATTAGGTTGACGTTGCGGATTGAATAAAATTTTTTTTTTAAAAACAAAACAACAGGAAAAAACAACACTTAAAAGATGGCCATCTTGGAAGCAAGAGCCAAACCAACAAGGTGAAAAAGACCAGTGGCCTAGGTTCAACATCAAGCAACCCCAGAAGAGCTGATAGTGTTTGAGGACAAAGCCAGCATCACTGCCCCTCCTATGGGGCCAGAACAGTGACATTAAAATTTGGCATTCAAAAAAAAAAATTGGCTTT
>CAEMYA010000975.1:478658-496417 GCA_903131615.1 Diplodus sargus | reverse complement strand
TGATGATTTTTTGGAAATGGGAGATTCTTGCCTGTTTGACTGCGTTATTGTAGGATTTGAGGTGTCCACGTAAAATTTCATAGTGAACTGTTAATTTAGTTTTTCTCCACCTCCTCTCAGCACTCAGCACGCAGTTTCTCTTTAGTTTTTTAGTTTCTGTATTCCTCCACGGGGGTGTAGGTTTTTTATTAATGTTTTTATTAAAAGTGGAGCCACAGAGTCCAGTGCTGATTTTATGTTATGATTAAAATTGTCAACAATAAAATCACATGGTGCTGGTAAGATTTCTGCAGGAGTGCTCTGTAAAATCTGGATAAAATTTGCAGCCACTTCAGAAGTTAGGTAGCGTTTCCTCACTGTTCTCACTGGAAAACTGACAGCCCTAATATAGTAGGCGACTGTATAATTGTATGGGCTGCAATATTTCATAAAATAGCTCTCTTTCTAGCTTATATATTTATATATATAAAAACATAAACTGACGACATCATGAGCTTGCATTCCAGAATCAATGCCTCATATCATAAGCTTCACCCTTCATTCTGCAGCCTCAGTGATATTAAATTGATGTTTAACTACAATCACACTCCCTACACATTAACCTCGCTACTAAAATAAATTGACAGCGTTGGATTAAGTTATATTTAGACAACAGAATTTACATTTATCAGCCTGTTGCATGTGTTGCTATTGTTATCCAGTGTGCTAGTTAGCCTGTTCATATTCTCTAAATCTTCTAATCTAGACGGTGACAATCCACCAACATACTTATTTACTCATGTCAATTTAATTCCGATGCACTACTGGTATGAAAATGTCATTCTTTAAACATTATTACCTTGAACAAGTGTTGCTCCAACCATCTGCTCCATAGGAATTACATTGAGCGGCAGTTAGCTTGTGCTAACTTCCGGAACTTTTGAGGGGCTCCATGCTCTCTCTCTTAAGGCACTCTAGACAGTAGGCGTTTAAAGTGACCAGTCAGAAAGGAGTGGAGGGTTGCGGAGCCGTCTATTCAATGCCCACCCCCAGAGTGCCAAAAGTCAGCAGAGTCGAGCGAGCAGGAGGCAAAGTGGGAGACAGCGAGCGCGTAGAGAGTGACCGCAAGCGTGCAGAGAGTGACCGTGAGTGCGCAAAGAGTGGTTGCAAGCGCGCATAGAGTGACCGCGAGCGCTCAGAGAGTGGTCTTTATGCGCGCTGATTATGGTTTTATGCGCGCGGATATTGGCACTGAAATGACGCCATAAGTTCTCCTTTAACATATGTCGTGGGTTTGAGCTCTGCAGTGATTGGCTCTGGTGCGCACGTGGCTACGGTGTGCAGTGATTGGCTCTGGTGTGCACGTGGCTATGGTGTGCAGTGATGGGCTCTGGTGCGCACGTGACTGTGGTGGCTCCGGTGGACAATGCTCGCAGAATTTGTAAAGCATTTATGAAATAAATTATTAACGGTATCATTGCAGTCCAAACAAATGTGAAGTTGCACACCCTTGAACCAAGCAGCAGCCATGTTGAAACTCTCAGGTCAGTCTAATCCTGATCAGCAGAGATATTTAAGGAACACACACACAGACAGACAGAGATTCCTTGCTTTTATAGAGAGATAAGACTACACAATATACACATTGTCCTTCCAGAAAAATGTGGAGGTCTTTTTTTCTTAAAAAATGCAATGGAATATGCAGGATATTTATGCAATTTTATGCGATGAAATTGCGGGAAATTGCAAAAATTGCGGGAAATTGCAAAACCTGCGGTTTGATGAAAAAAGAGAAAAAAAAAGTGATTACCCCAACAACCTGTTCTCACTAGGCTATACTACCTTCATGTACAGAGTCATTTCTTATTACTTCCTATGATAAGCAGCTACTACATCCAGGGTTCTAAATTAACACCCGCCAACCTGCCAAATGCAGGTTACAAAATCATTTTGGCGGGTGTTAATAAAAACTTACTAGCCAGTTTGGCCGGTGATGCTGCATGAGGCAATCATGTCAGTCAGAGCCACTCTACTGTTCTCGCTCCCTGGGCAGTACTGACTACATTTCCCATGAACACTGTCGTGATGCTACGTAATGACATATAAGACGCCCATTGGCTGCGCGCAGGCAGTGCAAATAACCAGCGCGAGCTCCCCCGTCAAAACATTGTAAGCATGGCCCACGGCCCCGTCTTCGTCGGCGAAAAAACTGAGAAACTCGACATTAACCCCTCAGTACAGAGCCGAGCAGTTCCCGAACGACTTTTATGTGTCAGGTGAACTGTTATTTTGCAAAGAAGCAGACCTGAGAAATCATAATTAAAGGTGTAATGCGTGAGAGTTAGCCACCTGTCCGATTCATATTATCGGCATATAATACCAGAGTGACTGCTAACAGTAGCTGCTGTTAGATAGTTTGCCCCGTTAGCCACAGCCCTCTTAGCTGACTATGCCTGGGAGCCCAGAGGACAGCGGGAGGGTTGGTGTTTCCACTGCTAGCTAGTTAGTATGCTAAGCTGACATAACGTTACAAGTATAATTTCTCATTTTGTTGGTCATCTTTGCTAATTTTTTTTATATTTACAACTTAAATTTTCAGAACAATTTTGGTATGCAAACATGTCCTGGATCTGCCTGAGAGCCGACCATGTGTTTATTTAACTAGTGCAGTGCCCGTAGGAAATATGTTTTCCTATAGAAAAGTGGGAGGTTAAGAAGCATTTTCACTGATGGCCAAATGAGGCTGTTTGAAGGTGGAACGTCAGGGATATTTAGGTTTGTTGTGAAATCTGATATTCCAGGGTATAATTGGCAGGTTTTGACTATTTTTGATTTTGCCATTATATTTCACCTTAAAAACGAATTACTTGTTATCATTACTTTCAGCACAACCTCACATGTGTGACTGTACGGTTATTTTTTCATTTTGGCATACTGTATTAACACAATGGACCTAAAATCACAAAAAAACATAAAATCCGAGAAGAAAAAGTTAGACTTTTTTCCTGTGAAAACCACAAATATGTTTAACAAACCATTTTTATCACTTATAATGCAAATATAAATAGTTGTTTGCTGAATATGTGCATAAATTTAAAAAATTTACAAAGTTATGTGTAACTATTTACATTTAAATGCAGGCAATGCTCAGGTCTGCCTGAGCTCCTTCCAGCCGAATGAAGAGCTGCACTGCCTGCTCCACATTCAGCAGTCTCATTAAACAAAAAAACGACTCCACTACACACTAAACACATGACACCAAACACTACATAACACACTTACTATACACTCCAAACATCATTGCAGTCCAAACAAATGCGAAGTTGCACACCCTTGAACCAAGCAGCAGCCATGTTGAAACTCTCAGGTCAGTCTAATCCTGATCAGCAGAGATATTTAAGGAACACACACACAGACAGACAGAGATTCCTTGCTTTTATAGAGAGATAAGACTACACAATATACACATTGTCCTTCCAGAAAAATGTGGAGGTCTTTTTTTCTTAAAAAATGCAATGGAATATGCGGGATATTTATGCAATTTTATGCGATGAAATTGCGGGAAATTGCAAAAATTGCGGGAAATTGCAAAACCTGTGGTTTGATGAAAAAAGAGAAAAAAAAGTGATTACCCCAACAACCTGTAAAATAACACCTGAACAGGCCTAACGGTAACTTTCTAAATGTTCCTGATGAATTTAAGGTGGAGTAACATTAGCACATGTCAACTCAGCTATTTATTGATTATTAAACAATGCTGCTATCATCCGAAGTAAGCTAGCAAGCTAACACCATGCTCCAACAAAGGTAACTACGATCCCTAAACTATTAATTTCATTCACTTCATCACATTGACGTTACTGTACCTGTATCTTCTTCACGTCTTCCTCTTCTTTCCTTCTTTTCCTTCACTGGGCACCAGATGGTTTCAGTCTTTTGGACCTTGTGGTTCTGCTACAGTATCAGTAAATCTCTCTCTTGGTCTTGGGGTCTCGGTGCGATCCGATTCAGGCAGCTTGCCTCTCGACCCCCCTCACAGAGGACAGGTACAGTGCAATGTTTTCAGTGATCGGGGTTCGATCATTTTCCACTGTGACCTGCCTGAAACCTATGTGACGTCATTGCAACACTTTTCTACTCGTACCCAAAAACTTGAATTTGTGTTCACAGTGAAGACTTTGTAGTCGTAGAAATTAGAGTCGTCCTCACAAGTCTTTGCACTCACAGCTTTTAGATTCATACTCACATAAAAACAATCCTAACCCAAACAATTTCTCAGACTCCCGTATGTGACAGTAGAATTTTGTGTACAACAATTTTATTTGCACACAAATGTTTAACATTACGAATACGAATGTGAGAATCATGCACACGTCTTTTTGACAGCGATCTTACTCCATAATGAAGTAGATATCAGTATCACCATAATATACATGGGCTCCTATTGTTCCCATCACTCAGATGCATCATACTTTAAAATCTAAGGAGAGACAATATGGCCCAAACCATTCAGACAAGTTTCCAAGCTGTGTAAGTGTGAGGGTACCTGGTGGGGTCCCAGCTCCAGAGCCATCACCTTCGTCAGCATGTCCAGGGCTCCTTTACTGGCACCTGAACAATGACAGGAGCAAAAGGACTGACGAACAGAAACAGCAGAGACTTCACTATCACCACTTCTACCCTGTGGATCTGTAGAGATTAGTATGGTAATTTATAGGTTATTATTTATACCATATAATGCAAACATTTCTGACATACAGTCAACAAACAAACATGTAAATAAATGTACACTCAGCAGCGTCTCTCCAGGCAGCTGAGAGGCTGTCATCATGGCTGCCATCAGAGCCCCATCACCCATCATGGTTCTGACCCGAAAGCTGTGACTGGACAGTGATTGTTTGTCCAACATGTTTTAAATCGCTTCCTAACATCATCATCATAAATTCCACACAATCAGAGAATAATGAAATCAGATATTCAACAGAGCCATCATCTAGTTCAGGCCTGGCCGACCTGCGTCTCCTGGGCGAGCCGCATGCGGCTCTTTGATTTCATGTGGTTCTTACGTTCATCTCAAATTTTGTGTTTGTGTTATTTTTAACGTGTATGTGAATGCACGTTCGCAAACGCATTTGGTGTGTACGCAACATAAAACTGCCCACTCAGCTTGGAGGGAGAGAAAACCTTTGAAAATATCTGAAGCTCTGAAAATATATAAGATGAACACAGGTTGTTTTAAACAGAGTGGGAGAGTTTATATTTTTTTTGTTTGAATGTAATGGCAAGCCGTTCTGCCTTATATGCAAGGCGTCATTTGCGCATTTCAAATCTTCAGTGCCACTTCAGCCCACTCCATGCTTACATCGACCAGGATTTTCCAAAAGGAACTGAACTTTGCATGCACAAGTTAATCACCTTGAAAAGTCAGGCAGAAAAGCACTCAGAGACAGTAACGCTTATATCGTATCAACTGGCTTGGCACATTGCACGAGTGACAAAGCCATACAATGAAGGGGAGTTTGTTAAAAAAAAATGTGACGTTGAAATCTACGGAGCCCTGGAGGTGACATGGATAGGTTTTTTTTTTGTTAATCTCGCGAGTGCAACTTACTATCTCGTACGCGGCAGTTACTATCCCATAAAAACAACCCATCCATGTCACCTCCAGGGCTCCGTAGAAATCTTGTCTTCTGAAAACGACAAACTAAAACGAATGGTATCAGACGTCCAACTGTCCCGTACGGGGCCCTGGAGGTGACATGGATGGGCTTTTTTTAAAATCTTGTGAGTGTGACTTACTATCTCGCACAACGCACACGCGTCTTACTGTAACTCGCACATGCAAGATATTAATTCATGCGCATTTTGATGCAATTAAACAGTGCAGGCAGTTAAATGCTGGCTTATTATCATGGATTGAGACCATCTCAGAATTTTAACTGATTAATTAATTAATAAAAGTTAGAAAAGTGTCTTTCTGTTATTGTGTAATTTTGATGATCCACGATGAGTGTCCAGGTGTAGGTTTTATTAGCTATTATGCTAGCCATGATGATGGAGGATTTGCCAAGGTAATAGTTTGGTTATAATTAATTCATGAAATAACGTTGCACACAAGGGGGCGCTGTTGTATAAGTCAGGTCATAGTTAACACGCTGCACGTAGAGAGGTCAGAGTGCAACAAGATGGCGACTATGTACGATACGACGCTGCTACTGAGAACAATGTTACAGTATAGGTTGTTGAAGTAAACGGCACTTGTTCATGATTCCAGCATCCCATCATTGTTGAGTTAACACCACAGTGTTTACTTCGTTCAATCATTTGAGCCAGAGTGCCACTGCATCTTACTGACTCTCGAGTTCGAGTTATTATCTTGCTTACTATCTTACTATCTTGCGCGCGCGAGATACAGTAAGTTGCACGTGCGTGATAGTAACTGGCGCGTGAGAGATAGTAATTTGCTCTCCCGAGGTAAAAAAAAACCAACTATCCATGTCACCTCCAGGCAGGGCCAGCTCTAGGCATAGGCGATATAGGCGGTTGCCTAGAGCGCCATCTGCTGGAGGGGCGCCGCCAGAAAATAAAAACAATATTTTCCATGCCCACTGGCGCCCTCCGACGGAGCACTGGAGGCGACATGGATAGTTTTTTTTTTTTTTATCTCGCGAGTGCGACTTACTAACTCACACGCGCCAGATACTATTACGCACGTGCGACTTGCTGTATCTTGCACACGCGAGATAGTAAGTCGGCCATGCGAGATAGTAAGTCACACTCTTGAGATTAAAAAAAAACACACTGATGTCACCTCCAGGGCTCCTACCTCCAGGGATCCTACCTACGGAGCCCTGGAGGTAGGAGCCCTGGAGGTGACATGGATGGTGCGACTTATGCTAGCCATGATGATGGAGGAGTTGTCAAGGTAATAGTAGTTTGGTTGTAATTAATTTATGAAATAACGTTGCAGCAGTAACAACTGGCAATCAGGACAAACGATTTACAATGGATGCAGGTGCATATAGTATCATATTCATGTGAAAGTTGTGACAGTAAACCTAAATGTACTAAAATACCTTCAATTTTCCACGACATTCTCACATAGACAACATTCTCTCGGCTTAACACTAAACACGTTTGTTGTCTTCTGTTATTATATAAAACAGATATAATATTGCTCTTTATACCACAAGGGGGCACTGTTGTGTAAGACAGGTGGTTAAAACGCTGCATGTAGAGAGGTCAGAGTGCAACAAGATGGCGACTATGTACGACACGACGCTGCTACTGATAACAATGTTACAGTATAAGTTGTCGAAGTAAACGGCACTTGTTCATGATTCCAGCGTCCCATCATTGTTGAGTTAACACCACAACGTTCACTTCATTCAATAATTTGAGCCAGAGTGCCACTGCATCTTACCTATTACCTCTTACTTACTATTTTGTGTACATATATATATATATACACAAAATAGTAAGTCGCGCGTGTATATATATATATATATATATATATATATATATAGATAGATAGATAGATAGATAGATAGATAGATATGTATAATTATATATGTAAGGGATAAGGCCTGACGAGGTGTCCATTATCAGGAATTTTACCATGGTCTGGGCGAATACTCGATTCTGATTGGCTGAAGGGTGTCCATTAACCCCTGATATACGGACACCTACTAAGTAGTTCCAGTCAAATTGTCTGTTTACCGTTCAATCAATGCGCTAGCTGGCGTATCAAATCTGAATATGTTATTTCCAGCACTGAGTGCAGTCCGTCAGTCCTTCTGTGTCTTATCCTCTGAACACCACAAGGTGGCGACTGTAACACACAAGCTGCAGAAAGTACACTTCCCCTCTAAACTTGATACGCGAGTAATCTCACATTCCCGTTCACTGTTCAGCTCTCTACTTCAGGCTGCGGCCACAGTAACGTTCACACGGCCGGTCATTTGTTCGTGAAAATCATGGTATTGATTTGGGGACAATGACATGACTCTAGCTAGCTAGCTGGTCTTGTTAGCTAGCATACTGTCAAATTATATTTACTGTTTGTCAACCGTACGCAATGTTATTGACTTTGAATCTTGCTAGCATAGCGTTAGCTTTCTGGCTCATCGCTCAGCGGACTAGAATATCTCTCGTTGCCAAGTCCTATTTACTGGAGGAGTGAACAAAGTTTCCGTTGCATAAGAACCTTACGGGAGAGTAAATAAAATAATAATAAATAATGAAGAAGAAGAACAGTCACGGATGTGTTTGGGGAGAGCGTTCCAGAGGGAGGGGGCGGCTGTGGAGAAGGCTCTGTCGCTCCAGGTGCGGTGCTTGGTCCTGAGTGGGTGTGAGAGAAGGTTTGCGTCGGATGATCGGAGGTTTCGGGAGGGAGTGTGGTGGTGGAGCAAGTCTGTGAGGTAGGAAGGGGCCTGGTTATGGAGGGCTTTGTGGGTGAGGAGGAGGAGCTTGAAGTTGATTCGGTGTGGGACAGGGAGCCAGTGTAAGTTTTGCAGAACAGGGGTGATGTGTTTGTGGGAGCGGCTTTGGGTGAGGAGGCGGGCAGCTGAGTTTTGAATGTACTGGAGTTTGTTGAGAACCTTGGATGATGAGCCATAGAGGATGCTATTGCAGTAGTTATCATCGTTGCAGGTATTAGTCAAACCCTCAGGCGTTACCAGGGAAACTTAATTATGGCTTGTGAAAAACTTTATATTTTGATTGTAAAACGCATGAAAGTATAAATTAATGGTCTTAATTTCTTTTCTTTGGCAAGTGACCATGTTCTTCGGCCTCCGCGTCGTCCATTAATTCCTGATAATGGACACTTCGTCAGGCATTATCCCTTACTTAATGGACAAAGCGGAGGTTGAAGAACGGTTGCCTCCGCGAAGTCCATTAATTCCTGATAATGGACACCTCGAAGGGCATTATCCTGCTTATACCATGATCACTTGCCAAAGAAAAGAAATTAAGACCATTATTTTATATTTTCATGCGTTTTACAATCAAAATATAAAGTTTTTCACAAGCCATAACTAAGTTTTCCTGGTAAGGCCTGAGGGTTTGACTAATACCTGGAACGATCATTACTCTCCCGTAAGGTTCTTATGCAACGGAAACGTTGTTCACTCCTCCAGTAAATAGGACGGACCATAATACGACTTGGCAACGGGAGATATTCTAGTCCGCTCAGTGATGAGCCAGAAAGCTAACGCTATGCTAGCAAGATTCAAAGTCAATAACATTGCGTATGGTTGACA
Organism: Diplodus sargus; assembly: GCA_903131615.1. Lineage (NCBI taxonomy): Eukaryota > Metazoa > Chordata > Actinopteri > Spariformes > Sparidae > Diplodus > Diplodus sargus. Next base: position 487,175 of record CAEMYA010000975.1, on the reverse strand, counting down.
AACAGTAAGTATCATTTGACAGTATGCTAGCTAACAAGACTAGCTAGCTAACCAGTCATGTCATTGTCCCCAAATCAATATCATGATTTTCACGAACAAATGATCGGCCGTGTGTAATTTGACTGGAACTACTTGGTAGGTGTCCATATATCAGGGGTTAATGGACACCCTTCAGCCAATCAGAATCGAGTATTCCCCCAGACCACGGTATAAATATATATATATGCCACATATTGATTGTTTTGCTGAGGATTAATTGGGTTTTGATTTGTTTGGTCTGGTTGCCACGATGATATGATGTTTGGGTCAGATGAGCACCATAGATGACAACATACATTACATTAGGGGCGAGTTAGGTAGCCGTAATTTTTGTTGACCAGCTTTGTTCAATTTTGATGGTTTTGATACACATACGCAAACAGTGTACACATTTTTCCATCATCACGTGTAATCGGAAAGCTGCTGTAGTAGCTCTTGTGTTTATTTATTACCCTGAAACTTACCTGGACTCAGGGTGCTTCTTTCTATCAGCAGCAGCATGTCATTCAAATATATAGGACATATTCTCTACCTCTCAAGCGACATTGAAGGGATTGGAAATTCCAAGGGCGTAACCATGGTATAGATATTGGGGGAGTCCAAATGAGAGCCCTTTCCCTGAATTTTTTTTTTTTTAAGTACATTTCCCATAATTCCATGATATCTTATATATGAAAATTCGCACATTTAGAAGTTTTGAGGACAAAATTGAATTCACATGTAAAGGAAAATTCTGTGAAATTGCATGGATTCCTACAGAATGAAGATAAAGCTTCTCTTTAAATTCCCATTAAGTGAAAATCAATGTTTTTATCTCAAAGGTTTTGCTCTATATCTCACCTATATACCAGTATCAGGCCCAATGTTACTAGTTTTATTTACTGCTGACATGTAGGCCTAGGTTACAACTAATGTTATCAAGCTGTTTAAGTTCTCATTCAAATTTCTCACCTGATCATCTGTATCCCTAGAGCATGTCCCTGCCTGGCCACTGCTTTCACCGTGCCTCTCCCTCTCCCTGTGTCTCTGTGCTGCCTACATTGTGACCAGATACCATAATTTAACAGAAGAACAATGGCTGACCTTGATGATCATTTTAATTTGATACATTGATTTTTCTGCTTGTGTTACTAGTCTATTTGCTTTAGCTATATAGTAAGTGCATAAATAACAGTGTACAGTGCACAGTGGTGTAGCCCCTTTCACACATGCACTGCTAATCTGAACTTATCTGGACATTACCTGGAGGAGCCGTTTGTGTAACAAATGAGATCAGTAACAGGGATGAGTTGATGTAGGAGATTTTCTTCATTGAAAAGAAGGTTTTAAGCTCCAATAGCTTTAAATTACGTAAATGAACACCTATATGGCATTAATGCAAGAATATGAATGTACTCCTGTCACATAACTCCACTTACATGACAACTTGATTTGAAAAAGAAGTCAATCTTCTGCTGCCTCTTCCCTTTTGGCATTCATGATCATGTTGAATAATATCAAAATCACTGGATGTTTCTAGAAAACTGTCAGTTATCCCCTTAGCAAAAAGTAGTTTATTCAAGTGTACTACAAGTATACTTATTTTATACTAAAACTGAGGCAGTATACTCGAAGTGTACTTTGATATACTATATTTTACATACTTAAGAAAAGTATAGTGAAGTATACTTGGCTTATACTGAAAAGTATAAAGAATAGTCTAAGACTAAGTACATTAATACTTAGACTTATACTTTAATACTAAAGCTTATATTTGTACTTTAGTATACTGTAACGCCCCTTGTGGACTGTGGCGCAAAGACTCTTGGGTATTCTGTTGTTGTTGGTGTAATTATGGTTCGTGAATGTGTTTCTGAATAAGATGATGTGTAAGACGGTTGTGGGTTAATTCACATCCTTGTTCTGTGGTTAAATTGTGTCGAGTTAACAAAGATGATAAAAATGTTGGCACCGTGAGTGAAGGGGTGTTTTCTGGGAGAGACTTCCTGTCAGTTAAGCTGCCTGTATGAATGTTAATGAACTGCAAGCCTATGGCTAGAGCTTGCAAAATCATAAGTATTTTCACATATGATGTCTTGATGTAAATACAGAATAAGGATGAGTCATTGACTTGTGCTTACATTTAATTTAGCAGAATAAAGATGTTTTTCACTACACACATTTGCTTTGAGGTATTACCCCTGTTGTAAACTCACATGGTAATAAACTAAAATGTGGACTAGAAGTATATACTTAGTATAGATGAGTGTACTTGTTGTATACTTGAAAGTATACTTCTGTAAACTTAAAATGACGTTATAAAGTATACTTAAAGTATACTTTTATAAACTTAAAATGTTCCAATTTAGTCCAAAGAAGTATTAAATTAGTATACTTTCTAGTACGCTGCAAGTACATGGTCCATAGTATACTTGCTATACTTAAACTCAAGCATACTTAATAAAATAAACTTCAAGTATACTACTTTTTGCTAAGGGTCATTAACTTTACCTGGCTTACCTGGCTTGCTTAATATTAGCTAACATGCCACAAAGCAAGACAGAGTTATTTACAGACAAAATTCTACATTATTAACTAGTTAAACAACCGTTTCATACCTCAACTCTGTTCACTGTCTGCCAGCGAGCGACTGCAGCTCCGTGTCAGCATGTAATTGTTTACGTTCCCGGGCAGCCGGGACTAGTGGGTTTGGTCAAATGGCTGTGATTGGCTTGATGGCTGTCAATCACTCTAACTTGACCGATGGGTTTTCATGTATGGGGGAGCTACTTAGCGTACTGAGGTGCGCTCCATTTCAGTATGCTGTTACACCGCAAGGGCGGGCAAACGGTTTAATACCTTAGGATGGGCAAGGACGCTTGCACCGAGGTCCACAAGCAGCACTGAACATGGCTATTGAATCTCAGTTGCACTTTGATCTTCAGGTATGCAAGTATTTTAGTGTCGCATTGGATGACTCTTGTGACATACAAAACAAGCCTCAGCTGGCAATATTTGCACGGTCTGTGTCAAACGATTGTGTCATCAAAGAAGAACTCCTTGACATTGTTATGTGCCATTAAAAGACAGAACCCGTGGCATAGATGTGAGATGTGAAAGAAACAATGATGGCTGCATTTGTGAAAGAAAGTCCACCCATACCGAAACTAACTGCAATACGGATGGAGCGCCAGCCATGATCGGATCTGTGAACAGGCTTTTTTGGGAATTTACAATGCATCATCCACAGGGAGCAACTCGTGTCAAAATCACTGAATTTAAACAACGTCATGAAGCCTGTGATGGAAATCATCAACTACATCCGCACGCATGCGCTTAACCACAGGCAATTCAAAAATCTCATCGCTGAGCTGGACCAAGGGCTTCCAGGTGACCTGCCACTGCACTGCACTGTGAGGTGGCTGTTAGAAAAGCAAGGTACTTTCTCACTTCTTTGAGCTTTTGGATGCCGTGAAACTGTTCATGGAAGAGAAGGACAAGGAATATTCTGAGCTCTTGGACCCCAAGTGGATTATCTGGCCTTTTTGGTCCACATGCTGTGGACACCTCCCATCACCTCCTCTCTCCTCCAATCACCTCCTCATGAAACTCACAGACAGTGCTCTGTAGTGTAATCAGTACTGGCAGGTCCATGCTGCCTTCTTCTGGATAACACTGAAATGCAATTAATATATTTTCTGAGCTGTGATTTGATTTGATTTTATTGTGATGGAGTGGGGTGGGAAATGAATATTCATTCAGTTTTCAAAAAAAGAAAAAGTTAAATGACTGTCCCTTTTTTTTGTAATCATGGCAAAGTAAACGCTGGAACATGGCTGCTCCTCTGTTACTCACAGTAGATGGCGTGGTCTCTGAGGGCGCACTGCGAGGCCTGGCTGGACACATTGACAATGGAGCCTCCAGATCCTCTGGCCTTCATACCACGAGCCACTATCTGACGCAACAGAAGCAGATCGATGAGGCAGCAGCAGAGTTTAAGATGTTTGATGAGCAGAATATCTGCTGCTGTCAAATATGTGGACATCATCTATATCAACCCAGCTAACAGCACAAATGGAAAGGGCAAATGGTGCATGTAGATGTATTGAAGAGCCATTATTGTACCTGGGACACATGCAGCACAGCTTTTACATTCACACTGAACGACCTGGAGATGAAAGAACATAACAGACAGAACAGGTTACCACTAGACAAACAGTAAAGCCTGAGTCTGATGTGCTGAACACGATGACAGGTTGCTGCTGCAGCTTCCTGTCTGGAAATCATGACAGTATTCTGGACACTGTCTTACTGGTCAAACTGGTCAGGTGTGACGTCCAGGAACGGCTGCAGACTGGCACAGGCAGCATTATTCACCAGCAGATCAATGGGGCCGAGGTTCTGCAGGGCGGCCTCTGTGGCCCCCCAGTCTGCCAGGTCCACACAGAGAGGAGTGATGGAGGCACACTGTGGGAGGAGGCCGGCAGCAGAAATGTCAGTGCAGGTGACAGTAGAAGAGGAATGAATGTCTCAATGTGATGAACTACACTGGCTTTTATATATAACCAGTACTGATCCATTCTTTTATGTGATTATTAAGCATTACAAATAATCATGGATATTTTCAATATATGGGAATATTACAATTACTGAGCATTGCTCACTAATAAAATGTTTAATAATAATAATAATAATAATAATAATAATAATAATAATATCTTTAGCATTACTAAAATCATTTCAATATATTTCTATTTACAACATATTTTTGCTTTAAGGATTTTTTTTATTTTTTATTTAACTTCTTTATTGACTTTTCATTATACATGTCAATGCACAACCAGTGTGCTAATACAAACATGGTGGCCAATGATTAAGTCAACATTTTAAGAAAATAAAACAAGCATGACAATAACCAGCAAAAGTAGGAGTAAAAGAAACTTAAAATAATAAATAAAATAAAATTTAATAAAATACAGCCAATAAAAAATAATAATAATAATAATCATGGTCATCAAATGAATAATATAAAATGATAAATCATATATTGCACATTCTTGACAGTTAAATTCTTCACAAAACAATGTTGCATGACTACTCCTTAAACCTACATTGATAGAAAGGTATATGGGGGAGTGTACAGGTATCAGCCATCATGATCATCACTAACCCATTTCCAAATAAGGAGCCCACACCTTCAAGAAGAGATCTAAATTATTACTAATCTTATAAATAAGTTGTTCAAAAGAAGCTATCTTAGTTAGTTCCTCTCTCCATTCCTTAAAACTAATCTTTTCTTCTGACTTCCAGTGTCTCAAAACTACCCTGTTTCCTGTTGCGATAGCTAGTTCCACCTATATGTGTATTTGTGTGGATAGGCCGCATTTCATTGGCAAAATACCCAGAACTCTACCTTCAGTACTTTATTGATACATTGGATAACAGCCACCCAGAGGCTGTGTACCATCTCACATTCATAAAACATATGTACCAGTGTACCCCTTTCCTTCTCACACCTCCAACACTTATCATTCTCCCTGAGTCTTAACCTGGACATTTTTGCTGGAGTCTAGTAGTTCCTATTTAATATCTTGAATGAAATAAGCTGTGTCTGCATGTCTTGGGCTACCTCCTGTATCAGGACCTGTGTTAGAAAGGCCGCTCAGCAGACAACAGAAGCGGAGTAAGAGAAGACTGTGTGATAACGTTACGCGTGCGTCATTGACCCTAAAGTGAGCTATATACTTCAATCCTGCATGTTCCTTGTTTGTAACGTAATATAAGTTCATACTTGTCAGACAGTTATGTTAAAGCTTCACTGAAACGTGTTTAAAGACGTAACGGAGATTAGGCCTAAGTTCTTTACTTTCACTTTGCATATTTTGTATTTACTCCGTCTGTATCCTTTAAATATTACTAAGTTTACATCTATATTGTATAAGTTTGTGGACAGTATGTTTGGCTAGAGTAATTAATCCCTTTTGTCGAGTGTTTACATGTGTGTAATCGCGTTCTCAGAATATACCAGAAAGTGTATATGCGGCCACTAGGTGCCGCCATTGTACTATTTTTCTACATAGAAAACCTAATTTAGTATTTGAGGTAAAATGGCACTGTTATGAGACCTGTTCACCTTATTATATTACTGCAAGTGATTTGGAATTTTGTGTAACTTTATTTGTGATATTAAGATGAATATTATTTATTCTTTGTTGATTTAATTGCAGACCACACTCCTGCCAAATCACACGTCGATTCTAAGATGAACACTCCTGTACCAGTGTGTGCTATGCTGTGCTGTGCTACAAGTATTCAGTAAAGAGTTGGATTACATATTCCTTGAGTCCTGTGTTCTGACCGACACCCCAGGGAGACACCCATCCTAATTGCATCATTCTACAGTCCATTCACCTTATTGCTAAACAACCACAACCATTATACAAAGGTCCTTCGAGCTGGATACTGGTGTTAGCCCTGGATTGAGGAGTGTCCTGATGATATGCAGCCGTTTCCATCCCAGCCAGAAGCTGTTAGGCCATGGCGCCAGATCCAGCTACTGGCCTATCTTCAAGACTATGATCTGAGTGCCAGTCGAAGACATGCCTTCCAGCCATTAGTTCCTCATACAGCACAGCAGCAAGCACAGGGTACTGAAGAGAGGCCACAGCACATGTGGGAAGAAGGAGCGCTGGGGGAGACCTAGTCGTCTACCAGAGCAGGAAGCCCAGTGAGCCAAAGTGGCATAGATCCTATGGAAGCACTGACTGCATCCTTTGAAGAAGGACTGCGTTATGCAAGTAAGCAGAATATGGAACAACATGCATATGGTCCTTTAAGTCCACCCTTACTGCCGAGAGGTCAACCACCTTCATCGCCTTACCACCAACCGTGGGAAAGATGGCCCCAGCAGTCAGCACAGGAGCCAGTCAGCCAGTATGGGTTTCCACCACCATCGTTTCAAATTCAGCCTTCCTATCCTGTCCATCCTGTGACCAGACCTGACTCAATGTTGCTTCGCTCGCCCTCAGTGACCATGGACAGTCAACCACCTCAGATTGCCTACTCTAATGCAGCGTCACAGCAGTATCCTATTCAGCTCAGCATCAACTGCCCACCACAGTTAAATCAAGGAACTGGTCCTCAACCTTATCATCCTAACCCTCCAAGTCAGAAGACCAAGGAGGATCCAGACAGAGACCCGGTGCTGTATGACTTCCTAGGGAGAATGCTGAGTGAGTTGCAGATCATGAAACACCAGGTTGCCTCTGCGTCTCCCAGTAAACCACAGCCAGCCATGATCCAGCAAACAGACAGCGTTCCCTTCTACGATGCCTCTACCGTGAATCGTACTAGTACACCCTATGTCCATCTTCCCCAGCCTTCTGTTCAGCCACAGCCACAGTCCTATGGCTGGCATCCGCAGCTTCAAGTGCCATCAGCCAGACCCATGTATGCTCTGCCACCTCAAGTAGCTCCACAACTACATCCTCCTCAATATCAGAGGCCATACTATGGAGCGCCGGTGCCACAGCCCACATACCCAGCAGTCCGAGAACAGATCAACCGGGGTCCCAAGCCAACAATACCATACTTTGTCACGAAAGATCCCAGTGAATTTACTCGTCTGAAGATCGCTCTTGACAACCTATTGCCTACTGATGCCACTGAGCTATTCAGATACCAAATTCTCATGGATCATCTAAAGCTTGAAGAAGCTCGCCTGGTAGCAGATTCCTTTCTGAACTCCCCGTTTCCATATTCTGACACAATGGCTGCTTTGAATGAGAGATATGGTCAGCCCCATAAGCTGGCTCTCAAGAAGTTAGCCAGGGTGATGGACTCAGCAGAGGTGAGGAGAGGAGATACAGAGGCATTTGAGAGATTCGCCCTCCAAATTAGGTCTCTTGTTGGCATGCTAAACACTCTAGGCCCAGAAGGTGAGGCAGAGCTACGATGCGGGTCACATGTGGAGCGACTTCTGAGTAAACTACCAGTTGAGATGAGGTCAGAGTTCCGCCGTCAGATGGGTCGCCGTCCTGGAACCGTTTACACCATCATAGACCTGTCAGAATGGCTCCATTATGAGGCGTGGTGTCAAGGCACTGAGTCACAGACCAGCCACAAGGGACAGAAGCAAGGGCAACAGCCAAACTGCAAGCGAGAAGGGAAACCACCAGCCCGCTCTACTACAGTACTACATGGAGCTAACAAAGTGTCAGCAAACCAGACACCTGAATCGTCCAAGTCAGATCAGTCACCTCAGAAGAATGCCACATCAAAGGCCTTCTGTCCTTATTGTAAAAAGGATGATCATTACCTAAGCCAATGCACCAGCTTCAAGGCCTTCAATAAGGATCAGATAATAGACTGGATTCGGACTAATCATCGATGTTGGAGGTGTGCACACACACATCGAGCTGCGCAGTGCACGCTGAAGAAACCATGTAGTATCTGCAGGGGCAAGCATCTTCAGATCTTACATGAAGTCAACTCCAAAGA
>CAEMYA010000975.1:457162-478378 GCA_903131615.1 Diplodus sargus | reverse complement strand
AGTATAAGCACCTGAAGGACCTACCCCTACAGCCCTTCGAACAGGTACCACCTTTACTACTCATTGGTGCTGATCACTCCCATTTAATAACACCCATCGCACCAGTCCGCCTGGGACCACAAAATGGGCCAGCTGCCATAAAGACCCGACTTGGATGGGTGCTACAGGGACCTGCTAGACTCCTTCAGACTCAGCTAAGACCCAAAGAGTGCCTTCACCTTTCCCTCAGTCCTGCGGAGCTAGAGCTGAAAAGAGATGTAGAACGACTGTGGCAACTCGACGTCTTACCTTATCGCTGTGAGAAACAGGTCACAAGATCAAGGGAGGATCAGGAAGCCATCAGCCTCCTGGAGGCCAAGACAACCAGAGTAGAGGTGAATGGAGTCCTTCGTTACGCCACACCCCTGTTGCACAGAAAGGACTTTCCCTGTTTCCAGGCCCCCAAAGAAAGCCGTCTTGCCTAGCCTCCGGAGCATGGAAAGACGTCTTGCAAAAGACCCTGACAAGGCAGCCTCATACAATGCAGAGGTCAAGAAGCTGGTCATTGCCAATGCTGTGGCTAAACTGCCCTCTGAGACCATGCCCACTGGAGAGAGTTGGTACATTCCCGACTTCATGACCAACCACAATGGTAAAGACCAAATAGTATTCAACTGCTCCTTCAGATACAAAGGTCTCAACATCAACGAGTGTTTGCTACCTGGTCCAGCTTTGAGCCCTTCCCTCCTGGGTGTTCTCCTTCGCTTCAGGGGGCACAGCGTGGCCATCAGTGGAGACATACGTGGTATGTTTCACCAGGTACTGCTCTTGCCCGAAGACAAACCACTACTACGCTTTCTCTGGCGCGACATGAGGAGAGATGACCCCCCTGAGATTACGAGTGGCAGGTGCTCCCTTTCCGGACTACTTGTAGTCCTTGTTGTGGATCCTTTGCTCTGCAGAGACATGTCTCGTTGCACAGCACACCAGAAGAAGATGTAAGATTCTCTGTGGAGAAGTGCTTTTATGTAGACAATTGTCTCCAGAGCTTCACTTGCATCCAGGAAGCATGCCATCTGCTCAACAAGTTAAGAGAAATTTTAGCATCTGGAGGATTTGACATTGGGCAGTGGGCCAGCAACAAGCCAGACGTTGTAAGTCACCTCCCACCAGATGCCAGATCTGCCAAACTGGAATTGTGGCTCTCGCAAGACAAAGCTGAAGCGAAAGAATCCACTTTGGGCCTGAGTTGGTTTTGTGACACTGACACCTTAGGATTCAAACACAGACCTGTGTCATACAGCGCTCCTACAATGAGGAACATCTACCGGATGCTGGCCACGCAATATGATCCTCTTGGAGTCCTCCTACCCTTTACCACCAGGGCAAAGGTGATCGTCCAATAGCTTTGGGATAAGCACCGAGACTGGGACGACCCCATGCTCCCCGAATACCTCCTACAAGCCTGGATGGAATGGAAATCCGAACTCAAGTACTTACCTGAAGTGGTGCTACGTACCATCTGCAATAGACCATGCTCAGGTGACTCATAACATCCATGTCTTCGCAGATGCCTCTGAGAAAGCATATGGGTCTGTAGCATACCTTCAGTCCATAGACCCAGATGGCAATGTATATCTAGCCTTTCTCCTGGCAAGATCGCGTGTGGCCCCAAGGAAGCAACACTCACTGCCAAGTTTGGAGCTCTGCGCGGCTCTAACAGGAGCCCAGCTGGCAAAACTCCTCCTGAATGAACTCACTCTGCCAATCCAAGAAGTCACCCACTGGACAGACTCCACAACAGTCCTCCATTGGCTGCGCTCTGAGTCCTGCCACTTCAAGGTATTTGTGGGTACTAAAGGGGCAGAGATTCAAGAGCTAACCAACTTGGAATCCTGGAGGTATGTAGACTCTGCCAGAAATCCTGTGGATGATCTCACCAGAGGAAAGAACCTGAAAGAGCTGATTGGACCGAACCGGTGGATCGACGGACCACAATTTCTACTGCAACCTCACAGCGAATGGCCTTCCAACCCCTCAGAGCCACCTTTTGACGATAACACAGAGTTGAGGAAAACTGCCGCCTGTGGACTAACCATCACATCACCGCCTGTGACAGATGGAGTCAAGTGCACCAGCTGGCAGCAATTGCTACAAGCAGTTGCGGAGGAGCTTCATGGGGCGGCAAGTCTGAATGGCTATCCTCCTGCCAACACATTTCAAGAAGCAGAGCTTCTAGTGCTGAGGAGGGTCCAGATAGATTGCTTTCCTGAAAACTATCAGATCCTGAAATCTGGTAAACTAGTGCCTTCTAGCAGTTGATTGCTCTGCCTTTCTCCTGAGTTTGACAGTACCACCCAGCTCATCCGTGTTGGAGGACGGTTGAGACGACTTCTCGATGCAGACACAATTCACCCTATAGTCCTGGACCCCAGCCATCAGACCACCCGTCTACTCATAAAGGATTATGATGCCCGGCTATGTCATCCCGGACCAGAGCGAGTGTTTGCCGAACTCCGCCGGAAATTCTGGATCCTTAGAGGAAGAGAGGCAGTACGCAGGCACCAGTGGACATGCCTAGATTGTCGTAAGTGGAGATATAAGCCAGCCTGTCAGAAAATGATGGACCTTCCACCACCCCGTCTCAGGCTGTTCAAACTGGTCTTTTATTCAGCTGGAATGGATTTCTTCGGCCCTCTCCTGATCAAGGTGGGGCACCGGAATGAGAGGAGGTGGGGCCTGCTATTCAAATGCCTAACTACTAGAGCCGTGCATCTAGAGATCCTGACATCCATTGACAGTGATGCTTTCCTCATGGCTCTTAGAAGGTTCATTGCCCAACGTGGCCAGCCTGCGGAATTGTATTCTGATCAAGGCACGAATTTCCGTGGAGGAGAGACAGAACTCAGAGAGGCCTACAATCAACTAAATCCCAATCTACAACAACTCCTGGCCAAGCAGCAGATTAGTTTCCATTACAACCCCCCGGCTGCTCCCCATTTTGGTGGAGTATGGGAGCGAGAAATCCGCTCAGTTAAGGCAGCCCTTTACTCCACCCTGGGCTCAGAGACAGTCACAGAAGAAGTCCTCAGGACCCTCCTCACCGAGATTGAAGCCATATTGAACTCCAAGCTCCTCGGATATGTTTCAGCAGACCTAGCAGATCCAGATCCGGTGACCCCCAATTGCTTTCTGTTGGGGCGGCCAGATGGTTTCTTACCCCCAGTTGTTTATCCCGAACCTGAGCTGCTGAGCAAGAGGAGATGGAGACATTCCCAGGTGTTGGCTGAGAGGTTTTGGTCTGCGTTTGTCAAACATTACCTGCTTGGACTACAGACCAGAGGGAAATGGCAGAATCCTTCTCCAGATGTCCAAGTCGGCATGGTGGTGTTGCTCATTGACCCCCAGCTACCACGGTCATTGTGGCAGATGGGCAAGGTAACCAAAGTCTTTCCTGGCACTGATGGACGGGTGAGGACTGCTGAGGTGCAGATAAAGGACCGTGTTTATACTAGACCCATCACCCGCCTGATAGTGCTGCCAAAGATCCAAGATCCAGAGGACGACCCTGATGACCCTGACGACCCTGATGACCCTGACGACCCTGACTGACTCTAGAGCGGCCTGGTCATTTTGGGGGCGGCATTGTTAGAAAGGCCGCTCATGCGCGCATGCGCCAATTAGTACGTTCCTGCAGGCTGGCGAAGTGACATGCAGCAGCGGAGTAAGAGAAGACTGTGTGATAACGTTACGTGTGCATCATTGACCCTAAAGTGAGCTATATACTTTAATCCTGCATGTTCCTTGTTTGTAACGTAATATAAGTTCATACTTGTCAGACAGTTATGTTAAAGCTTCATTGAAACATGTTTAAAGACGTAACGGAGATTAGGCCTAAGTTCTTTACTTTCACTTTGCATATTTTGTATTTACTCCGTCTGTATCCTTTAAATATTACTAAGTTTACATCTATATTGTATAAGTTTGTGGACAGTATGTTTGGCTAGAGTAATTAATCCCTTTTGTCGAGTGTTTACATGTGTGTAATCACGTTCTCAGAATATACCAGAAAGTGTTTATATGCGGCCACTAGGTGGCGCCATTGTACTATTTTTCTACATAGAAAACTAGAAATTTAGTATTTGAGGTAAAGTTGCACTGTTATGAGACCTGTTCACCTTATTATATTACTGCAAGTGATTTGGAATTTTGTGTAACTTTATTTGTGATATTAAGATGAATATTATTTATTATTATTATTATTATTATTATTCTTTGTTTATTTAATTGCAGACCACACTCCTGCCAAATCAAACGTCGATTCTAAGATGAACACTCCTGTACCAGTGTGTGCTATGCTGTGCTGTGCTGTGCTACAAGTATTCAGTAAAGAGTTGGACTGCATATTCCTTGAGTCCTGTGTTCTGACTGACACCCCAGGGAGACACCCATCCTAACTGCATCATTCTACAGTCCATTCACCTTATTGCTAAACAACCACAACCATTATACAACCTGATTGTTTCCTTCCAGACCTCGCAGTCAATAGGTGCCCCGAGGTCCTTTTCCCATGCTAGCTTAACAGCTTCTTAGTTTGGGGGTTGATGTTTTCTAAACATGTCATAAAATCTGGATGTCCCTCCTCTAAATTTCCGGCCTAATTGCCATAGCTCTTGAATACAGAAGACAGGTGAAAATTTGACCTTTCTATCTGCTGTCGTGATACAGCTCCTTAACTGAAGGAACTTCCTAAAATCTTTTCTGGGGATATCATAATTAGATATACAATGTTCAAAGGAGATTAAGTGTTTCCTGTCAAATAAGTCTTCCAGTAACATTACCCCTGCCTTCACCCAATTTTCCCACATGACCGATTTTTTGTTAATTTTCAATGACTTATTATATCATATTGATGATCCCATCATATGGTGATAATTCAGATGGCACGCCTGATGTGTCCATCTCCAATTTCTCTGGAAAAGGCCAACACAGGGTTTCTGTAGGGTACATCGCCTCCCGTCTGGGTGAGGAAAGCTTGCACTGAGAGGGACTCTATCAGCTCTTTCTCTATCACACCGAGGCAGGAGCACAGACTTCCGACATATTTGACTGAAGGCACGGTGATACCAATCTATTCTTGGGCATCCTAGACCTCCCTCCTCCACTGATGCATATAGTTTCTTTTTGTTAAAAGCAGGTTTCTTCCCCATCCACAGGAAACGATCTATAGCCCTATTAAATCTAGACAGAGGGGGGAGTGGGAAGATCAGAGGCAGCATACTTGTTACATAATTAATCTGTGGTATTGTAATCATCTTCAGTAAATTTATTTTTCCAATTAATGATAAATCTAATTTTGACCAGTTTTGTAAATTACTTTCAGTGTTTTGGATATGGGGCAATAGGTTTACATTCATTATATCTTTTAATCCTGGGGTAATCATGATCCCCAAATAGACCAATCCAGATTGGAGCCATTTAAATTGCCAATTGCTTCGGATACTGGGAGGGCATATTTTAGATAAAGGCATCGCTTCAGATTTCGACCAGTTGATCTTGTAGCCTGACATACAAGAAAAAGAACAAATCCTGGATAAGATATGAGGCACTGCGATTTCTGGGTTACTTGACAGTAATAGGATGTCATCCGCATATAATAAAAGTTTATGTTCTTCTTGCCCTGAAACAATGCCTTTATTATCAGCATGGTTCCTAATTGCCGAGGCTAAGGGTTCCAAAGCCAAGGCAAAAATCAAGGGAGAAAGGGGGCAGCCCTGTCTGGTTCCATGTGATAGTCTAAAAGGGTTAGAAATATTCCCATTTGTGAGGACAGCTGCCTTTGGACTTCCATACAACAATTTCACCCATTTAATATATACATCACCCACATCAAATCTCTGAAGAATTGCAAATAGATACTCCCATTCCACTCGATCAAAAGCTTTCTCTGTGTCCAGAGAGAAAGCCACTACCGGTTCCATGCTGTTCCTCGTTTGCCATACCAAATGTAGCAGTCTGCGCAAGTTATGTGCTGAGGACCGCCCCTTAACAAATCCCACCTGATCAGGGTGGATCAAGGTAGGGAGGAACACCTCTAGTCTTAATGCCAATATCTTAGCCAAAATCTTGGCGTCCACATTAACTAATGATACCAGTCTATAGCTCCCACAATGCTGTGGGTCTTTGCCCTTCTTATGTATCAATGTTATTATCGCATTCTGCATACTCTCTGGCAGGCTTCCCCTCCGGAACGCATCCTGAAAGACAGTAAGAAGTCTCGGAGCCAACAGGTCAGAAAATGACCTATAAAAGTCTGTGGGAAATCGGCCCCCCCCCAGGAGACCTCCCAGCACTAAGACATTTAATCGCCTGCTGAACCTCCCCCAGCGTGATGCATGCCCCCATCCTCTCTCTAGCCAATTCCTTTAGTGTCAGTAGAGTGGTTCCAGACAGAAAATTTTGAAATTCACAGCTATCCCAAGAATCCTGTGATGTGTATAATTTTTTGATAAAATAATTGGAAAGTGTTATTTATTTCTATAGTATCTGTTAAAATTTCCCCTTTCTCATTCTGTATTGCTGAGATCAAAGTTTGAGCTTGCTGTTGTTCCACCCTTTGAGCCAATATTTCCCTTCCCTTTCACCCTGTTCATAATATTTTTGACTACACTTAAACAATGAAAATTCTGCTTTTCTCTGCATGATATTGTTAAATTCGAATTTTGCCTTACTTAAGTTAGCCAATGAGTTCAGGTCTCCTCTATCTGCATATTCCCTCTTTAGGTCTTTTATTTCTGTTTCTAATTTGAAAAATTGATCAGATGCCTGTTTTTTTAAGAAACTAGTGCATTAATCCACAACAGTCAGTTTAGATAATGCACAGAACAGAACAGGGCCAAACCGCCGGCAAAATTCCGGTCCAGCTCGCGCCGCTGCAGGTTTAAATCCGCTCTCCTCAGACCCAAACAGACTTGGTCGGGTCTCGTTTTCATTATTCCACAACAGTCAGTTTAGATGCACAGAACAGAATGGGACCGAACCGCTGGAAAAATCCCGGTCCAGCTCGCGCAGCTGCAGGTATAAATCTGCTTGTTGTCGTGTCGTGTTGTAGGCTTGAGCTCTGCAGTGATTGGCTCTAATGCGCATGTCACTGTGGTAGCTCCGGTGGACAATGCTCCCAAATGTGTAAAGCATTTAGGAAATAATTTATTCACAGTATCATTGCAGTCCGAACAAATGCGAAGTCGCACAACACTGAACCAAACGGCAGCCAAGTTGAAACTCTCAGGTCAGTCTGATCCTGATCCGCAGAGATCTTTGAGGCACACACACACACACACACACACACACACACACACACACACACACAAACACACACACACACACACACACACCGACAGACAGACAGACAGAGATTCCTTGCTTTTATAGAGAGATGATGAATGTTGTATTAACCTGCCATTTAAGTATGCCTTAAAAGCATCCCATACCACGCCTGGATCATCCACTGTGCCGTCAATAATTTCCCAATAATCTAATAATTGTTGTCGTTGTCACACCGCGGTGAGGGGTGTCCTGTCTTGGGTTTTTTGTCTTGTGAATTTCATGTTTTATTTTGAAAAGTAACTCTCCTCTCGTTTCAGGTCACTTGCCCTTCCTCTCGTGTCACCAGTCTGACGTCTCCCCTAATCCCTGATTGTTTCCACCTGTGCTCCCTTCCCTGGTGTATATATTGTCCTTGTCTTCCCCGTCTCGTCGCCAGAGTATCACAGCCTTGCCACAGTTATCGTGAAGTATTGCCTTGCTTGATTTTCTGTTTATTCTTTGTATTCCTCTGATGAAGAGTGATTTTGATTTTGCTAAAGTTTTGGTCAGCACGTTCTTTTGTGAAGCCAGTTAATTTCATAGTGCCTTTGAGTTTTCCTCCTTCAGGAGCGTCTTGCAATCTCCGACGACAGCAAGGCAGGAGACTGACAGCTACGGAGAGATCTCCTCGATCACCCACATCGAGCTGGCCGACTCCTCATCGTTTGCCGCCCAAGCTGACTCCTCACATGCAGTTGGGGAGAGCTTGACTGACACCTGAGGAGTGGAGGAAGTGTCAGGTGGAGGGAAGGTGTTTCTACTGCGGTGAGGTCGGCCATCTTGTCATTTCATGTCCAGCTAAGGCGTCTCAAGCGGTTAGTCATGTTACGGTTTCAAGCCCTGTGCCACGTACCCTCACGAAAATTACCTTAGCACATCACACAGCTACTGATCTGGAAGCACTCATCGATTCAGGAGCAGACGAGAGTCTGATGGACTGGGGGTTAGTCGATAAGCTAGGACTTAAATCTGAGCCATTAGCTAAACCCATCAGAGCCAGATCACTGAGTGGTAAAGAGTTATTTGCCATCACACACATCAGTGAGCCCATCAAGATGCACAATGACCATCACCACGAACTGATTCGTTTCTATCTGTTTACCTCCTCATCCCACTCTGGGACAACCCTGGCTATTTCTGCACAACCCACATATTAACTGGAGAACCGGAGAGATCAGAGAGTGGGGAGAGGGGTGCATCAAGAACTGTGTTACCCCGGCTCTGTGGGAGAAGAATGTCACAGAAATTAACCTGTTTTCTGCCACAGACGCCGAGTACCCGGACCTGAACGTGGTCCCCTCCTGCTATCATCACCTTCAAAAAATCTTCAGCAAGACCAAGGCGCTGTCTCTTCACCCTCATCGTCCATACGACTGCGCCATTGAACTGATTCCAGGCTCCACCATCCCTAAGGGCCGGCTGTACTCCGTTTCAGGACCCGAAAAAGAGGCCATGAGGGAGTACATCACGGCGTCACTAGAGGCGGGCCTGATTTGCCCCTCGTCTTCTCCAGCCTTGGCCCTAATGAGTCGGCAAAACTCCCTCCAGGACCGGGACACGAACTGGGGCCCCCGGTTTGAAACGATATCCTTGGGAAACCCATGGACTCGAAATATGTTGGTCATCATGACCTCAGCCGTTTCTTTGGCGGATGGCAACATAGTCAGGGAGATGAACCTGACCATTTTAGAAAATCTATCGACCACCGTGAGCACAGTGGACTTACCTTGAGAGACTGGGAGCCCCGTGACGAAGTCGATGGAGATTCATCCTTTATACTCCGGAGTAGGCGTTTGACTCCATCATATTTTTTGCGCTCCTATATTGTGTCTCTGGACAGTGGTGAGGCTAGCCCTGTTTTGGGTGGGCTCAAGCCTTAGTCCATCCTATCGTTTAGTCCTCAAATCGTATATCCTTTTTTTCGCAAACCTGTTTTGTTTGGCCAGTAAAATCAAGCACAACCTCCCTGCATGCATCTCTTGTCTCTGATTGGTGGGTGGGCGTCTCCTGTTTTACAAAACAAAAAATGCAGTGGCAGCCCGGGAGCACCAGACGACGCTGTTCCGAGAGGCAGGGCACTGAGGGCAGATAACATGCAGTGTAGCTGAATAATACGAAATCGGAAGCAGTGTGTTGTAACACTATTGACCAGGTAATGCTTCATTTTAGGACCTTAACATAATCTGTCAGATGTCTATTTTTATTTGTAATGATACGTAGCATGATAAGCTAGGGCAATATGAGCTAGCGTATGAATGACACGAATCTTCTTTTTTTTTACACTCAATAAGCCTGCTTTTCATACTGGCTGTTGATAGAAAGGGGATTCATCGTCACTATAGGCAACTGTGGGATACCATCTTAACACTAATAGGGTCGGAATTACAAAACTACTATTCTTCCTCAGCTTTACCTGCTACACAGCCAGAGTCGCATCACTTCAGCACCTGAACAGCTCCGCTTGCTGTTTCACGGAGGGAGGAGCTCCCGTTTTGTTTGCCCATGGTGCAAAAATTCAATACAGACACTTCAAGGAAAAGTCATGTAACAGCAGTATTGCATTTAAGCAATATTACTATTGCGATTATACAACTAATACCAACACAAATTAAATGTATAATGAAAGTATATCCATGTTGATGTCAATTTGCTCTCAAATTTCAAAGGTTTTTGTGAGTGTGCGTCGCGTTTCCATGGAAACACATGGGGTCTGACTAATAACTGAAACAAAATCAGTCACGTCAGTAGACTCATATGTGTAATGGAACGTAGTTTACCACTCCAGCAAATAATCCAACCCTTAGTAAGGACCTAGCAACAGAAAGGATTTTCTAGTCCCAGATGAGTGAACTCTGAGCTGACGTTAATGTTTTATCGCGGTCTTGGAATTTCCCGAACTGCCGTAAAATACCAAATAATAACCAGGGCGTTTATTTGTTTAAGTCACTTAACAGACCAGGCCGCAATTTGTTACATGCGTTTAATTCCTTCCTCTCAAAAATCCGGGATGAAAATGTCACAAACTTGGCCAGCTTCTCAGTGAATTCTCTGGCATCCTTCTGCAAATGAAGTTGTTGCGGCGGAGGAAACGATTTAGAGACCAGCACTCGGGGCAAACTCCTAATCTCTGCTGTCACTCACGGTGGCGCACATTTGTTTCACCAACGCCCTGATCATTTTGCGGGACACTCTTTCGTGGCGTGCCCGTTTGCTGTTTGCTGTTTTATTTTTTCGCCAATCTCTCACTCTCTTGGGGTAGACAGAGAAACGTCTAGCTGCTGCTTCTCCCGAGTTTTCCTCTGCAAATTTTACGTTGCCATGGAGATGGATACACACAGACTTGGCGGAGTAATATTTTGAGTAATGAGTCAAGCGTGCTGTCATGCTGATTTGAGCACGGTCTAAATGTCTTGTTGACCAATCAGATTGCTTGGCCGAAACTACTTGTTGTATAATCAACAATGTTATTGCACATGTAAATTTGAAAATGGTCAAAACGACCGTCTTGGCCGTTCTGGAACATTAAACCATTTACAAATGTCTGCTTATCCAAAGATGGACATAAGTTATTTCTTTAAAAGAAAACAGCCAGGTGCAGGTGAGAGAATGTAATACCATTCAGTAGTATAGCAACAAAACATGTTAATGAGTGAGCATTTATGTATTTGTTGTTAGTTGTTATACTGTCTTACTTTGTCTTTTTGGTGGACAGTACAAAGAGGGGGAGATGAGGGTAGAGAGAGAGAAAAGGAGAGAGAACAAGATGAAACAGGTAAGAACATGAACAGGTAGTCAAGAAGGCCATAATAATAAGCATCTTTTTGGCCACATTAATTGCATTTGCCCATATTTATTTACTCAGTCTTTTAAAACTGCTCTGTCCCACTGCACATTGACAGCCCTTAGCAAAAAGTAGTTTATTCAAGTGTACAACAAGTATACTTATTTTATACTAAAACTGAGGCAGTATACTCGAAGTGTACTTTTTATATACTATATTTTATATACTTAAGAAAAGTGAAGTATTACTTGCCTTATACTGAAAAGTATAAAGAATAGTCTAAGACTAAGTACATTAATACTTAGACTTACACTTATACTTTAATACTAAAGCTTATACTTGTACTTTATTATACTGTAACGCCCCTTGTGGACTGTGGCGCAAAGACTCTTGGGCATTCTGTTGTTGTTGGTGTAATTATTGTTTGTGAATGTGGTTGTGAATAAGATGATGTGTAAGACGGTTGTGGGTTAATTCACATCCTTGTTCTGTGGTTAAATTGTGTCGGGTTAACAAAGATGATAAAAATGTTGGCACCGTGAGTGAAGGGGTGTTTTCTGGGAGAGACTTCCCGACTGTTAAGGTGTTGGTGTGGTAATATATGATGACATTTTGGATAGAACTTACCAAATTACAAGTACTAATACTTATTATGTCTTGACCTAAATACAGATTAAGGTCAAGTCATTGATTTGTGCTTACATTTAAGTTAACAGAATAAAAATGTTTTTCACTACACACATTTGCATTGAGGTATTATTGCTGTTATAAACCTACATGTTAATAAACTAAAATGTGGAGTAAAAGTATATAATTAGTACACTAGTAGTATATAGATGAGTTTACTTGTTGTATACTTGAAAGTGTACTTCTGCAAACTTAAAATGATCTTAAAGTATACTTAAAGTATATATAGTTTATAAAGTCCCAATTTAGTCCAAAGAAGTATTAAATTAGTATACTTTCTAGTACGCTACAAGTACATGGTCAGCTTGCTATACTTATACTCAAGCATACTTAATAAAATGAACTTAAAGTATACTACTTTTTGCTAAGGGAGGTTATAATGTAGGCCTACATTTGCTGTATTTACCCCAGAAGTGGCCCACTGGGCTTGTTTGCTTCATGTATTATGTATAATTATAAAAGTTTATAACTACTTCCTTACAAAACATTTGTATGTATGTAAAGAGGGAGAGAGGAGGATGGAGAGAGGGCAAGAACAGGATGGAGAGAGAGAGGAAAGACAGATGGTGCAAGACCTGGAAGAAGCAGGTAAGAAAAGGGCATTTATTGTTAACCACCTCACTAATTACCTATAAAAAGAAAGTACATTATATTTAGAGTCATTTCACGGATTCCTTTGTAATCTCTGTTAAATGTGTATATCATTCATATCAGGACAAAGAGAAGAGCAGGGAGAGTGTTTTGAAGTGAGCAGACCAGAGAGGTGCACGAAGAAGCACAGATAGAGGAGCAAGCGTAAGCATCGGTGTCTGCTGCAGATACAGCTTTTGATTTAGGGGATAAGGACACTGGTCCTAACCAACTGAAGCTGCCTCAGTACCCCCAAGATCAGTTTGGCACACAAAAGAGAGCCTAAGTGGTTCCAGAGTTTTAATTGGCTGGAATACTCTGTAAGAAGAAATGCCACATTCTGCTTTGCGTGTAGGGTGTTTGGCAAGAAATTAAAACAGGAGGAATTTGTGAATGGTGGGATAAAAAATTGGAAACATGCACTGAACTTGTTTCAGAAACATGAAACCACACAATGCCACAAAGACAGTATAGTCTGCTGGCATAGCTATAAAGCGAGCAAAACAAAAGGCAGTGTTGTTCAGCAAATAGAGTCTGCAAGTTTCAGTGAAATAAATTAGAGGAGGGAGTACTTGAAATGTGTCGTTAAAGTGACACGTATGCTGGGGAAACAGGGTATTCCATTTAGGGGTCACGATGAATCACCTGAGAGCAACAACAGAGGGAATTTCCTTGCGTGCATGGAGCTCCTGAAAAAGTTTGACCCTTTCCTAAAGAGCTACACTCCTCCAGCCAACACAACCTACCTTTCATCTGATAGTCAGAATGAAATGATACAGTGTTGTTCACAAGAGGTAACGGCAACTGTTGTTAGAGAGATGAGGGAGTCAAACATGTATGCTATTATGGCCGACGAGGCCAGAGACGGAAAGACAGAGCAGCTGTCACTCTGTGTGAGATATGTTTCAGATGGTGCTGTTAGGGAAAGGCTCCTAGCCCTTACAGACCTGACTTATTTTGATGCTGCATCAATATGTACTGCTATTGAGAATCAATTGTTAGTGCATGGTATTGATGACTTCAGATGTGTGGCACAGACTGCTGACACAGACAGCTGTCATGAGTAGGGCAGTGGGGGGCGTACAAGCCCATTTTCGAAAGAAGCACCCTGAAGCCATGTATGTGCATTGTTATGCAGATGAACTGAGTCTTGTGTTATGTCACACATGCAGAGCAGTGTCTGAGGCCAAAGATTTTTTTGACATGCTGGAAAATGTATACACTTTCTTTAATTCTTCTCTTGTGAACCACCACAAGTTTGAAGAAGCCCCAAAAAATCTGGGGCTGCAGCCAACTGAACTTGTACAACTATCCAACACACGCTGGGCATGTCAACTGCGTTCCATGAACGCAGTACTTGCCAACTTCCCTGCAATCATTGAGTGTCTCTCTACTATTAACACACTCCTTGCAGTGGGAGTAAAAGCAAAACTCTGTACATTCTCATAAGTCTATTTGCTGTTTGTTTTCCAGTCTCTCCTCTCAGTATCAGCAGGTTTACATAGATACTTACAGAAGGACTTACCATTGATCTTGCCAAAGCAGTAGCATACAAAGATGCAGTGACTGATTCTGTTAAGGAGAAGCGGAGTGATGCCACAGCTCTGCTGATCTGCATGCCAAGGCCATGGCCTTATGTGAGGCAAACCACTTATCAGTGCCAGAGACTTACTCTAGTCAGAGGCGGAAGACAAACGTAATGCAAGACTTTGTTGTTGAGTCTTCTTGTGGGGCAGGTAGTGAGGTTAGTCATTGCTCTAGGTTAGAAGACGTGAAACAAAAGTTGTTCTTTCCTTGTCTAGACAGAATGTTGTCTAAAATTCAGAAAGGGTATTCTGAAGTTGATCAGGAATTGCTGGATGGGATTATGGCATGCTGTCCAACATCTGACAAATTCCTCTCTGAGCCACGTTTGACAGCACTGGCACTTCACTGTCACATTGACCTCAAGTCAGAAGAGGTGGTGATAGCTAGAAACGATGCAGGAGAGAGGGTGGTGGTGCTGTTGAGAACATGCAGGCTGTATATAACCTGCGAGATGAAGACATGTTCCCCTCACTCAAAGCAACTATTCAGGCTGCAATGACCATACTGGTCAGCAGCTGCAGTTGTGAAAGGTCCTTCAGTGCTTTAAGGCGTCTCCATACCTGGCTCAGAAGGACCATGGAGCAAAAGAGACTCCATCACCTGGCAGTGATGTCTGTTGTTAGTGAAGTTCTTGAGAACATAGATCCTGAAAAGGTGATTGATAGATTTGCCTCCCTGAAGGTGAGGTGACATAGTTTACTTCTCCCAAAATAGTAGTCTCATAGGGTTAGGAAGAAAGTATGAGGCTACATACTGTACAAACTGAACAAACTGACCTTAAAGAACAACACAGTTTATACTTTTTTCTTTGTTTATATGTGGCAGACCCTGCCACTTTTCTAGCTTCAAACGGTGGTCTGGGATCTTATTTTCCTCTGAGAGCAGCTGGTTTATTCACTGATGGAAACAGTTCATATTATTACCTCATTAATACTGTTCATATTGAAGTGTGAATTTCTCCTTCAAATCTACATAGTGCCCCTTTAAAGCTGAAGTTCTTTAAAAGATGTTTTTGAAGTATGAGTACTTTTCCACTGAATAACTCATCAATAAGTAGGACTGTTTAATTTTGTCAGGCCTTGTACATATTTGTAACCATCTGCACTGCCTTGGCAAAGACCTGAGACGAATAAAAACATTGTTCCACATAATCAGCCTCATAATTCCTTGTCAAGCATGTCAGCTGCTTCCTGGGGGCTGAGCCCCCCCAAAGGTCAGACCCGAGAAACGCCCCTGTCTCTGGATAAGTCCTGGTTGACGTAGATGCACTGGCCCTTCCACTCGGTGTTTCCCTTCTCACGTGCGGCACGCACCACCACCTCTCTCGCGCTGAACCGGCGGAATTTAACCAGGATGTGCCGACTGAATCTCACATCTGTGTTCGGGTAGGGTCCGCACCTGTGCGCTCTTTCAATTTCACAGCCTCCGCCAACATCCATGCACAGGCAGCCCTCCAACAGTGTGCGCACAAACGTCTCCATGTCTCCCGCCTCGGAGTTTTCCATGACGCCAACTATACAAACGTTCCGGCTTCCTGCGTCCTCCAGATAATTGACTCTCTCCTGAAGTTGTTCCACAGTTTTCGCGACTTGGCTAGCTGTTTTCTCCCTCGTGTAACATTCGTCTCCAAGTTGGAGATGCAAGTTTCAGTTTCTTTGATTCTTCCTCCAAGCTGTTGAACCGTGGTCTGCAGACAAACCAAACTCCCTTTCACTCCACCTATATCGGTCGCAACAAAGTCCCTCTGGGCAAATAGTAGAACGTCTCTGCTTCAGACCACCAACATGACAGATACATATGTGAGTTTTTAATATGAAATATGAAATAATATGAAATGATAAAGTAATTGCAACACACGTAGGGTATCCCAAAAGGGTAAAAAATACACATGTTAAATAAATCATGTTAAAATAATACTACTAAAAGTTTTGATATCAAATGTACTCAAGCATCAAAAGTAATTTCCTGGAAATCAATGTACTTATGTATCCAAAGTATAAGTAGAAGAAAATTATACATATATCTACATGTATGTATGTACATATTTTATAATATTGTGTTGGGTCTCGTGCCTCCATAATACATGTCTCAACAAAGTTGAAGCCAGAAGCCTAAACTACTACCACGAGGGACTAAAGAACAAAGAACCAGGCAAAAGGGCCCACAAGGTGTGAAAACCGCATCACCAGCTGACCTGCCCCCAAGACGTCACCTGGTCCCTTTTGGTTGTGAGCCAGGAAGTTCCGCCAGGATCACAGTATCGTCACTCCCACGTTAAAAGGTCACGGACCACATCAGACCGGTGTATATTCCCGACAGCCACGTTGCGAAGAGACGTCGTTTCACGCAGCCGTTGTCTTAAAGATACAACTTGAGAAAAGTTTTTCCCCCCTTTTTGTTTTGAGCTAAAGTTCAGTTCCCTCCTCGGTGTACGAGATAGAGACTGTTTTGGCTTCACTTTCGTTTTGTTCGGACACTTAGTATCGTTTGGATCCAGGAACTCTGCATAATCCAGCCGTTCCCTCATTACCTGCAGAGGGGGAGACGACTGCTGTGCACCACATGGTCGTTGTTTGTTTCTTTGTTGCCTGCTAAGCCCCGCTTAGCTTCTTCTCTCTTTCACTAACACACACACACACACACACACACACACCGAGATACACGTACTCTTTAGGGCGATCTGTTGTAAACGTATAGTTAACAACTCCGCTATAACATAAGACGTGTGTCCAGCATATTCCTTTTATTGACTGTAAAGACGGACTTCCCCGGTAGCACAGCTACCCTTTTGGAACTGTGGGTATCATCCCTGTAAATTCACCCCTCGTGTGACCAAACCGCACACAAGATCAAAGACGGCGCAACCGCTGCCTTCGTTCAAACCTCGCGCGCACATGTAGTAACCACCTTTGGTCGATACAGTCACTGCCGCCATTTTTGAATTCCAGGTACATGAATCAGTGAATCTGAATTCATCATCTCGGAATTCGGAACTCGGAAACATTTGGCCCCCATTTATAACTGCTTGCAGTTCTAGTTATTGATATTTTCACAATATTGACAATTTGACTAACTTTCAGGCTACGAGACTCAAGGTAAATCATTTAATTGTTGACCCCTGATTTCAGGGTGGTGCCCCGTGTTCATTAATGACTCATAGTTACCTAGGTTTCATTAATCAACTATAATAATTTTAATTAATTAATAATAACATGTTCATTAATAATCAATAATCAATAACGATTCCCAACAATGGGTTGACTGATTATCAGTCTGGATGATTATTCAGCATTTCTTTTACATAAAAACATGTGCTACTTGCTAAAGCAGTATGAAATCTGCAGAGTAACTACTTACTAACTTATAAAATAAATATAGTGGAGTATAAAGTACATTTTAAGTACATACATTTTAAGTACAATTTATAATATGCATATACATATATACATATTTATATATATATATATATAAATTTATAATATGTATATACATATATACATATTTATATATATATATATAAATGTATAATATGTATATACATATATACATATTTATATATATATATATATATATATATATAAATTTATAATATGTATATACATATATACATATTTATATATATATATATATATATATATATATACATACATACATACATACATAGATATATATTTGAGTGGAGTGTGATTATATGACAACAATTAAAACTTTTAAAGGGGTATATGGCGCCCAGCCCTGCGGAGCGCTCTGCTACACAGCCATACAATGTCCCACGTGACTCCTGAGGATTTTATTTTTAATAATTGCATTGTTATTTACAAATACAGTGCTGACGACAGAAGACAAAAGTTTGGATCTGCTTGAACACTTTTAAGAACCTCCAGATCAGACACTTCATAACGAAGATGCAAAACTCCCTCGGTCTGCCAAATCTTAATACTTGAGCCATCCCGAGGCAGACGGCCAGATCTACAGATTTGACTAAATTACTGTAGCTGCAGCAAAGTCAAATGAGGATGAACGGCCTGCTGGTGTTTCTATCTTGATGAACAAATAAGTAATGAGACTATAAACTACTGGGGTTTTATTCCATAGCATCAACCCTCATACACCTGACCTGTGTGTTCAATGTGGTATACATGAGGGCCTCCTCCCAGTAAGGCCTAAGAATATTTTGCTAATATAAGAAATTAAAATGTCATGGAAATCCGTGAATATATAAAGTAAGCAAAGTTGGGTTGATGGATTGTTGTGACTATGGAAAAACATAAATCTATAGTAAAGGCCAAACTGGGGCTCATTCACATTTTTGGAGTCCTTTGTGTGTTTTCTGTGGAGTGTAAGTTTTGGAATGATTATGTCATTGTTTGTAACCGCTTTATCCCTTTTTTTTCAGGGGGTTGCAGGGTTTTGTTGCTGGCGCCAATCCCAGCTGTCTCCGGGTGAAGGCAGGGTACACCCTGGACAAGTCGCCAGCTCATCGCAGTTGGAATGATTATTGAATGATTAAATACAATAAACATATTCTCAAGAAAGTGTCAATGAACAATATCATATAAGTGTCCTGATGTGTGAAGTCATAATTATGGGAAACTCTCCATCTCTGTCATCCTTTATGTATAACTGCAGAGTAGGTTTAGTTTTCCAGCTGCTCCTCACACCTCACCCAGTGATGAAGACACAGAGCAGGACGAGGAGAGACAACAGATGAAGGAGGTGAACAGAGCAGTGGAGTGGAGAGTGAGGCAGACACCTCAGATGATAATGAGTGGAGCAATGGAATGAGAGCACAATGGGACAGATGAAACAGAGGAGGGCATGGAGGGGTCACAGGTCAGGGCAAGGGGCCCCTCAGATGGGTGATCATGTCTGTGGTGGCAGTGGTGTGTGTCTGTGTGTGTGTGTGTGTGTGTGTGTGTGTGTGTACGTAGTGTGTGCATGGTGGTGTGTGTGGTGTGTGTGTGTGGTGTGTGCGTGGTGGTGTGTGTGTGGTGTATGTGTGTGGTGTGTGTAGTGGTGTGTGCGTGGTGTGTGTGGTGTGTGTAGTGGTGTGTGTGTGGTGGTATGCAGGGGGTGTACCTCTTGCACCAGAATGTTCAGGTCAGCCTGTGTGCGCGTGACTGCCGTGACCTTTGCCCCACAGCGTGTCAGAGCCAGAGCCGTGGCCCTGCCAATCCCTGAGACAGCAAACATCCATAAACACAAAGACTTATTACAGAGCGAGCTGCTGCTGTGACACCAGAGCTGACACACACTCACACACACATTCCACACATGTCTCAGGCTCTGCCACACTGCACTCCACCAATAAAAAGCTTTTTAAATTCCATTTTCTCACAGGCTCTTTGTGGGTATGTGCAAACTCACAAACACCTCAAAGCGTTTTCTGAAGCCCACATTCAGTTTCATCACAGGGTTTAAACATGTTTCATCTACAGCAATATGTATATCATCATTTGTTCATCAACTTAGTATTTTTCAGTGGAAATATATTTGTGAATTTTCACCTAACCCTACTCTTGAGACTCTTCTACACAAAATCCACAAATGCAAGACGCAGGTGAGTCGTAAAATGTCACTTGACCCGTCTCGTAAAACACAATTCACAAATAAATTCAGAGTGATTTATATCTGTAAATCTAATCCGTGTCTGAGACAAACGGATCTGTATCTGTAAATCTGAATCTGTGTCTGAGCCAAAAGGATTTTTATCTGTAAATCTGAATCTGTATCTGTGCCATCTAACTTGTATATCATCATTTGCATATCAATTTTGTATTTTTTAGTGGAAATATATTTGTGAATCTCCATCTTTTGCTGTGGATCTTTTTGGGACTGTTTTTCCATGCTGTTTTGTGTCTGACAATTCACAACTCGGGTGTGTCTTCCAGGAGATGGCGCTAATGCCACATTGATAGATGCTGTTATACTAAACAGAAGAAGACCAAACAAAGTGCTGCCACTGGTTGCCTGCTTGATGAAGGGGCAGCACCACGGACATGTTTAAGTTGTTGATGTTCTACACGAGACGTTTCTGGAAAAAAACTTCAATTTTCACGAATTGTTGTGGCAACCAACAACAGCACATGTTGTACCTGAGCTCATTTTAAAAACAATTTAGCATTTATGACATAACGCTATTATTTAGGGCTAGCTTGGCGGCAGCGTACAGTCATGCAGTTGCAGGCAACCGGAAACAGAAAACCGCCGGCGGAAGTAGTTAACTATCATGGCAGCCCCATAGGCTTCGGAGGAAATGGGTAGGTGGCGCTTGAAATTCACCAAAAACAGAGAAGAAGAGATGGAGCACGCGCTTAAAGCTTGCACGCTGTAAACAAACAAACAGTAGACGGACACAACAAGAAGAAGATGAAAATGGCTAGTGCAAGGAAACCAGAATCGTTTGTGTGGACCGATAACTGCTGCTGCGACTCACACTCAACTACACGGCGAGTAAGTTGCAAGAAACACGAACACAAGCAGTAGTCCGCCATTGTTGTTGTTGTTGTTATGAGACATCGCGGGGTGGGGCGATGGCGTCATCGTTTCGGAAAGTATGGGGATTCGCTGTCCACATGTAAACGCGAGGGCTACGTTATTGGATTTTTCCACCCTGAGACCCGGGGCCCGTTGCACAAAAGTAGGATTAAGACATCCAGGATAAGTGACTGAGCTGAGCTCAATGAATCCAAAACAAGAGCGTCCAGGCTTAATTGGTGGCACAAAAACCAAGCCAGGATGAGCAGACACGGATTCATCAAGCCAGGTGAAACCAATCCTGGATAAGTGCGCGCTCACGGCACCCTCAAATAGACCCCGCCACTGATCACAGATTCACTGATTCAACATGGCAAGTAGAGCGGCTTAGTTTTCCCCATCGGAGGCAAAAATCCTCATGGAGGCATGCAAGGAGGTAAAAGACATAATTACAAAGAAAGGAAACGCCGCCACAGTGATAAAGTAGTGCACAATTACACACTCACCGCTCCGCTGAAACATCACAATTACAATCCAAATAGTTAATTCACATAATTTACCCTAACCCAAAAACGCAGTTGTACTCACAGTTGTACTAATTTTTAATTGAAATGGACTGCAGATATGAGTGAAACTGTGTAAATGTAACTCCATCAGACTGTATAACTCTTTGATAAATAGATGAGCTAATATTAATAATAATAATAATA
>CAEMYA010000975.1:439681-457135 GCA_903131615.1 Diplodus sargus | reverse complement strand
CCAAATACAACTGGCAGAAATGCAGTACAAGAAGAAAAAGATAGAAAACCTTGCACTGGAGTCTGAAATAAAAAAGAGGACAATTAGAAAATTGGACCTTGAACTAAAAAAACCTGAGCGGGAAGTGAGTTATGCCTTCAATGCACACTGTATGCTGACTGTCACACAAATGTATTAATCATTATTCTCCTTTCCTCCCCCAGCTCCAAGAAGATGACACATCTTAAATAAAAAAATTAAAGATCAATCCTCGTAAAGTCAAGTCAGCCAATAGCCTATATGAAGGCCCACAATGGTGTGTTCCTTTCTGCTCTGATAATGGCGAGTGAGAGAATAATATGTGTTAAATTATTTTAGTTGATATGCATGCTTTAAATTTAAGTTAAATATATCCTGCAGTGGCAGAGGAATTTGTGTGGTTTTTTTTTTTTTTTTTTTAAATTTAATTTAAATTGATTGGGCCTCTTATGTTTGTGCTGTACACTGTGTGTGTATACAAGCTTGATGTGTATGGATTTGTCCTGCATTTATTTCAGTGTGCAGACATGCAGGGTGTATTATATACAGACTTCAGTTTTGAAAGGAGCTGATGGTTTACCTGTTTTGCTTTATCCTTATTCAATAAAGGAACATAATGTTGCACTTTGATGTGTATTTATATGGGATGTGTATTTTATACGATGGAGTACTAGGGCCACACTGAGGAAGAAATTAAAAGTCATAGATTTATGAGACTGGTTCTTTCTGCAGAAAAGATGCATTTTCTTGCATATTCTTTTTAAAGTCCTGATACTTATGACAATGTGATGCTGACGTGCCAAAATATTAAGTATCTCCTTGTTTGTGAAACCTTTATCGAAGTACAATTCCACAAAATGCTCCACAGCCCTCATTTTAATGACTCTCCTCCTCTAAAACAACGAGTTACAATATTATGACTTTATTCTTATAAATTTATGACTTTTCTCAAAGTCTGAATTTTTTTTTCTCTATGGCCCTAATATTCCATCATTTTATATATAGCCTTATGGTCTATGGGAAACTGTAAATAATCTAATGATAGCAACATCATCTAAAATCATAATTTATCCAAAATGATTTAAATTAATGATCACAAACATTTAAATAATGACAGTGGGTCTAGTTATGTGATAACAATGTGTAGTGGGCAGTGGAATAACTATGTTTCCATTTGCGGTGACTGCTGACTGAGATAAGGGATGAGATTAAATAGATCCTGCAACTTAGCCTGGTCTGGAGCAGGCTAGCTCCACAGAATAAATCTCCATGGTAACTTATACCATAACATATCCTACTGCCCCCTATCCTGCTTTTGTGCAACTGGATCACGGATAAGTTGAGCCAGGATAACCAAGATATCCCGGCTTAATCCCTAATCCTAGTTTTGTGCAACGGGCCCCCGGTTTCAAAAAAGTGCATTTTCAGGTGCTGCCTTTTCAGGATCTATGAGTACGATCGGCCAAAAAAATGCAATACATGTGCGTTTCCACAAAAGAGCGTTTCCGTGTGGGCGGCCTCTCAAAAGTATCCACACAAATTCAGACATACAGTATATTTCCACAAAAAAATACTACGTTAATGAACAAATGATGATATACAAGTTGCAAATTAGAGGCACAGATACTGATCCAGCTTTACAGACACAAATTACTCTGCATTTATTTGTGAATAATATTGAGACTGTTCTAGCTCCATACAAAGCCCTTTGGTTTGTTGGCTGTGTTTAGACACAATTCACATTTGACATCCGTTGTTTTGTGTTGAATTTAAAAAATATATTTCTAGTTAAATGTATTTTTCAATGATTTCTGATTGTTATTTGTCTTTATGAGAACTAAAACTCAAGAGTGTATCATGATTAAAGGAGAGCCAGCAGCTGCAGTACAGCAATATTAGTTTTTGGGCACACAAAACTTTGTGTAAAAACACAAACCAGTGGCCGTTTTTTTAGGAGAAGCGATAAGACGCTATTAGTGTGTCTGTCCTTTCTTTTTCACTTTCTTTGGTTTGTTGGTTTGGCATCTTGGTCTTTAAAAGAGTCATCATGCTGTGCTGTAGGATTACTGCTGTTATATAATATGTATGAAGTGGCATATCGTCAAAGTCATACTCAAATTAAATATGAACAGAAGGACCAGTTCTACCACAGGAGGTTTGGATTGAGACTGCCTGGCGGTTAGGTTGTGATCTCAGTGTATCTGGATCTCATTCTGTCTTTAACTGCTTGCTGTAAGAGAATCTCATGGAGTCTGTTGAATATGTCACCCTCATGACTCTGTTATGATCTGCAGTCTTTAAAGCCATCCCTCAGTCTTTCTTCTTTGATGGATGTTTTCAGCATGAGTCAGTCGTATTATTCATTCATCCTAGTGCATCTGATATGATCTGAAACAACCTGACTCATGAAGGAATACACAGACACACACCTGAACAGTTTAAGTGAATAATGGTTTTAAACCTACAATAAGTACATTTCAATGTAGTTCTTGAACCCGCCTGCTGGTGTCAGTGTTGGGACTGTGTCCGGTCCATACGTTATTATGTGTTCGGTGTGGTCTTTACCTTTTCCTGCTCCGGTGACAAGAGCTCGTTTGCCTGCGAATGAAATCTCCATGTTGGGTCAGATCCGGGATCAGCTGTAACTGGGCTCACAGTGTGAAGAGAAAGTGGATCAGAACAGACTGAAGGATCATATGAGTCGTCGGGACAGATCGAGTTAAACTCAGCAGCTCCTCGCTGGTCTTTCTCCTACAGCTCACTCGTAAGTCCCTGCATCCCGATCAGTCATAAAAAGTTCTGTTTGAAGGGTTCAGTAGGGTCTGACAGGTTCTTACCAGTTGCGCAGCACACAGAGCGGTCGGTCCGTGCTGCACACTGCAGGAAGTGCTGCCTCTGCTGTTCCGCCTGGCTCAAAGATCGAGCTGACACCACAGCCAGACGTGTTTGTCTTCCAGGTCAGTCCTGCACAGTCAGTGAGCAGGCACACAGATCCAGAGTCAGCTGAGAGCTCACACATGTTCACTGTTCACCTGACTGACAACACAACACAACACAACGCAACACACAGGACGCTATGTTCTCATTCATCTATTCATCATAGCATATGTATATGCTATGATGAATAGATGTGTACACACATCTATTCATCATAGCACAAACATCTATACATCAAATATAAATCTGTACATCATGTCATATATACATCTATACATCAGATAATATAAACATCTATACATCATCTGTCTCTGTCTACATCCTGTCTGGTGTCTCTATACTGGATCACTGCTCATGGTCATGTGATAACACAAATAACCAGACTGTTGATTCAGATGATATCAGAATGATGTCAGAGGGACTTTAATAATCTAACGAACCACATTATAAGATCATGATCAGATAGTAGGACCCTCATCCTGTCAGAGCAACAAACCAATGGTCAAACTGAAACTTTCTTCACAGCTGACATGTTGAGATGTGAGGAGGAAGAGCACAGGTGTGAAGTATCAACTGAAAGATGGCTGAGTTCCATTTATCTGCTTTGGTGTCCGGCTCATTGTCCAGTTCAATGTGGCTCAGTGGCTCACTGTCACGGCTCATTGGGACATGAAAACAGAGGCAGAGTCAGCAGAAGCTTTCTAAAGATATTTCTGCCAGAATGTTTTTTTTTCTCGTTGAAATTCAATTTTGGCTTTGACAAACTCATAATCAACATAATTATATTTCCAACTTCTTTTGTTTCATCATTATTGTGTGTTGTTACCCACGTGTTGACCCCTGTTGTGTGTTTATTGGCGTGTTACAGTTGTGGATGCTTTACAGATGTTCAACCTGAATACAGAGGATCTGAACAGTCAGCAGGTTCAAAGTGGATGGCCAGCATTAGTTCAGTTCAGTGATCACAGCCCCTCACCTCCTGTTCCTGAGATTTAGTGTATAATAATGGCCACTCAAGTGTTTATGCAGAACATTATGATGTCACAGTGAGGTTGAACTTAGACCTTTTGGACATAAAATGCCACTTCATTATTTATTTTATCCTATTAGATATTTGTGTGAAACATGACATGCATTCTTGAGTGAGAAAACTCATTCACATATGGTACTGAGTGTAGTGTGATCAGTTAAAGCTCCTTGTGTAGGATTCAGTGGCATCTAGCAAGTTGCAACTGACTGAACACCCCTCATCTCAACCTCACCCTACTGTGGCCACTAAAAACACAAATGGACCACTTGAACCACTGTTGGGTTTGTCCGATGGACTACTGTAGAAACAAAGCACTGCATGGTGGTGGACTGTGCCAAAGAGCACCCGCTGCTTCTGTGGAAATAAAAACCTAATTTAAGGTAAAGAAAACAGGATTCTTAACAGCAGTGAAATAATATTCATGAATATTTGATTCCATTTCAGCCACCAGATCCTCCCTAAATCCTCCACACTGGACCTTTAACTCTCAACTTGTGGCAATGGGCAAGTAAACATGCACACAGAGGATCATCATTGAAGTACACAGTTACAGACAGACAGACACACACACACAGACACAGACACACACACACACAACCTTGAGAGGAGACTTCCCTTCATCCACCCAGTTTGTGACGTAGGAGCAGCTCTACATCCCTGTTCTCCATCACCTTCATTAGATCACAGCAGTATGTCAGTATTCAGCTCAGTGAGCTCATCTGCCGCTCTGACAGGGCTTTAACAGAGATCACAGAGACAGCTCCCAGAGGAATGGCTCAAATTACCTCCTAAAAATCTGACGATCCAAGCCTCATTCCACTGACAAAAGACATCATCAACTTTCCATTACCTACAGCGCATTGGTTCTGTTACATGGTGTTCTGGTCAATGTAGTAAGTAAGTAAACAGTCAAACACTTGAGAAAGCAGAAAGATTTTATTCTTATTGGAACAACACAATAACACATCAGTGGTAAAGGGTGTACAAAAACATCTCTCACCTAGTCTCACCCACTGACCTGCAGTGGGACACAGGCTCTGGATTTTGGATTCTAGACTTGTGTGCAAAAAGGTAGGTGTTTTTTTACAAATACTTTCTCAATGCAGGCAGAAATACTGATGCTGGTTGGTGTAAGCTGAGCAGGGTAGAGCTAAACTACCGGTTAACTGGAATACAGTTCAGCAACTGGCAAGAATAAGCAAAAAAGAAGCAACAGAAGTCTTGATACTTCAGTAAATCTTGTCTGCAAGGACAACCTTTCCCATTTTATCATGAGCTGACCATGTGCACAACTTGGAAACTTTATTCCTAGTGAATGTATCTTAACATCTCAATCTTTTCACTGAATTTAATGTTACTTAGGCAGAAGCATATGAACCTACTGAGAATATTCTTAAAACGCTCACATGATCACAAGGTGATGTTGACATGTATGTTCACCATGTTCATCATTAGTTCAGCTTGTTAGTGCACTCACATTAGCAAATTAGCACTAAACACAAAGTACACCTGTGGCTGACAGGAATGTCAGCAGTTCTGTACTGTAATGGGCAACAGTAAAATTTCACCAAATGACAAATAGTCAGGGGATCTCTAAAGTATAGTGACAGCAATTTGATCTTACAGGGAACATGAACATGTGAAGCAAATGGTGGTAGACACCACTGTCGGCTGAAGGCACCACGCTAAACGTCTCCTGCAATGGCTGGTTCAGTGGTTAACACAGACGTAAAGTAAACCCACAGTGGATGGAACCAAAGAATCAGGCTGATCTTTCCTTCATTTAACCAGTAAACAAGTCTCTGCATTATAGGCAAGTCTTTGTGGAAACACAGGCAGAATATTTGTGCTACAGTTCTACTGAGACAGCCAACAGAGCTGAACTTAAGGGGGGATTCTAGTATTTTTAAACCGGGCCCTATATTTACATATTTGGGTGTGAAAATGATTCAGACTAACTAAAATTTTTGGAGTCAGTCCAACAGATCACCTCAGCTGGCAGTGACTACACACTAGAATAGATGCAATGCAATCCTTGGGGCAACTTTGACTGACAGCCTGAGTTTGATGTTCTAAATGTCTGACATTATAAAAAGGATCCCTACAGAGAGAGAACCTTTTCTTAAAGGTTAAGATCATTTAGGTATAAATCATTTACAAACACAAATATGTAGATCTAGGACCCAGGTCTGAAAGTACATAATTGCCCTTTAACTGCACCACTGTGGCTAATATTGATAGCAACAGACTGCTAAGTTTTTAGAGATTCTTGTTTTGTAAAAGAACAGAATCATGCTTTGCCAAGAGAAATATTTGTCCTGCAGGTCTATGGTGGAATGAGCTTGGACTCTGCGCTCTGTTGAACCTGTGGATTACAGTCTGCAGCTTCAGTTCATTTCTCAGGAGTCAAGTTGAAACATTTCTAGCTGATGGCCATGACATGAACATGTAGTTGGGTTACTTTATCAAAAGAGACTGTTTCTCTGTGACACTGTAGTTAGGGTTAATAAACAACGCTCAAAACTAATTTCAAGTGGGGCCACTAGTTGCTTCACTTCATGCTCAGTTGGCCATAAGTGGTCATTCTTTGGCTCCACCAAGAACACTGTGCATGCATGAAGCATGAGGTGAGGCTGCTTTAGATAAATGATGCAGACACTGGGACGGGGGGACAAAGCTTCAGCAAGTATCAGTGCTGCCGGATGAAAACACAGTAGCGTTCAGTTTTTGTGGTGAGGTTTGAGCTTTGGACACCAGTCAGTATCTGCATACAGCAGGCAATGGACTGTCTTAAACCTGCAGGGTGGGAACAGAAGAGAGTAAGGGACATATTAACTTATTTCACTGTTCAACTCAACAAGTAAAAAAACTGCAAGTCATATTTTTTTTAGCCTTTGGCTTTCATTGACAGGATAGCTGAAGACATGGCAGGAAACAGGTTGAGAGAGAGGGGGAATGACACGCAGCAAAGGGCCCCAGGCTGGGACTGCTGCAGCGAGAGCAAAGCCTCTACCCACTGAGGTAAATGGTGCCCCACTGCAAGTCATAGTTAAAGGATGTACTACAATGCTTCAGCATAGTTCAGCAAAGATTTCCCAGTTTGCTGTGGCAAAATACAGCTGACATACATGGAGCCCTGAAGTCAATCCATGCAGTCTGGCGGAAAGTCTTCCCAATAGAGTTAGGCTGTTATAGCAGCACATTAATGCTCATGTTTTTTTAATCATGTTCAACATGCACACATTAATCGACTCGTCAGGGCTTCCCCACAACGAGCAAGCTGGTGGAGGAGAGTGGTGAGTTGTGTTCTCTTTTCAAGAGAAATCCAGCAAAGCTAGCAGATGTCTGATGCCTGGAACTATGTGCTGGGACCCTATTTGTACTGTTGCTGAAGTTTGGTGCTGTTCTGAGCATTATTTGTGGCTATGAGTAGCTTTTTGATGGCGGTTTCTTGGTTGGAGACATAGACTGCAGTGTATTGTTATCGTACGGTCTTTTCTGAGGTTGCTAAACTACATAAGCTAGCGGTCGGCAAACTTGATCTCTCGAGGGGGGTCTTACTCGGTGTAACGTTGTGCAAGACCACGGATTAAACTTGAACCGGAATATCACTTTGAAACAAGTAGCACAAACTTAGTGCCACATTCCTAATAAAATAAAGCTTTGTTCGTATTGTGTATTGTGCAACATTACGTTACCATACATACCTTGTGTGGTCCTCAGCCAGAGAAAGGCCTCCAACAATGCTAACCACGTTTCTTCTGTTCTCAAAGCCTCCGTAGCTGAGAGTCACCTGTTGCAAAATATCACATACACAGTTTACCCTCAGTGTAGTGATGAGACAAGCTCAGGAAAAAGACAAACAATAAAATGTTTTGGAGGCTAATGTGATGCGGGCATTTTCAAAGGAAAGTGCCAGTAGCAAGTACAGACATGTGTGCACATGTGCACACAACTGACAGAGATCTCATGAAAGTGTTAACTGTTCCTGTTGTTGACACACTCACCTGTTCCAGCACAGTGTCACTGGGCAGCTTCTGTAGGTTCTCCAGGTGAGAGTGGAAGAGGTGCGTGTGTGTTAGGGTCACCTCCAGCAGTGCTTCGATGATGTAGCCAATTGTGCAGTCATCTGGTAGTCGGATTTTCTCTGCAGTGCTGATGAAATTCCCCAAACTGAAACCAGAGGACAGACTGTGTTTTTTCACAGCAACTGTAAAAAAGCCCTACAGGTCAAGGCCCAACAGCACCCTCTACTGGTGCAAACTAAGACAACAAGGAGTATACGTCACGTATATAGTTACGTTATATAGTTACCCGGAGGAGCAGCAGACCAGTCAGTGAGCAGACTGTATGAAGCTGCAAGGACTTTCTGTGGGTTTCCCCTATTATGTGTGCATTCTTGAGGAGATGTAAGTAGTTTCTGTTTGTAGTTGTTATTTTACATGGAAATGTGTTGTGTGTGTCTGAGTTAGCTCAGTAGCCTGTGTCTCAGCAGTACATAGCTGCCCTTTGCTAGCACTGCAGCTACATTTGGATTGTGACCATGCTTATTGTTAATTGAGTTTATTTCCTTTCTTTATTTTCAGACCACACACACACCCACAGACACAAAGATGTACGTTGTACAGTAATGTAAAGGTCCAACCCCCTCATTAAATTAGTCAAATCTCTCTCTCTCTCTCTCTCTCTCTCTCTCTCTCAAAATTGCCTTTATTCTCTGACCGGAATCATAGTCCATTATTTGCCGCCTCAACCAGCAATCCTTTCGCGGAGGCTTGCCCTCAAACAAAAGGTCCTTCAAGCCAGATTGAGTGCAACCAAATAAGAAGATCATGGACAGTGCAGCATCCGACACCTCAGAGCACCGGAGCCGTCCACAAAGAGAGCACTGCTTACCTGCTTACCTGGAGGACTACTAAGTTGGATTCCAGCCATCCGTGCGCCCAGCTCCACCTACTACCGTTTCCCGCTTCAACAGCCACCACAGCGGCAACCCGAGCAGGACATCCAGCAGCAGTTCTAGTAGGCGCACATATTACTCTGTATCCCACTAAGGGTCTCTCAACTGCACAAGCTGCAATCATGGAAGAGAGAATAAAACAGCTGGAAATGGAAGATATCCACCGCTCGAATACGTACGAGACTCAAGCTGATTTGGAGTGTAAACTGCTGGATGATCAAGCGAAAGAAGCACAGCGGCTCCAAGAAGAGGCACTCAAAGCCCGAGAAGCACTCACTAAGCGGCTAGAAAGACAGCGGCGCTTAACGAGAGCTGAACAGGACCTTGAGATCGCCAAGCTTCGTTCGTCGATGCTTTCTGATAGTAGGACGCCTGCAACTTCACCTTCACCTGTGCCCTCTGACAAGTCAAACCTTTTCCTGGACTTGCCACTGCCAGTACAGGCTGATGCTGTCATCTACCTACCAGCTGTCACCGTCAACCCAGTTACATCCAACGCCCGCACCAGTAGTGCTTCCGCGTATTTTTCCTCCACAAGTGAGGCAACAAGTCATTCCAGTCTCTACAGCACCTCCTAAAGGCAGCAACACACCGGCCCAACCGTTGGACGTCTGAAGCGTTTGGAGAGACTCGGACGAGGTCGGGAAAATTTCTGTTTGGTGTGTTCAGCTGCGTCTGAAGCTTTCGGAGCCGTTCGGACGTTGTCTGCTCCGACTGAGCATGCGAAGTCTGAGGAGGAGGGCTGTCGGACGTCTGAGCCATTGGATTCTCTGATTGGTTGTGTGCCAGCTGAATGGCCGTTCTGATTGGCGGTGGGCTAGCGAATCAGCGCGGTGTGTGGGAGGGCAGAATACTGTGTGCGCTTTGTTTTTCTATGGACTCCGTTCCGTCATTCCTCGTTTACATGCTTTGCAGTACTGGCACGCGACTAGCTGTTATTATGTCCGTTCAGGACGAATTAATTTGTGTTCGTTTGGTAGCCTAATGCCTCGCTGCATGTTTAGTATGCAGCTGTTTTCATCTGAAAATAAAGTTTCGTTTTGAGCGAAAGTAAAGAGAGCTGCGTGCATAAGCCTCTCGTTTACAACTCACAACACAAGCGCCAGCTGCTTATTGCATCTTGCGCAAGCGCAGAACGTACACACTACTGTGGAGTAGGCAGCATGTCAAAGCGGTGTGTTTCAATGCAACTTTTCTGCCGAACGGGTCAGACGAGAGGCAACAGAGTGGTCGGAGAGTGGTCGGATAAGGCAGTTAGACGTCTGGGCAGTGTGTGGGGGGCTTAATAGACCACAGCCAATGCTGCAACCTACTGCTACCCCAGTGATACCGGCTCCCCTTGCAAACTTGACGGCACAGCTCCAGGGTCCAGTACCTATGGTTCCTAGATCTGTGAGACTACAACCTGCCCCAGTGTTAGCACCCACTGCTCTGATACAACCGGTGCCACACCCTTCGGTGATTGTCATCACCTCAGTACCTTTGGCCCATACGACACCTCAGGTGGCATCGTCTCTTGAGTCATTGACTGATTGATTGATTGATTTCGGGATCAAAAACACATAAAACGGTAATCCAAAAGGATGACATGCAAAAGTATAACACTTATTTCCAGCATGGTCGTTGGTGTTACACATAAAACAACTAACCAAGAGGCAGACACAACACAGAACACAAAGAAATAAGAAAAGCAAAACGACATCAAATCTGACATTTCAGTACTTATCCCCTTCCCCGTTCCATAAAATCTGCTTAACCTGTCTTTTAAAAATTTCGCTAGATGATACAAGTTGAGTAGCAGTAGGTAATCCATTTCATGCCATGATACCAGTGTAAAAGAAAGAATGTTTACCTGCATTATTCACTTTAGGTACTAAGCAGGAACGAATGCTAGCCCTGGTGTTATGCCTATGCTGTGTGTGGACCATGTTTATGTTGGCATTTAAGTATTTGGGGGCCTTACCATTAACAATGTTAAACATATGGTTCAACTTATGTTGCTCAACTAAGATGAACAGGTAGTAGGCCAGCTTTATTAAACTCCTCCCTACCAATATGTGTACGGGGGGGTGCATTTAACAGGTACCTAATAACATTGTTTTGTAGCACTTTGAATTTGTTTTTAAGTTTCACAAGCAACCCAGAAAACCATGCAGAGCAAGCAAAATCAATGTGACATTGAATCAATGTCATAACCAATAATTTCTTTACAGTAAAATCTAAAAACCTTGTCTTGCGATATAAAAACTTCAATTTACAGGCACATTTGTCCAAAATTTTGGCTGCAATGGAGTCACCCATACGTGATTGATCCAGAGTAAGACCCAGATATGTGACATTTGATCTAGATACAATTTCAGACCCATTACACATCACTTTTAGCACATTTGATTTTGCCAA
This sequence comes from Diplodus sargus, assembly GCA_903131615.1. Classification (NCBI taxonomy): domain Eukaryota; kingdom Metazoa; phylum Chordata; class Actinopteri; order Spariformes; family Sparidae; genus Diplodus; species Diplodus sargus. Next base: position 445,790 of record CAEMYA010000975.1, on the reverse strand, counting down.
CTTCCTTTTAGTACCAAACAAGATTTATTTGGTCTTGCCCAGATGCGTAGAGAGCTTACTGTCTATGAGCCACTGGTTGACAGATTCAAGCTCAACACGAAGAGAATTTTCAATGTCTCTAACATTACACCCTGGGGCAAGTAAAGCAGAATCATCAGCATACAACAACAATTTGCAATGAACCACAGCTGACATGTCATGACTGTACAGTAAAAATAACAGGGGCCCCAGGATCGAGCCTTGTGGCACCCCACATACTATACTCTGAGGTCCCCTCAACATCGCGCACCTGTGTTCTATCTATCTGTTAGGTAAGACAAGAACCTCTTGAGAGCTAAATTGCTAAAACCCATGCACTGTAATTTAGAAGTTAAAATATCATGGTTCACAGTATTAAATGCTTTTTGTAGGTCAAGGAGAAGCATGCCAACATAGTTCCCCTGATGTAGATTCTGACGCACATAGATGGATGAGACAGGTATCAGTGGAGTGTGCAGCTCTAAAACCAGACTGGAGCTGATATAATAGATCAAGCCTGATAAGATACTCCTCAACCTGTTCATACACAAGACGCTCAAACATCTTTGAAATGTTTGACAGGATAGAGACTGGCCTATAATTCCCAACATCAGCTCTGCTATTTTTCTTAAAAAGAGGAACAACCCTAGCATTCTTCATGTCATTTGGGAAAACACCCTGACTTATGGACAGATTAATGACATGGGTGAGGATCAGGGTTTTAAATTAACACCTGCCAAATGCGAGTTAAAAATCATTTTGGCAGGTGTTGCGTGTTCACAGCGGCCCGCACTTTTGCCTTGATGCCTTGTGAATAAAAAACCATTGTACGGCCACAGTGGCCTTTGTGCCCCTGGCCCGGTCAGCGCAATGTTCTTATTGTGAATTACAGCCCCCCCGAGTGCACAGTACTCACTCATAGTAACTTCACTGAGTCCGCAGTTCGTGTAGCTGGAGTCTCATCATCACGATGATCTCAAGTGAAAGCCTCTCAAACAGCAGCAGCATCTCAAAACTGAATAAAGACACTTGCAGCACAGCGAGCGAGCTCAGCTGGTTTTGATATGATACGTGACTTATGTGGTAGGATTAAGTTTGGTAAAGTTGGAAATATATTCACAGATTCGAACTTCCTGGATCAACTCATAAGTGAAACCTTGTTAAAACACACCCTCACCCTAACCCTACTTAACAAACTGTTTAACAAAATGTTTTCTAACATTAACTTGATATTAGTATTATAAAATATTTTAATACATAATTCTTGTCTTATTATAAATTAGGATGTTATGGTATCAGTCTGAAAGGTAAATCAGATTTTACTCAGTGGCCTTTGTGCCCTGTCATGTGGCCTTGGTGCCCCTGAAAAAAAGAAAAGTAAAGGCCACATGGCCTTCCCCTAAAATGATGAAATTCCTACCCTGCTGGGCAGTACTGACTACATTTCCCATGAACACTGTCGTGATGCTACGTGATGACGTATAAGACGCCCATTGGCTGCGCGCAGGCAGTGCAACCAACCAGCGCAAGAAACCATGGAAACAGAAAACACAAAGAAGAAGAAGAAAAAGAATGAATGTACGGAGCAGAAACTATCAAAAGAAGGGAGGGAGCTAGCTAAAGTAAATTACAAAGTAGCCTAAACTTAAACTAAATGCGGCGGTGGTTGGTTGGACAGACGTCTGGGGGCGAGAAGAGGAAGGAGGAAGGGGATGAGATTGAGAATATCAACAACAATGCGTGCGAATCAAAAAAAGAAAGTTCAATGCCAAATGGCTTGTGTTTGATCACGAAAAGGTCGTCATGTTTTGTAAGGACATAAAAATAAAACGAACAATTTCGTGGTGGGAACTAATAATTTTAAAGTCGAGGCTGTAAAGGACCATTTGGCTAGTGGAAATTCTGATTGGCTGGTAACTTCAGAAAGTTAAAAAGCCAAATTGGCTAAAGTTAATTTAGAACCCTGGTGAGGATACTAGATGTAACCTCAGCACTATCCCTAAGAAACCTGGAAGGGATAAGGTCCAAGCCAGTGGGCTTATTTACTGACAGGGTGGAGAGGCACTCTCTTACTTTATCCTCTGAGACACGACTAATTTCAAATGCATCTGGAGAAACATTTTTATTTCTATAGAACGAATTAACAAATGCTTTGCCATATTTATCAGAAGAACTGGCAGCAATGGTTGTAAAGTACTGATTAAAGTGGCAGGCAATCTGCCGCTTATCAAAACTCATCTCATCATCAATTAGAAGTGCAGCTTTACCAGACTTAAATTTGGTTTTAGCTATAGATCCCATGTCATTAAGAACTTTCCATAGTTTTTTAGGCTGTTTTGCATTAGCAGAAATGGAATCAGAAAAAAAATCAGACTTTGCCTGTTGAACCTTGTAACTAACCTGGTTTCTGAGATTAACATAACTGTTGTAGTCAGCTGGAAGCTTGGACTTCTTAAACTTGATGAAACATCTATTACATTGTCTGATCAGATCAACGATTTCCAAATTCATCCAGCATGCACTTCTATGCTTGATTCTGGTTTCCCTTATTGGTGCAACTTCATCAAGAACAGCAATGAAACTCTGCTTGAACAAATCACAGGCCTTATCAACATCATTACGCTCAAGCACATCAGACCAATCTTTATCAGATAACCTTTGATTGAACCCCTCCACAGAGTACTGCTTTGTACACCTGTATTTGATGGAACAATGCTCATTTATAGGTTGAGGTCTAATTTTCTTGCGTGTGCAAAAAACAGCATTATGGTCACTAAAAGCCACTTCCAACACATCTGATTGGCATATCATTCCACAGTCAGATACTAAAATTAAATTGAGAAGGGACTGGCTATTCGTAGACAACCTAGTAGGCTCAGTAATTAGTTGCTGTAGACCAGACACCTTGCATAGATATGAGAAAGACTCCTTCAGGCTACTTCGTGGCAATACAGATTTGTATTAAAATCACCCAGAATGATACACTCTTTCTCTAGACATATATTGCTTTTACAGCAAACGGATTCAAGGAGTTCGTAAAAGTCTGTTAGTTTAGGTGGGCGGTAACATAGTCCGACAATGATGGGCTTAGTCCTGGGCAGTATTGCCTCCACACAAGCAGACTCCAGTCCATCCACCTGTAGATCGTGGCGCGGATTGAAAGTTATATCACTCCTTATAAAAAGACACACTCCTCTTGTTGTGATCGCGTTGGTAGATGTAATATCCCGAAAGTCCAACTTCCCAGTCTTGAATTGAGTTGTCTAGCCAGGTCTCCGACACAGCTATCACCGCAGCCTTGGAAAAGTAATCACGAGGTGCCCGATTTCATCCAGTTTAGGAAGGAGACTCCTAGCATTGACATGAATGAAATGCATCCCTTTCTGACTCAAAGGTCCGAGCAGATCACAGTTTCTCTCATCCATACCGTCCTCATCATAAGTTCTCCCTTGGAAGGAGTCATCCAGGACATCGGCGCTGCCCATTTCCCGCACACAACACCTGTTACAGACCAACGGGATATCTGCCTTATTCCTTACTGCCCGGTCATACAATTTCGGAGCAATATTCCCGCACCTTATATGAACAAAAACCTCAGTCTCTGAGGGAGCAGAGGATATCTTGGGTGAATGAGCTCCGTGATCTTATTCACCTCGAATTCCAACGGACCTACGCACCTCCATGTGTAGACAAGCCTACGGCATCCAGGGAGCTTCACATCTTCTGTGATGCATCAGAGAGAGCGTATGGTTCAGTGGCTTACCTACGCACAGTCGACGATCAAGGTCAAGTCTACATCTCCTTCATCGTGCCATTACAAGATATTCGTTGGCACGCATGTAGCAGAGATTCAAACTCTTACCGATGTAACAAGCTGGAGATATGTGGACTCTGCGAGAAATCCAGCAGATGACATAACACGAGGTCTGAGGCTATCAGATTTGACACATCCTCACCGCTGGATTAGTGGTCTGGATTTCCTCTTGACCAGTGGCCGACTATGCCCACACCAGCAGAAGCTGAGCCTGACTCTGCTGAACTCAGGAAGTCCACCCTCATCTGTGCTACATTGGAGGCTCAGAACCCAGACCTTCTTGATCCGACTCAGTTCCACACTTGGAAGGATCTAATCCTGGCTACTATCCACTTCTCTTCATGGGGCGGCTGCCTCCAGTGATTGTCAGACTGCAGTAGCGGCCACCCACATCTCAGCAGAGAGGCTACTCCTGGCTCAGGCTCAGCAGGAGTCTTTCTCTGGTGAGTTAAAGGCTTTCAAGGCCAGTCGACCCATTCCAGCCGACAGTCGTCTTGTCACGTTCTCACCCTAATATGACGAAGCCACAGGACTACGTCGCGATGGAGGTGGAGACTACAGCAAGCAAAGGACAAGAAAAGCGATGGAGGATCGTGTATTCAAAGCCTAACTACCAGGTGTGTCCATCTCAACCTGCTAGAGAGCCTTGACATTCCTTTTCTGCTGTCCTTGCGCCGATTCATCACCAGACGTGGCACACTGTTTGAACTTCTGTGTGATAGCGGCACCAACTTTGTTGGGGGAGATCGGGAGTTACGGGAAGCCTATGATGCCATGGCACCTGAGCTACAAGATCAGCTGGCAAAACAGAGGATTCTTTCCAGTTCAATCCACCAAGTGTTCCACATTTTGGCGGGGCCTGGGAGCGGGAGGTTCGATGGGTGAAAACAGCGCTCAGAGTCATCCTCCGAGAGCAGTCAGTGCTAGAGCCGGTTCTGCACACCGTTCTCGCTGAAGTTGAGGGGATGTTGAATGCTAAACCACTCGGATATGTCTATGCCGACGCTGCCGACCCTGACCCCAATGCGCCGCATGTCCTTCTTATGGGACGCTGTGACTCTTCGCTGCCACAGGCCCTGTATGACTCCAGCAGTATTTTGGGGACACGACGATGGATGCATAGTCAGGTGCTAGCAGACAACTACCAGTACCAGTAGCTTGCCGTGGACCAAGTGGTTCTGATAGTTGATCCACAACTGCTTCAAGCTCTCTGGCCAGTGGGCAAAGCGGTCGAGGTCCACCCTGGAGCAGATGGACGTATCAGAACAGCCACTGTCAAGGCTATGGACAAGACCTATATCCAGCCTGTCACCCGGCTCATCCAGCTACCCAAGATAAGTGACTCAGAGGATAACACCAACTGATGGACTTTCTCTGGGAGTTCAAATGTCTTCACGGCAGACATTTGAGAGAAAGGGCAGGACGCGAAGGTCTATTTCCACTGGATACTTGTCCGCTGCATTACGTCTCACTCCAGCGGAGCTGATAGGTTTCACTTTCACTTTAGTCTCTGTGTTAACTTCCAGCAGGTCCGCTGCACTGCGTGTCTGCTCCATCTAGCTCTGGCAGTCCGGAGCCCTCCGGAGCAGATACGCAGGACTTCTATATATCTGGCAGATGCCGGAGCATGACGCAGCAATTCAGCAAGCAGACAGGAAGTCAAGCGCCGAAATAACAATATATAACAATATTACTTTTTTAAAATAAAACACCCCGTGTTGACACCAGCACACAAATCTCAGAAAAGAGACAGACGCAAGCTCTTCTGCTAATCCCTCCGTCGGGAGCTATGGAGCAAGAGATATGACGATGCAGCGGACAGCATGAAACCATTTTGATAATCAGTTGATTGTATGCAGAATGCTGCAACTCATACAGTGGTTTATACAGATAAATAAATATCAGGTTCTCAATAGTATTTAAATTTGGGGGTGGGGGTGGGGGTGGGGTGTGTGAAAAAATTTCAGCAGTACTTAGCTGCCCTTTGCTAGCACTGCAGCTACATTTGGATTGTGACCATGCTTATTGTTAATTGAGTTTATTTCCTCCTTGAACCGGCACCTTATCATGGTGGAGGGGTTTGAGCACCCGAATGATCCTAGGAGCTATGTTGTCCGGGGCTTAATGCCCCTGGTAGGGTCTCCCAAGGCAAACAGGTCCTAGGTGATGGGTCAGACTAAGATCGGTTCACTCGCCCTCAATGATAGATCAAACAGCAAGGACGTGCACGTCGCCCGGATCGGCGTCACCGGGGCCCCACCCTGGAGCCAGGCCTGG
>CAEMYA010000975.1:390053-439258 GCA_903131615.1 Diplodus sargus | reverse complement strand
ACAGCAACCATACCCAAAATCACCTACACTGTTGTCAGACACTCAAAAAACAGTCTGGCTCTTTGACAGGTTGAGTTGCCCAAAGGATTTTGTTGCAGCCATCTGAGATGATCTACTGGACAGATTCCAAAACTTTTGATAAATATGAAAAATTTACACACCAAAACATGTAAATATAGGGCACATGTATTAAGATACAAGAATTCTCCTTTAAGTCATTTTGTCACTTAGACTGAAGGTTAAAAAAGGTACATACTATGGCTGTCATTTTTTTCCTTTAGAAGCTAACAAGTGACATTTTCTGTATCAACTATGTAGCCATAGAAGGTATTGGACAATAAATATATAAATACAGACAGACAGAATCTACAACTGAAAACACACTTAAGTGAGTCCAGGCACATTCTCTGCTGCTAAGCTTCTTTAGAGTTTACAGACAGGGTTGTTCTTACTGTACAAAATGTTGTTTTTTTCACTACAAAATGCAGCAACATTAGCACCCTGGCTTTAGACAGCAAAACAGTTTGAATCCGTTCAAAGATCAGGGGATTCCATGACCTACCTGGCCCATGGGCTCATTTTCAGTGCCAGACCTCTGCTGATACAGAAACCTGCTCCACCTGTGGCAAACCAGAACTTGACAGACACCTAAAATGAGACAAAACAGCCAGAAAAGCCAGCTATTAGGAAATGAGTAGAAGTGACTCATAATAGCCAAGATTTCTGAGGGAGCCCCCTGAAACTGGATCTGGCTTAATTGCCGACAGCTATATTTGTCAGCTAGTGGAGCCATGAACTCTTAATAAGGTGCATGCTGACTGACCGATCCATCACTCTTGACCCTTTCTGCAGCCTCTATAGGATGATCCAGACTGGGCCGGCCCAGATAGACATCTTGACTGTGGTGGTATGAGGAGAGCAGCTGCAGCAGGCTGGGCAGGATCACATAGTTATCATCATCTACATGGCAGAACCATCTGGAAGAAACACACAAATCATTTGTTAATTACTATTATTGTTGCATCCCTGCTGTTCAACTAGTCTGTTAAAAATCAACCATAGATAATTTTAACTTACTTCTTTTGCGACTCAATAAACTTGTCATACTCCACAGACATCTTGCAGCACAGAGCCTGTCGAGTGTGAGCCGCTGAGCAGTTAGTGTTAATGATGTTAGCTCCTGGGAAAGAGATGGCAGAGGATGGAACATTTCAATTCCATGCTGCTGTGTACAATAATATACCATATCAGCACCTGTATGTGTTGGTCTCCAGATGTCTCACATACATAATATAAACACTGGAGGTACTGTTTAACATCGCTGTAGATCACCATCCCTTTTCCATCGGCTTTGTTCTCTACTTCCATGCATACATGTGATTACGGTACATAATCCCACAACAAAGACACAGCAGTACAGACACTGAACATTTGAGCAGGATTACACAATTCCTTATAAAGTGCACATCTGCAAATATATGTGTGATCTACTTCATATCTGAATGTCAGATATGTTATATGTCAAATAACAGGATTACATTTCAGTGTGCACCTACACATAGTCTTCAACTACACTGATGATTTGTCTTGATATATTATTCCATCTTTAAATCTTATCCATCCATTTTAAAATTTTGGAGATCAAGTATTCATGAGATCTTGCAAATAAATAGTCAGGCTTCCCACCACGTTCAGGGAACTACTGGCAGCTACTGGTGTGGTGTAAGTGGGATGACCAGTAAGAGACAGAACTGTTTGAAAAGGACAAAGGCAGCTCCTCAACAGTTTAGCGTAGCTGCTGCGAGCATCAGTTATATATCAGACATGGAGCGTATCTCATTGCTGTGCTGATGCTACTGCTGTCGTACTGTTGATCTGAAGTTAACCCATGATAGACTGTGACAGACAGATGCTTCTTAATGTTTTCAAAGTGCCTGAAAAAAATCACTAATTCCAAATTCTTAGACATATTTAAACTTAAGAAAAAAAAATTAAACTCAAAACTTACTTTCTCTGGCAACTAGTTACTTTTATAGTGGAGTAATTCAGTTACTTTTTGGGAAAAGTAACTGATAACTATAACTAATTACTTTTTTAAAGTAACGTGCCCAACACTGGTAACAAACCATCTGACGCATCAAGTTACTTAACATTTTGTGTCCCCATAAACAATAACATTTTTTAAACAGCTCCTTGACCCTCATTGAAGGGGTGTGACTCAAGGTCCGACTCTTGATTCCAATCTCCTCTCTGTGTACCCCTTGACCAAATTGTTCGCTTTTGATATCTTTGACATAACAAGACTCCTTTCATAAATGTATAAATATTACACCTCTATGTAGCTAGACAAAATTCAAAACTGCCTGAGAGCAATAAAATAATGAATGCCTCAATTTGGACCAGATACAGTTAGGAACAATTACTCCCATCTGTATTCTATTCTTCGCTTGATCACTACATAAAACTGGAAAATGAGTGAGGAAACAGCTTCACTCTTTTTTCCTATGAGAAGTGCTCAGCATCTGACCTGTTCTCATACGCAGCTCCTTGTCCTCACCGTCAGTGAATATGTAGGTCTGAAACAAAGACAAAGGCACGCTGTTAAAAAATGTTAGTGCAGGCACACACACATATTCATGCTCTCCTACTGGAACACAATGAAGTGCTCCATTGTCTTCTCGTGTTGATGAGGATGTGTGCACAGTTAAAGAGGTAGAGCACAGACAGAACAAATATGAAACATACACAAACAACAGTGCCAGAACCAGTTGAACTAGAGAAAGTGGAGGACGAGCACATTTCATACTACAGCGCTGAAAATTAAACTCATCTTTCTTTCTCTTTAGTTTCTGTTGTCATGAAACCCTAGTTCCATTAGTCAAACTGCCAGAGATTTACAGACACAGAGTTCACCTGCTGCAACAAGACTAAACATTTGAATGATGTGTTTAATTAATTAGCATCACTCAGACTATATGGATACCAGCTGATGTCAGAGCCCAACAATGAAGACTTTTCCACGGACGTCTAACGGAGAGTCAGTTACAGCAGGCAGAGACAGGCATGCTGCGTCTCTTCGGAGCCATGCAAGGGAGGCTGGACCTTCATACACCATCAAATGACAGTCAAAGAGCTTATTTCATTTTATCTCGGGCTTTTATTAAATAACCATTATCCATGTCTTTTTTGTGTGGTTACCTTCTCTACACACCACACAGACTACCAGGGAAGAAGTGCTACACTGACAAATTCACATTACACAAAGTGGTGAGAGCAGCTTTTCATTTTACAGGCAGCTGTAAACACAAGGGGCAGACTTTACTGACCTAAGAGCAGTATACTAAAATGCAAGTGGGCCTGTAATGCCTCCAAGTATTCAATAGAAGACACAGTAGAGACTCTACAGCAGATCTTGACTCAGAGCCAGTATGGGCCAAGCTGCTGATACTGAACTGGAACTCCTCCACCCTCTTTGACTGTGGCATTTCTGGGTGAAGTGGGGCAGAGTGTTTCTGCAGTTAAACCTCCTCCTCCCCACACTGAGGCTCTTTGTCCAACAGTGGAACTTAAATCATTGCTTTTGACAGTGCTCAATACAGAGCTGGTCACAGTGGGGTCTGTGTTTGACACTAAACTTTAGTGGGGTACTTAGAACTACTTTAATCTAAGCCTCTCTTCATTCACATTTGACTTGTGTGTGTTAAAAACCTTGCAGCATTGAAGCATGAAAACTGGCTATAACACATTGGTTGAATATTAATTACTCTAATGGACAATCCATTTGACTAGACTGTAGACTGACTTCCTACAAATCCTAAATTAATTAATCATTTAAGTCACTTCTCAAGCAAAGACCATACATTCTATAGATGCAATTTCTTCAGGTGTGAGGAATCATATTTGTTGGTCTTTTCTTTGCCAGCTACCTTAAAACATAGCAGGCATTATTATTATTGTGATTATTATGATTATTATGATTATGATTATTATGATTATTATCATCATCATCATCATCTCCATCATCATTATTATTATTATTATTTTCTATTTTCTGACAGTCTATGGACCAAATGCCTTATCAGTTCTCATCAGACAAATAATTGTCAGATTAATTGGTAATGAAATTGTTAGCCACAGATCTCGTTCAATTCCAGTATAGGGGAAAAAAACAACAACTAAAATTGTCATTGTATGATATCTACATAAGGTTACTTCACAGCTGCATCACATCAATACAATCACATACTGTAGATTCAGTCCAGCCACAGCATTAAAAAACACTGACAGGTGATGTAAATAACATTGATCACCTTGTTACAATGTAACGTTCTGCTGGGAAGCAATGTGTCCTGGCTCTCATGTAGATGCCATTTGACACACACCACCCATCCAATCAACGTTGTCGACCAGGTAGTCCACAACGTTGTTTGGATGGGTGTTGGCACAGGTAGTGCCAACACCACAGGACATCTCCAGAGGTCATAGGACCATACCTTGACAGGTCAGAGCTGATTTGGCTGCAAAATAGGGACCTGCACAATATTAAGTAGGTGGTTTTAATGTCGTGGCTGATATAGAGTTCTAAAACGTAATGGAGCAGAACAGTAAAGGCAGCACACTAAACAACTCTTGAACAACCCCTACAGATGTATAATGGATGAGACCTCTTTTTAGAACCTCAGGGTGTACTGCCATGGTTAAGTGACATCTCCCTGACATCTTTGTTAGTTCATCTGTACACCCTCTTGCAAAAGGTTGTGGTGTTGGAGGTTTAGTGATGTAGTGACCGCCTGCTGTCTTAGGTGCTCTCTGAACAATAAGTTAATTCAGTTCATGTGCTGCATTTGCACTCCTGTTTCACAACTGACTGTAGTACAGTGTTACACAAGGATTGTGTCTATTCATGAGAAGTAGTTCAACATATGTTGCATGATTGGAATGGATGATGCAAAAGCAAAGAACCATCTGACACAAAATCATTACTCCGCTTATACCATGGCCACTTGCCAAAAGACAAAATATGTGTCATCAAATCAAACTGATCAGTTGCTCATTTACTTTTAGAAACATGGCTATCTTGCTTTTTTTGTTGCAGTAAATATATAGAAATGTATGCAGCATGCTAATGAAGCAGCATCAGACAGCAGCCTCAGTGCTCCATGTGTGTCAACACATGATGCATTCAGGCATACAATTCAGTGTACATCACCCACATTTTGCAGTAATTAAGGGCCTAATATACACATACCCTAATTTAGGCACGCAAAGCAGAAGAAGGTTCAACAGTTCATATTTGAAAGCTCTGTGTGAATTGACTTAATCTCCAGAAGTTAATCAACTAGCTGGTATCAAAATGACATGTTGGTGTTATAAATGCTGCTGATCGGAGCATATGTAATGGTACTTGTTAGGGCAGGACAGATTATAATTTTACCATGTGCAGTACTGTATGGTTTTTGCCACTGAACAGAAGGCTGCTTCTGAAAGAAAAATATCTCCACTGACTCACTTGTTCTGGAGCTTGAGCTTTTGACTTTACTCATATTCACCAGTTTAAGATGTTCAGTACTTGTTCGCATTGCATTAAAAGTTTAGTTTGTCATATTCAAGGTGGAAAATTAACCATCAAGCTCCAATATAGCACTGTTCTGTTACAGTGGAAGAGAGACACAGCTGCTGTGTGGTGAGTGATGGATGTGCATTGATATGATGGTGTATATTGATGGGGCAGATTCTGTAATTGAGAGAAGGAGCACTGTAAAGAATTTCAGCATGTGTCTTCTACTTTCAGGTTGCTGTGGTCCTTTTTCTCCAGGCCAGTGGTGCCATCATGGAAGCCAACCACAAATATACATACATGGCATCCAAAGCTAACAGGAAACTTCGGTGGTTGAAACTACAGACTGATTCCTCAATGAGCTTGCTAAACAACTTGGTCTGATAGAAAGTATACTGACACGGAGAAGATGAGATTTATTTTCTCATAAATGTCCTGTCGTTCCACCACACGTCAACAAGGACAAATTCTAACCGCATCAGCGAGGAATCTCTGGTGGTGATAAGGCAACACCCTCAAACCACTGTAACAACAGGAACAGGGTGTACACAGGCAAGAGCCAAATCCATCAGCACCAACACTGTTGTATAAGCCTCAGTCCAAATGTACATCAGTTGACGCCACATGGCCCCGAAGCCCCTCTGTGGCCAGTGTTGTCCCTCTCTGTCACCACTGGAGCCAGTACATGCTGCAGGAATGTGATTGTATGAGAGCTGCTTATCTATCTAAATTGCGATCTGACTGTCTCAATGCAGCAGATAATTTTAATGATCTCAACTCAATAAATTATGGATTTGGATCATGTACCACACCCCTGGCAGACATATTGGATGCTTGAGGTCTATGGTAACAGAGATTATGTGGTTATATTTCTAAATTCCCACAACATTTAGCAAACGGTTTGTTTCTAGAATATTTTGACTTGGAAATAAATACGATTTTAGTTGTGTTGATGTTATGTCAAGTTGGCAGCTGGCCAATCACAGCATTTTGTTTTCAATTGACAGAGGTTTAAAGATTAACAAGGTTATGACGGTGATGAAGTACAAGATGGTGTTCAGGTCCAGATGCCATTGCATCAGCTCCAGTTAGACAATGCTTAATTGATTATCAAAAATGTTTATTATTTTCTGTCAAATTAACAAATCTTGCCAGCAGTACAGTATTTGATTCACTTTAACTGTTGTTATATTATAGCAGTGACCAAGCTTTCAGGACAGTGCAGTCCTTCACAGGTCAGTCCACTACATCCAAACTAATAAAAAACTTCAGCCCTCCTCACCTGTTCTTTAGCTTGGGAAATCCAGGTCTTAATCAGCAGCTCCAATCTGGATTTATGGTACTTCCTGGTAGTCTTTACTGCAATAAAAATATCTCTTAGCTCCAACAGGTCCCGAGGCTTAGAACCTGAACGTCCAGCAACCTGTCCTCCAGGGAGAGCCCTTCTTTTGGAGTCTGTCCCACTCTTGGGAATATGGTCAGTCCTAGTAACTTCATTCTCAATGAATCCCCCCTGCCCTGCTGAGCTCCCATTGCGCTCTATGGTGGAGTCAGTTTCCCCTGCATGGACAGACACTGCTGGTACCCTGGCATGTTGTGATGGGCCTGACCTTGCAGGTCTGACTTGGGGTCGGGGCAGAGGCAGGTCCACCTGGCGTGTTGGTGGCTGGAGGGCAGGAATGAGCAGAAGCAGGAAGCCACAGAATGCAAGGGAAAACAGGAAGCAGAACTTGCTGACACCCACTGAAGCTATGTGCATCCTGACTGGCCAGTGGAGTGGGTTCATCAGCCCCCAGGGCTGCAGTCACATCCAACACCACCTTGTCCCATCCTTACACTGTCAATGGAATTCTACACAGAAAGAGTGAGAGATTCAACAGTGTATTTACAGACACCTCAAATATCTTAACCCCTCAGCAGAAAGACAAAGAAGAGAAGGTGTTTCATGCTCCACTCCTAACTGCCGATTGTTCCTTCACAATAAAAGCACAGGAAATGCATTCTTCTAGCTATTTCTCAAAGCAAGCCTCTCAGTGGTTTACTGTTTGACATCTTAGAACCAGGGGTGTCCAAAGTGGGCATCCTCTTTTTTTTCACTTTACAAGTGTTTTCTTCCATCAAATGTGCACTGGGTGCATTAAAGCAGGAGGCAAATCACCAATCCTGCACTTCAATAATTGAAACTGAAAGCTTGTTTAGATCAGTTTTAAATGTAGAATTGACATTGGGACACCCATACACAATATATGGTGTGAAATACACAGCAATCCTGGAATGAAGCCCATGGTGCATAGAAAGATATTCCGGATGTTGGCTGTGTTTCCACCCTTACTTGAAATAATTACAACTAGCAATGTTGTCACCTTTCTTTCTGAAGTGAAGCAACATTTTGGACCTCTCTTCCATGACTCCTGCTTGTTGCAAGTTTCTAGCAGTGTGAACTCATGACTTTCACATCATCGTTTTGCAATGGGCATCAGTCAGAAAAACAAGCCAGCAAGCATAAAATGAATTGACAAGCTCAGAGGCATACCGTTCAGAAGAACTGGACAATTCGGAACCGTTGTTAACTCAAACCAGTTCTGGCACAAAAAACAGGGCTCCATGGGTCTATCGAGGCCCACTATCAGCAGACAGGTTCTACTACTGCTGATGTGGTGAGTGTCGCTCCTGGTCCGTCATCAGCAGGAGCCAGCAAGCTCACAGGAGTTAACACTAAGGTGTCCTCACAGACTAGTCTCTGTGAGGTCGTCCCTCAGAGCTCATACTGGCTGATTAAACAGTTTTGTCCTGGTCTAAACTAAAGCTGTTGTTACAGTTGACTAGATGTTCATTTTAGGGTGAACTTTTCCTTTAAGATATCCTACGCAAGACCATGTCCATTTTTTATATGAGGATTTTTTTTATAATTCGGAGTAAGGCAGGGGAGATTTAGGTGTTTTACAAAAAAAGTGGCGGCAGTGGGTTAGCTCTAATAATGTATGTAATAATCCAGTAATTGTGTGTGTGTGTGTGTGTGTGTGTGTGTGTGTGTGAGTGAAACTGTGTTCTTCATTCTTTGTTATTTGATTAGCAAACTCCACGTTACTGTTGACGGTTGTTCAACATAGTTCTGTGGAGAGAAGAAGTCGGTTCCGAGACTAACGCAGAACTTTGATTAGAACATGCGCTGGTTAAATAATAATGAAGGTAGATCAGTCTGAAGAGTGCTCCACGACTTCTCTAAGCTCCTACAGGACTCAGCCTGGTGTTGTTCGACACACATCAGTCAAAAGGAGGAGAAAGTGGAGAAAGGAAGAGCAGCACAGCAACACTTACCGTCAAACACCAGAGGACACAGTGGACCTCTGACTTCAGTATGGCCTTTTAGTAACTCGACAAACAGCAAGGAGGCTAATGTGTGTAGCTGCAACACAAGTCTCGGTGTGAAAAACAATACTCAGTGTCGACTATGTTGAATCCAGTTGATGCCACCGGATCCGCGGCTGGACGTCGTCTTCCTTTATGCTCGACCGCGACTTTAAGTTTACAACAGTCTTCGCAGTCACTGTCGAGCTCGCTCCGGTGAAATCCTTGGTCTTATCTGGTGTTTATGAGGCTTTTAGGGAGAGGTTTGAAGTTATAAGCTTCTTTCACAAGCAGCATGTCCACTCCTTGTTAAATACCACAAACCACCAAACTTACCGCGGAGAACCGTGTCAAGCTAGCAACTACCATGAGATGCTATTTCGGTCATTTCTTTCAAAATAAAGGATTAGTTGACGTACGATATGTCAAAAGCAATCAATGTTTCGATTATTTTGATAAGTTTAACGATTGAGATATTAAACTACGATTAGTAGTAATGGTTACAACTATTAACTCTTCATGAGTATTATTATTTACTTACATGACATTTCATGAAATTGTTATGCTTTTATTATGAAGTAGTGTAGCTTGAGTTTGGGCTCTTGAGTTTCCACAGTGGTCCTCAAAGTATGTTGGTGACGTCTTTAACCTGCAGCTTAGCGCCCTCTGGTGGTCGTCACCACACAGCGTCACAGTAAACATGTCCTGTAACGTCTCAGCGGTGGTCAGTGTTCCGCACAGACCGAGCTTAAATATCTGAACACTATTCAAAAGACTGCATACCTGAAGTCACCTCTGCTATGAGGAGTTCATTATTATTATGATGTGTTCATTATCAACCATTCTTTATTGATCACAAACAGGTCTGCAGCTACCACAGAGCACACCGAGATCATGTCCTCGTCTTTCTTTAACACACACAGTGTTTATCTAATGGATTATAACAGGAGCATCGTTATACAACCCTGTCTTGTTTAAAATCTCGTGTTGTATAAAGACAGTTAACCTTACAATAGCTAACCTTTTGCTTTATCTTTTCACTCTGAAGCAAACACTAATTGCAGTATAATGGCTGTACAAAATGACACCATGGTGTATTGATTGGTTCCCAAAAAATCTCTTCTTCACTCTGCTAATCCGCCCGCAAACAGGCAGGAATTTTCGTGAAAAATGAAGGTCTACTTTAATAGGTAGAGGCATTCATTTCTACAGTTACTACCTCAGAATCAGAAATCCTTCAATGTCCCGCAGACAGGGAAATTTGTTTGTCGCAACAGTAGAATATTACAAGAACAGAGCAATAGCAAAATAGACAAAATAATTAAAAAGGAAAGAAAAACAGAATCGACGTATGTACATATTTACATGATATATCTCCATACCTCCAGGGGAAAGTTGGATAACTGTGGGAAATCTACAATGCAAAAGACATAGGAGCTGCTGATGTAGGAGGAAAAGTACGCTAAGACACTAGATGAGTGAGTAAAATAAGTATCCTGGGCTAGTCAGGCTCCCAGTGTTAGCCTTGTTACTGATGCTGTCTTAGCAGCAGCAGTGCCAACAGTAAAAACACAGAGCAACACATGGATTGAGGAAAAGCTGAATTATTCAGCTTTAAATTAATCCTCAATCTTTAAATGTACGCCTTGAGTGGTAACCGGCTGTATGCAGTAGTGAATGTGTATTTGTTTTATTCAAGTATACTAGGAAATCTAATTTGTATAACAGAATCCTCATCTGCAAGACAATTAGGATTAGTTAGTGAATCATATACCGATTAATGTTAATAATGTGTTCACATTAATAACATGTTCACTTTAATAATGTGTTCACATTAATAACATGTTCACTTTAATAATGTGTTCACATTAATAACATGTTCACTTAAATAATGTGTTCACATTAATAACATGTTCATTTTAATACTGTGTTCACACTAATAATGTGTTCACATTAATAACATGTTCACTTTAATAATGTGTTCACATTAATAACATGTTCATTTTAATAATGTGTTCACATTAATAACATGTTCATTTTAATAATGTGTTCACATTAATAACATGTTCATTTTAATACTGTGTTCACACTAATAATGTGTTCACATTAATAACATGTTCACTTTAATAATGTGTTCACATTAATAACATGTTCATTTTAATACTGTGTTCACACTAATATTGTGTTCACATTAATAACATGTTCACTTTAATATTGTGTTCACTGGAACATGTAAGAGTGTGTGTGTGTGTGTGTGTGTGTGTGTGTGGGCTGCACTCTCATCAACATTCAAAGCTGGTCTGGTGACAGTTTATCATGTCATGGTTGGAATTCGAATTAGCATCATGCTAACAATGAGCAAAACTGAACAACAGTAAACCCCCTATACATAGTAAACATATGTGAATATCCTGAATTAATTTCCAGTTTGTATGTTTCCCACTTAAACAGCAGCATGTACCACTATAAGAGAATTCAGTGTGATGTGATGAGAGCAGAGTTGAATTATGGACCAAATGTTTTTGCCTGATTTCAGTATTCTAGCCTCTTCTTGCTCTCATGAGCATTGTAATCATTTCTCATTGGCTGTCATTGGTGTATATATAAACACAAAATAAATCAGTTGAATAAAAAATCTTCTGTAGGCTTCAAATGTGTATGCATCTAAAAAGTAATTTGCTCCTTCACAGAGGACTTCAGCTGGAGTCAGCTTGGATTCACAGCAGTTAGGAAAAATGTCCAATTTTATCACAGTGTCCAAACTTGTGGACTTCTTCTGAATGGACCTTGAATCATTTCTTCACCATGTTTCAAACACTCAAATCTTCTTCTTTCCTCACCTTTTTAAATTCTGTGAGTGCAAGTGTGGCACCCTCTGTGACATCAGTGGATCACCATTATCAGTAGGTTTCATCATCGTCATGGAACCACAGATGTCCGTACAAACAGTCCTGGCATCCATCAAACATTCACCCTGCTGCGGTCTGTATCCCTGCTTAGTACAAGACCACAGAGCTGCTTCTTTCCCCAGGCTGTGAGACTCCTGAACTCATCCTCAACACTTCACCACAAATAACACCTTTTCTTGTGTAGCATTAAATTATGTTTAGTTATATTATTCACAATAAAGTGGGAAACTGGACAGCTTTAAAATGGCTCTTGGTGGACCCCCCCACTGGTTCTGAAGTGGGGCATTAACACCATATCAGATGATTGGTATACCGATTGTTGTACCGATGTTGGATAGAAGAATGTGGTGCGGACTGCGCTAACAGCTGTGTTTCATTGTGAAATTGTCAAACTGGTTTTGAGAGCATCGGAGTTTGAACATTATGCATCAAGATTATGGGAAAAGAAAAAAGGCTTTTTTGTGCACTGTGGAAACGATGGAACTGTTAAACGTACAGGTGTGAACAGACATCTTCTTCTATGTTAAACTCTGAGCTTGCTTGTTTGGATTGGTGGAGCTTGGCTTAGAATGTACCCAGAGCTGAGGACAGAGAGATTTAATCCAGCCTTACAGGACTGCTCATGCACGTCTTGCATCCAGGACAAACCCAACCCGATATATATAAACTGAGAGTTATAGCTAAAAAAATTGTTACAGACATAAACTTCTTGTCATTGATTTCCCTTTTACCAGTTTGATTTCCTTTAGAGGGTAAAGGCACTTTGCTCAATTGCTAACAAAACCATTAACTCAATAATAAGAATGTATTCTTGCCAATAAAACTTTGTGTTGCATGTTTGCCCACAAGCGTGCAATTAATCAGTTAAATACAAACTAACGGCCACACAGTGAACCTGATGCCTTCAGAGCCCCAGACGACCTGAGGATTTCTCTGCTTTGCCTGAAGAGAGTGAGCCAGAAACAGAAGACAAGATGAATCCCCCAGTCTCTGTTTATTATTGATCACAAACACATAACCGTCCATATCACCACTCACTGACCGACATCACTTAAATATGTCCTTAGGAAATATTTTTGTTTTGTAACTTTTGAGCATAAAGACTGCAAATGACCATAACCTGAAAGATCTCATGTAAACACAGATGCAAGAATGACAATAAAAATCATAAAGATAATGAAAATCAAACACACACTCACGGACTAACTAGACTGTTTGAACAGAAGGAATATGTTTCAGTGCAGGGATATGGTGACACGCTAATGCTGCACAGCATTTTTAAATCAAACAATATGTCATGTGCATTTTGCAAACAAAGTTGTGTCACAATTCTTTCACCAGTGATATTTCCCACATTTCTGAAGCAACTGGAGACGATTAGGCACAATTCACTTTTAGATATTTTAAGTTTGAATGGTTGAGTTCAGTTTACATCAACAAGTCACACTGAATGAGTACAGGGGAGGGAGACGTCACAGCTCCTGTCTTAATCACCAACAGCTTCGTTTTCTTCTCAATATAACACTGTGTCCTGGCCAGATAATAACAAGTCAATACATCCATCTGATCCACACATTGACTCCATACAGTGGCAGAGTCCTTGGTAAAAAATATTACTATTTCACGGAAATGACAAATGTCATATCCAGGTGCACTGATCAGACTGGGAACAATCATGAATACATTAATCTGTAGTGATATTAATGCCAAATGCTGACTCATGGCCTTACAGCTCCACATGATATCATTTCATGGGAAACAAACAATGCAACCGTAGACTGTTCCTTGGTAAAGGCAGACATGAAGCTATGCTGCACTGACAGCACACTGAGCTATCTTCCAGCTGAGGCCTTCTTTTGGTATTTGCTTATATCTAATACCTCAGTAGGACAAGTCACAGTTAAAGCAGGAAGTCATCTGAGTAGAAGAGTTTGAGAGATCTTAACTGCAGATTAGTGATGTTACTAAACTCTTCCTCAGGCCTGTGTTGACCTCTGGGAATGTATTCTTACAAATGTACCACCGAACAACTCTTCTGTCTTGTGTCTTAATGTTATTCTTCTGCTCTGTCTGATGATCTGTCAATGCTTGTGGATGAAGAGCAGACGAGCAGCTGGAGTAATCATGGGCTATCTGTAGAGTCTCTGATTACACGGGGGTAAGAGGAAAGCTGGTTTTATAGTCACCTTTACGAGCAGAATCACTCTTCAAAGATTTTTCCACTGCCTCACTGTTCCAAGCTGTACATATAAATACCTTAGGCTACCTTCACTGCACACAGGCTGCCACCATAACTATACTGGCAGAGTGGGGCTCAAAACATTGTGATGAAGGAGAAAGTAATACTTCATAATAACATCTGGCTTTTGTCCTTAAAAGTGAATGTGTACAGTTGGCAGTAATCACCAATGTTAGTCAGCTCCACTTCAGATCAGCTGTGATGGAAAAATAGATCATCCAGATGGGAACATTCATTTTCAGCCCTTGTCGGGCGCGATGGTATGATGTATGCTGTAGGAAGCTGGCTTTTCAATACTGAACTGAAACACTGAAGTAAAGTATATCTAAAAAGTTACAATCGTTACATTGTCAGACTGTGATCTGAACATGAGAATCTAATTATAACACAGATTTAAAAACCCTTGGTCTGTTGTTGGAGCATCTTTTCGGTACAACAGAAAAGATGTTCAGCCATCTGTCAGAAAAATTTAAGTTTGGTAGATCATAACTTTTGATGACTACACTTTCAAAATATAATCAGTATAACAGGATCTCTTCAACAGATTCCTGGTGGATTCATCTATATGGACACAGACTTGCCAAATGTATTCAGTACTGGACATGTTAACAGTTGAAGTTGGTGAAGGAGATGTTGGTACAGCAGCTGAACATGCTGAGTATTGAGTAGAGTGATGGTTCCAGCATGGGTACAGCTTGGCACATGGAAAAACTGGAAAAACCTGTTCCATGGACCACATTATAGTTCATACAGAATAACAACTTCACAAATGATCACTAGAGGGTGTACGAGGGCTGCACGTGGTCTCATGCACACACACAAACACTGAACAGAGAGGAGGAAAGGCTCGGGACTGTGCTCGTTATCCTGTCAGGGCTGAGACTGGATCACTCGTCAAATCGTCCATCCAAGATGCTCTCGAATGAGAAGGGGACAAACTTGAAGCCCTGCCCGCAGTAGAACTTGTTTTGGAACTCCACCCTGAGAAAGGAGGAGAAGCAGGGAGAGACTGGTGGTGAGAAGTGGTATTGACAAGAAGGGTTAAATGTATCAAATGTACATTGCCCACAGTGGAAATGCTCAAGTTTCAAAGATGTTTTGTTTTGAATAATAGTCATCAGAGGGGAGTGACGAAGAGCTTTTTAAAGCTGAAACACTGACTTTTGATTAGCTGGGAGTTATGCCGAGTCAGGCACTACCAAGATGATGATGGCCGATACCGCTGTACCATCTGTGGGTGACGTCACAGCGGCTCTGTCTGCTAAGCTTACAGTTATTGGTTTGCAGTCATATTACAGATGAAGCCAAATGTCAAATCCCTGCCTTATAGCTCTATATATGTCTGTTAATGACTAGAACTACCCTTCATAACCCCAACATTATCTCTGGACAACAACCATAGAAGACGTTAATCAATACAGTATGGACAGCACATTAAAGGATTATTCCATTTTATAAAAAATTGTTTTTTAATTGAATTGCTGAGATCTGGGACACAGATATAATACATTCAAGGGGAAGCAGGGAGTTGATCTGTAAACTTTTACAGTGTCATGCCAGGTGTGTGTATGTGAGAAGCTAGGCAGAGTTTGAACACAACTACAAGTCAATCACACATCGTCTACAGCCAAGCTCCAAACCATGAGTGCCTTTAAGGAGAGACTGAATATTGTTATCCATATGTGATGGTGTCTAACAGGTCTAAACATAACGTACAGCAGAAGTTGATGGCATGTCAATGTCATGTCATTAATTTCCAGGTGGTCATACATGAAAGTATTAGAAAATACATTAATAATGCATTGTTTCTTTATTCTGGGTCGGCAGCAACTCAGTCCGTGGGGACTAAACTGGGAGCAGTGGCAGGTTCAAGTCCAGTACGATGTTTCGACTAACAATCCACCAGTATGATTTTTCATCATACCGACCAAATTTCACAAAAATCGGTGTAGCCGTTCAGGAGATATGAATTTCCCATCTTTTTAGCGCCCCCCAGTGGCCAAAATTCGCCAAATTTGGCTCATCCCTTCCCAGTGTCATGGCAACGAAGGAACTCAAATTTGGTGTTAATAGCCTTTAGTTTGACCGAGATATCAAACAGTTTAAATTTTTATAACTAGCTACAGAAATGTGTTGTTTAATAATTTGTGCATTTTTTGACCGAGCAAAATTCTGCGGCGCTTTAGCGAACCTAATGTGTAGCAGAAGTGGGCGTGTCCTATGTCAGAAAACCCAGCTCTATTCACAGAACATATGGATATAAGGTTTTCGAATGTGTTATTTAAAATGTGGAAGTTACAGGCAAAAACGCGATTGCATCCATTATAGCACCACCTACATGTGCAATTTTTGGTACTGTACAATAAAAGTCTTAGTGTCAACATTAAAGGGATATTCCGGTGTAATATCATTGCAGCGGAATTCCGTTTTTTTCCCTGTCAGCTCTCTATAATAACGGTTATAAACTGGTAGGCAAGACACATATGAACTTTGATGGCATTTCCATGGAGTAATAATCATACATGCTCTGCAGGAGAGTGGTGAGTTGTGTTCTCTATTCAATAGAAATCCGACAAAACTAGCAGATGTTTGATGCCTCTAACTATGTGCTGGGAACTTATTTTTACTGTTGCTGAAGTTTGGACATCACAGTCAGTCAAAGTAAAATCCTCCCACACAACAGTGTATCTACACTCAGCCCACTGAAGGTTGTAAATGGTTACAAGCAAAGATTATAGAAATCATGATGTCCTCAGCAGCACATGACAGT
This sequence comes from Diplodus sargus, assembly GCA_903131615.1. Lineage (NCBI taxonomy): Eukaryota > Metazoa > Chordata > Actinopteri > Spariformes > Sparidae > Diplodus > Diplodus sargus. Next base: position 422,435 of record CAEMYA010000975.1, on the reverse strand, counting down.
GAGTGACTGACTGAGGACTGTTATAAACATTATTAGCCTTGTTTGTCAGTGACGCGGGCCCCGGGTCTAATTCTAACTCAAACAATTGTGTCTACTTAAGAAACTCACAGTGGTACAGGATGTGCTGCAGAGTACTGGTTCATTGCAGCCAACAGTGAGTACTGCTTCCATGTATTGTCTGGGCTCTGAGGCTCTGAGCCTGCTGGTGATGTAGGGATGTGAGAATGTGATAGACTCATACTATACTGTGCAAATGTGCTCTCTGCTGAGGCGCTCTTTATAACAGCTTTGTATGTGGTAACCCCTGGTGTTATTATGGTTATAAATCATGTCTTGTACTAAAACACAGTGAACCTTTGTGTTCCCCTTGATGGATTTAAACCGCTTATTAATGACGCAAGGTTTAAAACTGGACATCTGATTTTTAAAAACCCTTGAATGTGTTATATTATAGTACTTATTTCTAGATTACTGACATGTTTAACTTCCTTATTATCACATAGAAGGGACATCAATGGGAGTTTACAAATGTAGCTGTCAATTCTATTAATACAGTTAATTTAACCAGTTATGATTTTATGTTTTAAACCCTTTATAATTGTTACTCATTAGAAACTGGTAGCAAACTATGTTCACAAAACCACAAGACTGGTTCATGTACTTCGTGCACATTGTTTAATAAACCTCAGATGAAGTTTGTAGCTGCAGTGCAGAGTATGGCATCATGGGACATGCAGGAAACACACTCTGCTCACACTGCTGGCTGTAACAAGCTCCATGTTCACAGGGAACAGACCAGATGCTTACTGTAGCAGTGAATGAGTAAGAAGAAGAGAAGTCCCTGAACTCTTGACTCTGTGACCTGCACAGAACATCATGTCGCAGACATTAACACACACAGATGAGAGCAGCATGTAGAAATGAATGCAGAGAGTCAGTGCATGTACAGTATTGTGCTCTGCACAAGCTCAGCCTGCTGTGTGACCAAATATGGCTGCTGAGAGCCAGACTAGTCTGTCACTGACACCTCCTCTTGTATTCTACCAATGAAGTAAGACCCTGATGTGATGCTAAGCTCATTCAGGAAAAACTATGTTTATGGCACGCTGAAAATGAACTGTGTCCATAGATATGTCCATTATGAGATGACAGTTACTTCAGATTACACCACAAACAGAAACACATGCAAAACATTTTTAAGAATATAGTTTCTGTTAATTTCTGACAAATGTCATCTCTGGATTTTTAATTGACAGGGTTAATATCTTAGAATGTAAATGGAGTTTTAAGACAGTGGTTCCCAAACATTTTCTGCAGGGCACCCTTATTAAAGATAACAATACGTTCAAGCTCCCCACCAACACACACAGATACTTATTATTAGTGAACCTTTGAGGTGTTGGTGGGTGTATTTATTTTCATTTTCTATTCAGACAGAGCCACCTACTGCTGTAGTGAAGCAGATATTAATAGTGAATGAATTAAACATGTTGAAGTTAACTTTTTAACCTTGGTTAACAGCAGCAAATGCTCGTCTGTCAAAACATCCCACCGAGTTTTGTCTGGAGAAAAAGAGCTGGCAGAGCGGGAGCTGTTGCTGTGGTAGTGTAGTGGAGACTAAAGTACACCAGCAGAAAGAAGGAAGTATTCCTCACCTACAGTATGCAGCTCTTTACACGAGTACTCTGCACCAGCAACTCAGTATCCTTCTTTAAATCCTGTCTTAAAACTCATTCTTAATGTCTGACTTGTTCCCAATCATTGCTGTTTTCTATTTCAATTTTTCTGTCTTGTTCATGTCTTAAACTGTGTTTTTTGTTGTGTTAACTGCATGTTTTTATTGTAAAGCACTTTGTAACTTTGTAATTCATAAACTCTTTCTTCTTCTTGTTCTTATTACTTTGTAGGAGGTGATTTGAGCATCTGTAGCATAAGTTGCTTTAGTAAAGTGACTCTGGACGACAGTAGAGTAGATTCTTTTCAGAAGAAATCAACCGACTTCTCTTGATGATGTTTTGAGCCAATGTTTTCAGACACACGAGAGCGTATCAACATTTTAAAAGAGTAGATATCATGTTTTTAATAAAACTATCCTACAGGAGCCAGTTACAGAGGTTATAGATTGTAAGACAAACGTCTTCACGCACTTCAGTTTCTGATTCACAGCTTTCCGCTGTAGAGAACCACATTTTTAGCATACTAAGTGAACTTACATCCACAGTTAGAACACCAAAATTCTCAAATCCTGACAACATCTGATGTCTTCATTTAAGAGGAAAACACTAAGGGTGGATTTTCAGTTCCTGCTGGTTCCTGGCCTGAGCGAGTGAGGGGAGTGCCCAGGAATGTCTCCCAGCCGTGGCAAATATTTGGCCTGCCAGAGTTGTGAGAGGGCAACACTTAAAAAGAGGAAAGAAATGAGAGATCCTCTCATCTGCCTCTGCACACTGCTGTGGAGGTGGAGTAAATGCTCATACCTAACACACACTACGCTCTGGTGTGTTAGGTGTGTGTGTGTGTGTGTGTGTGTGTGTGTGTGTGTGTGTGTGCAGATAACTCATCAGCATGTGTGTGTGAAGAGTGGACAGCAGAGACCGGGCTCCAGGCTGCCCGCTGGTTAGTCTGAACACGACTATTTCTATTCACTCACCTCTGTGAAAAACACTCAACTACTCTTTTTAACCTTAGCAGAGACCTGTTGAGCTGACACGCTGTTGCTTTATTAAGTGCTTCACATTCATACAGTTACACACTGCAGCCCAAGAGCTGCCCATTAGAACCACAGACTCATTCTAGAGCCTTGTGCATTCACCTATGTAAGGAAAGACTTTGACTTGGGGATGGCTGAAGCTCCATTCTGATAGGATGGCAGACACTAAAGACATCTGTTATTTCTGAATGGTGTTGTGACAGTTCTTGTTGTTGCCTCTACTTGTTTGATCAGTCATAAATAAAGGCTCTGCAGCTGCTGATATGTTGATAAAGGTGTATTGTTTGAGCTGTCTAACTTATATTCTCACTGCTTTCATAACTTCATACAACATTATCTCCAACCTCAAAATATACCCAGCAATAGGTGACAGAGACATTTTTTTTTCAAATTATTTCGTTCCTCCAAAACCATGTAGAAAATGCAGCGGCCTCTTCACTCAGTGCTCATGTCTGCTTTCTCTCTCAGTGTTTGTAAAATCCATTCTGCTTGCTTATTGGGAAAATTCCCAAATCAATGTAATGCGACACCATGTTCTCACTGCTACCTTACACCCAGGCAGCTTGACACATAGCACACACACAGATATGAACTAGTCATTGATTCTCGATGCCAGGCAGTTGAATTACAGTGGTTCACAAAAATTCTTTAACAAAGACAGAATACAAGCTATGAGACCTGACAGGAAACAGGGACGTAAGATGGCACAATCATATTGTGGCCCTCAAACAGTGTATACCTGGAGCCTGTGCCACAAAGTTTTAGAATAAGTTTTTAGAAATCATTCATCAAAGAAATATCTGCTTTTAGCTTTTTAATATCTTCAAACATTTGTTTCTACAGTGTAGGAATCTGGAAGAACAACATGGCCTGGATAAAAGACAGCTGTGCTAATATTTAAAAGGTAATCAGATCACTTTCCACTAGTTTAAAGGGACGACATGGAGACAGGGAACAGACAGCTTCTATTTAAACCCACTGACAGAAATCAGCCCCAGGACAGCAGTGATGGATTAAAACCAAACCTCCATCCAACAAAGATATTCTCTCCCTCGCTTCGTTTATCCTTCTCATAACATGATGTATGACTCTATGTTAATAGCAGGAAACATTTATAACCATTAAGGAAAATAAACATATTGCTTTCACTTAAAAGGTTTAGAAGGTCTGGTCTTTCAGACAGACATGCAGCAGGGTGCACCTGATAAACTCTACTCAACCACAGTGGACCCTCTAATGAATGGACTCACCAGGCAAGGAGGTCAAAATAATATACAATCTTTAATTCAACCCTATTTTCTCACAAACTCACAAACACTGCTTCAACTTGTGATGTGTGCTGTGCTTACCAAACACTTTTTGAAAACATGTACTACAGCCACACATGTTGCTCTGAAGGTTTAGACTGATGGACACATGTTTTTGTCAATAATTGTTCCAACATGTTAATTAATGACAAAGTCAGTCATGTACATGTTCAACAAAAGAGAAGCAATATGTTCATAACTGACCCTTTAGACATGCTGCTTGGTGGACTTTTTTCCACATTTAGCTGTTTCCCCTTCTTTCAGTCTCCATGCTAAGCTGGTCTAACCAGGTCCCAGCTCCAGCTCTGTACTGATGACACAGGCTTGAAATTGACATTAGTTTACAGTCCACACTCTGAATGAGCGTGTTTAATTGCTCATAAGTGCTGTTTTGATTTGCACCACAGTCATGACAAGATTTAAAATCTTTGGTAAAAACTAAATAGTTAAGGAAACTTTGACAAGGATATCAAAGAGCCAGTTCACCCTGAATACAATAAACATATCTTAACATGTCATCAGAGATTAGCAGAATCAATAAATATACACTATATATTTGTGCAGTTTGGATGAATCGACTCCTCTTCTCCCTCACAGTATGTAACTACTTTTACTTTTCTTTAACTTGAGACTTGGAACTATTTGACAGAGGCACTCAGTGTGTATATGAATCAGTTCCTACCTGCTTATAAATCACTGGATGCACATAAATACGTACTCTGTGAGGGATACCTCTCATCCATCACCTTCACAGCTCCTCCTCCACATAGTTCTCTGCAGTGTTCCATCTGTGTTCTCATCCCCAAACACTAACACGGCAGAGTACCGTCTATTAAAATGTATCCATTAATATGATTCATGAGACAGCTGCTACAGTATATTTTCTATAATTACTCCTAATAGCTGTTAACACATGTTTTAATGGATAGCTGTATCTCTCATGACTTGTAAATACTAGATAACGTCCTGTGTTTGGCTTCCCTGTGTGACGGTACAGTTAAGACTGCTGCATGCTGGATCAACAGGGTGGAGGTGGTGCTAGGAGGCGATGGAGCTGGAGGGTGTGAGGTTATCTGGAGTCCTGTAGGTTCACAGTTTGGTAAACTAACTTGGGTCAGGAATGTTTCATGTTGCAAGGGGTGTAGGGGCATGTGAGTGTGTGTGTGTGTGTGTGTGTGTGTGTGTTTGTGTGTCTAACCAGTGCAGACGCAGGGCATGCAGGAAGGCTGACAGCCCCTCCATGATGAGCAGGATGGCGACAGTGAGGGTGGCAAAGGCTGCGAAGATGATGGAAAGGCCAAAGAACCCACCCCCACTCCGGGAGGACAGACCCAGGTGCATCACCATGGACCAGAGCACCTCCGACAGCTCTGCACACACACAGTGATGACAGCAGCAGGGTTCACACCAAATATGTCAAGCATCTTTGAATTATGTAATTATGTATATAATCAGACGGGGTGCAGAAAAGGTCATCATCTACAACCTTTTAAATATTTCTATAATCAAACTGTGCATGCCTCAGTGTGTGTTTTTGTATGTATGCATGCTTTACTCACGTGCATGAGCCAGGCTGAGGGCCCAGAGGCGCAGGTAGGAAGCTGTGTTGGAGATGCATCCCAGACAGTACTCTATGGTGTGGATGGCCTGGTGGATAGCTACGTCACCAAAGTCAAACTGTTGGGAAAAGACGAGATGTAGCACACACAACATGGTTATAGTAACAGATTATTACTATTGTTGTTTTTCTATTATAGTTTTTAAATCTATCAGCATTGAGCTCATAGTTTTATTGGGAGAAAGAAGGAATTCCTTCAGTGTCTTGTTCAGAAACAGTATTTTCTGAAGACAAAGCTAAAACAGCACTTTTTTTTTAAAGTTGGGTTAGTCTTGACTTAAAGATCCGCTCCACATCACATGTCTGTGTCTGACATGGATTTTGCAGAGAAAAATAAGTTATAATATAGACATTAAAATGGCACACATACCTTCTCTCTCATTAAAAATTCCTGAATATTAGAATATGCAAATATTTTTTATTTCACAAGAGAACAGTCTAACTGGTGGACACAAGATGTCACCTGCTTTACTGTAAAGTCCATTCTCCCTGTCTATTCATACTGGATCTTGAATATTGGACCAGGACTGTCTTCCAAACTATTTGTGATGTCATAAATCATGCTGGTAGGCCCACCTCTGAAAAGTCTGATTTTCAGATGAGCTCAGAGAAAATGTACACTTTGAGCAGTGAATGTGAAATCAGCCTTCTTGTGTCAAACTCTCCACATACATCATCTCACACAGAAAAGCGTAAATATTAAACTGCTGTAACAAGGAGAGAAACACAGTTTTTCATGGAGGGACATTAACACGAACCAGGAAGGAATAACTTAGTCATTTCCATGCACACAACAAAACAGAACATGAAAACAGGTTAATCAATGAAAGTTAAGCAGGCAACCACACAATGCATATAGTACAAACACTGTAGTAACCTGGATGCTGTACTCAACATGTACAGTGCATGCAGTGTCATCTGCAGAGCCTTGCTCAAGAGCACCTTAGTGATGGCAGAGAGTGGAACAGGCTACTCTTTCACTCATCCTGCCAGTCCCCAGGTTGATCTGGAAGCCTTCAGGGCATCACTGAAGCTGCTCTGTGATTCCACCTGAAACCTCTTTTTGAAACAGCTTTTGCCTCTTATGCTTTTGGTAACAAAAACTGTATATCTGTATTGTTCATTCTCACAGGAATGCACTTCCATAACATTTCAGAACTTATAAAGAGGCAAGTCAGCATTCTTTATACTGCACATTTCACACAAAGACAATTAAAAGTGCTTTACACAGACAGACACACTAGAACGGCATTCAAAACAAAAACAATAAAAAACATAATGAAATCAACTGAGAAAGATCAATGTCACATTCATTTATATTTATCACAGTGGAGTTAAATCAAAACTGTGTGTGTGTTGGGGTGCTTTTTCCATGTTCTCAGCATCAAGATAAAACCTAAGGCAAGCAGTGTGTGTTGTTAGTGTTGCTTCATAAGCTATGTTACTGTCATGTATGATTTAACATACAGGGATCATGTACAGACAGAATAATAGTGGTAAAAGAAACATATTGTTTGTGAGAAGCTGAAGCAACGAGGTGGTGCTAATCAAACCTGAATCATATTTGTGACTACGTTATCTATTTCTGCCACAAATGTTTTTAGAAACACATTTTTTGAAAACATCTGTACTGTTTAATGTTAATTAGGTTTGGGTTTTACTTAGTCTACACTAGCCTATGTGTGTGTGTGTGTGCGTGTGTGTGTGTGTTTGCAGGTTTTTGCTGTTTAAATATAAAAAAGACACTAAAACAATAGAGTTTCCAGAATGTAACTGCTTACACGTTCATCATCACAACATATCAACACTTCACTTTCTACTAAACACTGAGAAATAATTATCACCCAGCTCTGCTTTTTCAAAATGTAGCTAATAATAACTGTACTGTCAGTACGGCATGTGGAAATGACTGAGGATGGAAATTCTGGTATCATCTTAATGAGTGGTCCTTTGACCTTTGACCCCTGCCTAAGCCTTCAGTTCTGATTGGGCAGAAAACAAAGAGCTGAGACGTTTGGCTTGTTTGAGCATGTTCCTTTTTTTTCCTAGCAGGATCACAGCACAGGGAATTGTTTGTGTATTGTAAGGCCAACAGAGTTCTTCCATTCTCTCCTTCCTGGAGCATGACTAGCCTTTCCTGTATGTAAGCGGCCAGGGAGGGGGAAACATGGGAGTCTATTGCTCAGCCTTGCTCTTGTTGGGTTTGGCTTTGCGCTGATCTGGTTTCCTCTTTCCATGCTTTTCTTTTGTCCTTGGACCCATGAAGTAGAGTTCATGGAAGAAGCACTCATTGTTCACATTCAAGGAGCCTCCGACACAAGTGGCTAATGAAAACAACACTGGTTATCATGCCGTTATGGCAAAATATAGTGAGGCGAGTGCCTCTGATTAGAAATGTTGTGACCAAATACTTCAGCTGAGCAGAGACATGTGATTTCCCAATGTACATTAATAATGTGCAAGAATTATGATGTGTGATGGAGACGGCACAAGAAGCTCAGTGAGGATCTGACTACATGAGCTGCAGGATTTTTCAGTATTTGTCACAGACACAGGTGCTGGGGTGTACAGTACAGGAGTACAGGGGGTTCAGAGAGATCAACCAGATCAAAAGAGAAAACAAAGGCAAGACAGCATCCAGACATGCTGAAAGTGACCAGGCTCAGGTTCTTACCGGCTCTTCCTCTGCGTGCTTGAAATTAAGCAAAGGTCAAAGGTTAGTGGTAGAATTCATCTACTAGCATTGGTTTGCAGTTTATGTCAGCAGACTGTACAGTTGTGGAGCCTGACCAAAACCACACAAGTCACAACAATGACGTGTTTCAGGTTGGGTCTCAGCCATTCTGTTGGGTTAGCTTTGGGCTCAGGTTTGAGATTTATTTTTGTTATTTTTAGATGTAACTTCATACATTTCTGTCTTTATATCTCTGACTGTCATATGTTGCAGATAGATATGCTCTTCTCAGTGGGAAGTGTGCAGCCAATGAACAGCATTAGGCTAGCAAGTTCACTGACAATAGTAGATGAATTGGACCTTAAAAGATAGGTTGACATGTTTTATATTTCTGTGGTATTCAACAAATTTTCCATAGTTTCCTGATATTCCTGATAGACATGTCAATTCAGGTAATTTTCTAATAGATAGTCCCGCAGTAATTAACCAGTATCTGACCTACCTAATAAGCTAAGGAACTGGCTCGTTGAATCTCCTGCCCTCCACCACAGTGATGTGCAGCTTATCACCTCATGTCTCCCTCTGCCGAGGAGCAATGTGATCCTTGGACATGGTAATTCTTAGTTGTACAGCATAATTCTAACACTACAGCTAAACTGAAGGGTAGCATCACACTTTTTACATTAGACTAGGTTGTTTTACCTCAGACTGCTAGCTAGCAAAGCTAGCTGTTAGCAGAGAATGTATCTACAGTATATGTAAATTAAGATACATACCAACACACATACCCAGTCAGACTCTTGGTGGTGAACTAATTAAAGTTTAACTGTTGAAATCCCTTATTTTTGCAGACAGTTGTTACTCCCAACATTATGCGATTTTGAATTTTATTATTCAGCTTACAATACGTTTTTCCGATGTGGAATATCATACGCTTGGATAATGATGAGAAAATGCAGTCATATTACATTACAGTTACGCAATATGTTATCACAACATAAACTCTGAGAGATTTATTATGCCTGGGAGACACCAGAGCTCTGAGTCACAGAGAGAAAAAAAACTGAGTGGTTCACATATTCCACTTGCTGGTTCTCATGAAAACCACCTCACTGTTTATGTTTCTGAAATGGAAAATCCATCTCTTATCAGCTGCAGACCATCCCTGCCCTGCCTTTCTCTGTGTACGCTGTTGTGCCAACATTACTGCCCTACCCCCCTCACCCACCCACCCCATCTCTCATTACTACCCAGGAGAAATGCTGCCAGCTGATATGAAGGTATAACGTTGGGTTACACAGTAACCCTGGTTCTCTGAGTATAGAGAATATCTCTCCACTACATATAGAATATATGTTATGGGATTGCTGACATCCTGGCAGCTGACGTGAATCATCATTTAAGACACACCACGCCTATCGTGGCTTCCCCTGCGCCATCTATAAATAGACCCAGCTGCACAGAGTACTGTTGATTATTCTGATTTGAACTGATCCCGAGCGGCCTCGATGTGGAGAGATATTCTCTATACTTAGAGAACCAGGGTTACCATGTAACCCAATGTTCTCTTTCTTTTGAGAATATCTCTCCACTACATATAGAAAAAATGTTATGGGACTCTGTAAGACACACCGCGAGGGTACCAAGGAGACAGAGCAGACGCCGCTCCTATAGCAACTCCTTCTGGTATTTTTCCAATGAGACATCCCGCCACCGGGTGCACAAACAAACAAAAAACACAGAGGCCCACATTTATCAAACGAACGTAGGGCAGAAAACCGTGCTTACGACCATTTCCATGCAAACTTCGGCATTTATCAATTTGGACGTGAGCGGAAACTACAATCAGATCTCATGTTAGGTCTGAGCTTGTGTACGCAAATTTGAGTGTGTGGATTTGCGGTGCAGCACAGCAAAATCTGGCTGAAAATAATTATCAAACAAACCTCAGCTGTCATTAAGCATAAGCAGTGACATATTTAGAACTGATCAAAACAGATTATTTTTTACGTTTTAAGTGATACCACTTTTTTGTAAAATAAAATATGTAAATAGTCTAACATGACAACTAGTTAACGGGATACCTAATAACCCCGCTGGCAAACCTGCTACAGAGCAGGAACGCAGATTCAATAGTGCGCACACATGCACACGGGTCACAGTGGAGCTGCTTCGGGGTGCTGAAGGGCAGGTGGCTCCGTCTCGGACCAGCAGGGGGAACTCTGCTGTATACCCCAGAGAAAGTGTGCCATATTATTTTGGCCTGTTCAGTTTTGCACAACATTGCATTAGTGAATGGGTTAGGGTTAGGGAGCCTTCGATGTGCCGGCACTGTCAGGATGCCGATCTCCATCTCGGAAAAGTTTCTCTTCTTGCCAGAGTTTCTTCTCTCAATGTTTGACCTCAGTGGGCGGGGCCTCCGAACCAGGAATATTGAAGGGCATAACATGTTAATGACGATCAAATTCAGCCGCCGCATTTATCAAGACCCAATCATTCGTACGCTGGAATTGGTCAGATACGAACGTTTCATAAATCACACGTGTGTCCTGTTGTAAGACCAATTCTGCGCTCAGATCTACACACATACCTCTGAGAGGGTGGCGCACTGCCATAAGGCCCAGGAGGTCGATACGCCCCACATGGAGTGCGCTCTTACCCCCTCTGGCACGGTTCACCTGTTTCTCTGCTTGTTGAATTGCCTTTACGACCCAATGACATTGATATACTGGCCCTGCCCGAGGACACCCCAGCGCCCGCTGGTGCCCCTGCCTTCGTGGAGAGCATCCCAACCCTTGAGGGATGCATCCACAGATATCACCTGCCGACGCAGGTGACCAGCACCATAGCCCATAGGTCTCTCTGTTGGCACAGGCCCAGACTGAAGAGACACCTCTGCACTGGCTGCATGTGCAGAAGAGCTAGTGGAACCACCTGCACAGCAGCAGCCATGAGGCCCAAGAGGCGGAGACACAGCCTCCAAGTGACTCTGGCCCCTAGACGAAAGTGCACGAGGCAATTGCTGAGGGAGTCCTGTCTGTCCTGCGTCAATCTCAGCAATCCCGTCCTGACATCCAGCCACATACCGAGGAACTGGGTGTTCTGAGTTGGCCGCAGACTGCATTTTTTGTGATACACAACCCCAGGTCCTGGATGTGTGACAACAACATTTGCACATGATGACGACACAGCTGCTCTGTCTGAGCGCATATCAGCCAGTCGTCCAGGTAATTCATTAGCCTGAGACCCTTCTGCTGCGGAGGCCCCAGACTGCGTCCATACAGGAGCCAGTGATATGCCAAAGGGGAGGGCACAGAATTTGAAGGTTTTTCTGTCAAAGGCAAACCTGAGAATCCTGTGGCCCTCCCAAATTGGTATTTGAAAATATGCATCCTTAAGGTCGACTGTTGCAAACCAGTCTTCTACAAAGACAGCCTGTTTCACTCATGGCACAGTCAACATCTTGCACCTCAGGGGCCGGAGGAACTTGTTCAGGCCCCTAAGATGCGAATTGCGAATAAGTAAGTAATGGGAGTAAAACCCTGCCTGCCTGTCTTCCTGCCCCACCTCTCTGTTGGCCTTTTTGGCCAGAAGAGTGGACACTTCTGAGCGCAGGACCTCTCTGTGCTGGCGATCTGCAACAATGGAGGATGCAGGCACCGTAGTCACAGGAGGGGTTCTCAGAAACTGAAGACAATACCCCTCGATCATTGTTAAAACAACCCAGTGGTCTGCCCCCAGGGCCCCCCTGAGGGCAGAGGCAGGCTGGGGGAGATGTAGCGTCAGGACCGGGACTTTGGGCCCCGGGGTGCTTTACCACCACGGCCCTCGTTCCCCTTTCCAATGCACCATGCCGCATCCAGCCTAACCCTCAGGTGCAGGGGCTGACTGAACTGCTGCTGCTGCTGCGGCTGGCGCAGCCAACGCCCTTCCTACCAGCTGGTGTTCTGCCTCAAAGCGTTTGACATCTCTCTGGCTGGGCAATGAGCCTCCTGTGCCTGCTGGATCATTGCTGACTTGTCCGGCCCAAACATAGCCGTCGGCTCCACTGGCAGCCTGAGCAGACATGCCCTGCCTTCAGGCGATGTGGCGATGTGCCTGGCAGAGCCCTGACAAGGCCTTGCCCGCTGCCACCCCTTGCTCCCTCATGATCTTAGGGAGAAGTGAGGAGACCCCCTGTAGTTCACCTACCAGCTGTCCCCCACCCTCCTCTGACAATTGCCGAACCAAATGTCATTGATACAGGGACAATATGGCTGCCGTGTTGGCTAGTTTCGTCTGAACCGCCATAGCACTATGCATTCAGAAAGCTATCAATTACACTGCAGTTCTTGCTTCGGTTTTTCCCTTTTACGAGAACTGATTTGGAGGGAGCCACCAGAGCTGCCAAAGCCGTGTCCACAGAGGACTGGAGCATGCACTGCAGTCATGGACCAATAGAGCCCAGACCAATGACCCACTGTCAGTGGTGTCTTAAACTGCTTCCTGACCACATCCTCAAAATCTGAGAGGAGGGGCACCAAGAACTGTGGTGGAGGTTGAAACCCTCCCATCTCATCATCAAAGCACGATGGGGAAGGTCCTTGGCCAGGTGGCATGTCCACCTTAACGTCAAACTCCTCCTCCCCTTCCTGTTGATCTATGGAAAGTACATCTATCTCCTCCTCCAAGGGATGGAGGGAGAGACTGTCGTCCCCCTCCACATCTATCCTTGCTGTCATATAGAAACGACTCATACATGCAGCAGGATCTTCCCTTGCTGCCTGCGCATGGTCCTCCCTCAAACATTAAACACAAAAATCATGTGAGTCTTCTATAGGGATTTTCCTCCCACAGCCCAAGCATAGCGGGCCCTCCCGGCTTGCCATAGCCATGATGGCCTCTTCCTGGTCACGTGACCAGGAAGTGCCAACAGTGTTTTGATAGCAACGGCTAAGTGCTAGCCCTTTTCTCTTGACCTCACCTTGCTGATATCTGAATGAATGGAGGGGGAGAGACAGCAGAAAGCAACCGTGCCTTGCACAACAGGGTCTATTTATAGACGGTGCAGGAGAAGCCACGATAGGCGTGGTGTGTCTTAAATGATGATTCACGTCAGCTGTCAGGATGTCAGCAATCCCATAACATATATTCTATATGTAGTGGAGAGATAATCTCATTAGAGAACATGGTGTTAAGGAATAGGCTGACACAGAACATTGTTGAAACTGCTAGAACAAAATATTTGTTAAATATTCTGTTAGTGGTAGGTAAAAAGGCCCTCACGAGAAAATGGCTTTCACAGAGAGCCCAACATTGACCATGTGGATGGACATCACAATGGACATATGCAGAATGGAGAAATTAACTGCAGATGTGAACAACAAGAAGAACTTGTTTGTTTTACGTTGGAAGAAATGGATGGATGTAATGACAGACTCTCAAACTAAACACTTTAAAACACATATGAGTGGTGATAGGCTTAATCAGCATTGTGTGAACTAATTTGGTAAGGGCTTAAATGTAACATTCATTTAAATGTATGACATCATTTAAATACCCATATGTAATATTCTCAAATATGATGGCTGCTTTTCACTGTTTTATAACATTACTGTTGTCAGATAAAACAATAATGTCAAGGAGTTTGTAATGACTTCACTGTTCTGACATTCCTCAGACTCAGAGACGATAAATCATAAACAACAATAATCACTGGTGCAGTCCTCACCATTTCACTGCTAACAATTCTTCTGGTATATTTACTACCCAACATTTCATCTTGTATGAGTCCTTGATAGGACATATAGGCACCCACACAGTTCTCTCAAAAATGAGAAAATTACAATGACTGGTTAGTGTCAATATGTAGTCCTGTCTCAAACCCATATCTTAAAGCTATACTTTGTCCAATGCAAAGAACATTGCTTGAAAGGCACAGGGAGGAGAGGTCAGGGCTGGAAAAGAGGTTATGTAAGGTACTGTGTGTATTATATATGTTTTAACATTAAGATTAAAGGGCCGATATAAAGTTACACCCAACGTCAAGTAGTCCGGTTCTTTTCTTCATTGTGGGGTCTAATATCTGATCACTATGACACTACTTTGGTTGTTTTCACAACATAAATTAAAAACCTTGTTATCTCAGCCAATAGTTGGAGTTCATGTACAGCAGTGAAAGCACCATGATCCGACAAAAACCTAATCAAATTTCTCGAAGAGGAAGGACTTACACCCACGGTGCTCACCTCATCTCCTTCCTCTGAGTGCTGGGAGAGCTGGTCGTGGTCCATGATGCCAGCCTCGTCCTCCGTGGGCCCGTTGCCCACTCGCACCCCTCCAAACTTTTGCGTGCCCTGTTGGGTGAGTCCGGTGCATGATGAGGACACGCCTGTTTGCTCTAAAGACTGCTCTAGATTCTCTGCAGGGGTTTCTTCCCTCTTCTGGGACTAGATACAAAAGCCACAAGAGCTGTGTCTAGCTTAAAGCAAGCCTTGGGTTGAACGCTTTCTCCTTAATTTACTTCCATTTTTAAGTAAAACAGGGCACCCAGTACAGAAAGTGAATGCTTTCATTACTAAATGAAATCCATCCACCACTGAAACATCACACTTTACTCTTAATACAGCCCAGATTCCAAGAAAAGTTGGGACGTTGTGCTCGTCATAAATCAGAATGTGATCATTTGCTCGTCCTGTTGGACATATACTCAGTTGAAAACAGGACAAAGACAATATGTTGAATGTTTTACCTAATCAACTTCATTTATGTAAATATATACTTATATACAGGGTCGACTGAGGACAGGAGAGCTGTGGAAATCTTGACTGGTAACACGTGACAGTATCATGGTCAGGTATGAAGTGGACATCTATGAAAGACTCATTTACATCGAGGATGGGGCGAGACTCACCATTGTCCAACACATGATTGTATAGAGGAGATGACCACAGGGGCTCAGAACACTTTGTCCAATCCCTGTCAGTAAACAGAGTTTGTTTGCAAATGATTTCATTTAGTTTTACTGAAGCTTTATACAGCGTCCCAACCTTTTTGGAATAGAGGTTCTAAATAAAAGGAAGCAAAAACTGTAAAAAGTCTCAAACAATACAGTTTTTTACTGAATTGTCCTCTCATTTAACAATATCTGTTACAAGCTAAACCAGCATCACAGTATTAGATTGAAGTTACCAGCTATCTATTGGAGGTAAAAAATAATCTCACTGATTGAGTTAAACTTCAAGAAACAGCGATGGACCCTCTATTTGAAGTGCATCCTACATACTTAGCCTGGCCTTTTCACTGTCTACCTTTTTGGGGTTTTTTGTATCCATCTTTGTTGATAAAGCTTGTCTCTTGTTTCTACAACTTGCCTAAACCAACCAGTAACTATGGGATTTGGTATCCTAGAAAATGGTGAGCTAAGGCCAGCTAACGAAAAGACAAAAACTAATAAAAAGACAAAATGTATTCTAATTTTAGTCCACGAACACAGCAGTAGATTGACCTTATGAATTCTTATCATGAGCAGAGTAACCATGACAGTAGTTCTTTGAAACTGGTAATGGTCTTTAGTCTTTGAGGTTTAAGACAACCAATGAGAAGAATAAGAACTGTGGGCTGTTTTATCAAGTATTTCAGGTAAATGAGGTGTGTGTTTGGCGTTCAGGATCAGCTGTTTGGGTGCCCCCAGTCTTTACAACACATTTCCCACTAAAATATGAGCGTTTCCAAGGCAGGCTTTAAGCATTGTTCATGGCAACACAACCAACCACGTTACACAGTACAATGTGCATTGAAATGAATGGCAGAATAGGAGTGAAAAAAAAAGGTTATACCAAAGGTTATATTTGTTATTCATCAAAGGTAGCAGTAAGGTTATAGGTGGGGTCAGAGTCACATACCAGGTGCTTTTTCCACAGGTGCTGACGCCGAAGCACCATAGTTTTCACAATCAGCATACAGGGAACACATGCAAGGGCAATCAGCACCAACAAAACCTGGATCCCCATCTACAGATTTAAACAGAGAGAGGTTAACAAGGTGTTGGTGATGTGTAGGAGTGATCAGAAGATACTGATTCACTGAAAAGATCTTGGTGAGGCCTAGCTCAGTCCTCTCTTTCACTGCAGGCACAGAGAAAAACACACTGCTGATTGTATTTCTCTAGTTACATTTGAATCTAATTAGTTACATGAAACCCATCAATAATTATAAGCTTTCAACAGGAAGGTGCTGATCAGAGGACATAACAAATCCGTCAGATGTGTCAGGACACTGTCAGATAATGTCTACACCTACTTCAAACTAACACAGTTGTTAAAAGGAGAACAGATATTCCTGCAACAATCTTATCTATGGTTTCGATCTTCAGCTTCATCAGACAACAAGATGAATGAAACAATAACAGCACATGTTAAACTGCTAATCTGACTGAACTGATGTGCTCCTCTAAGATAAAAACCCTTCAGCTGACTTACAATCTTTATTCTGTTATTTCTGTTAAATTGCTTTAAACAAGAAACTGTCTAGAAACTTCACATGGATGACATAACATACACTCCATATGATAATGACAAATTATGATATAGTGTTCAGAGGGGTTATTACTTGATGATGTAACAACTACAGCCAATCACATTACAGCCCTCTTCTCATAATTGGCGTTTTAGGGTTGGTTGAGATGTTTGCACAGTAAATGACAGCCCATATGCAGATAGTTGGAGTTGATTCCATTTTTGCCATAAGTATGAATCAACCTGGGCTGTAGGTTGTTTCCAACCCTTATATATAAATTCTATGTGCCAAAAGCCTAGTTTGACAAATACACATATGTACGTACCTCTGCGTACACAGAGCACAGACGCTTCAATGTGAAGCATCTAGAAGATTGGTCATCCCTTCTCCTGACCAAGCAAGCTGGATGGAAAACTTGATAGATGGTAACTACCAGTGAACCAAAAGAGTTCCCCAATGACATGTCATATATGACATATAAGTAGCAAGAGCTAAAATGTTTGGTTTAATTTCACATCCAATGTGCTAGTAGGGCCAGTAGTAGAGTAGATCCAAAGATTTGAAGTCTCCTAACAGATGAACTCCTACAAAAGTATCCTACAGCAAGCCACATAATCTCTGCCAGCTTCAGTGGTGCTAGACTGACTTCTGACCAGTAGAAAATAAAACATATGTATCAACTATTATCGGTTTGTCTGATGTGAGCTGCTATGTACTTCTTTAGCAGGATTCAACCACACTAGTGCATGAAAGGAGGGATGGGGAGTTGGGAGAGGCAGAGGGGTGGATGAGGGAGGGAGCACCTGTCCCGCGTAGAGGGGTTTGTTGGTGGGGTCGTTGTAGTTGAAGAGACACATGTTGATGAAGTGGATGAGCAGACTGGGAGCATCCTTGGATGTGAAAGCGTCATAGGCTGTCCACTTGTAGAAGACCAGCAGAACGAGATAACCAAACAGGGTGGACATGAAGACGATCTCTGGGATGAAGCCCAGGAAGATGTTCAGCGGCTTCTTGAAATACCTGCAGTGCAGTGAAGTCAATTAATGACACAGACAGAGCAGATGTTATAATAACACTCTGACCTGATCGGATAAGTTTAAGGGCCTTACTATGCTTAAAACAAAATTCAGCTCTAATTGTGAATGTTCTACCATCCAAAACAGAGCAGACTACCTGGCTGCTGAGTGGTTCTGTCGTGATCTCGTTTATTATTCTTTACACAACTGGCAACCAACCAGCTATTCGCCCTATCACTCACACACTGGTCACACTGAGCCACCATGCAGGGTGCTGGCCTGACCATCGAGGCCATCTCAGGTTCGGTGTCCTCAGGGTGTCCAGGAGGAGGTGTGGATCGAGCCACCAACCAGCCCTGTGATCAGTGAACCACCAGCACTACCTTGTGAGCCACAACAGCCTCATTTAAAGGATACTGGATACTGGGGCTAACTTATTTTGTAAAGTACATTATATTACGCGCTGTATGACTATATTGTTACAGTCGAGGGTTGAGGTGTTCATTTTTACCATTGGTGTAGAGTGCAGCACTTACAGGTGGTTGAAGAGACTGAGAGACACTCCAAAGAGCATGTGGATGACGCCCAGGATCACAGACATCTTCATCTTGAAGGAGTTTAGGAAGGTCAATTTGTTGGTGGCAACGTTCCAGATCTGCAGAAGAGAAACAGCACAGTCAAATGTTTGAGGCCTAACAAAGCGTGACTGCTCCTTATCTTGTTTCTTGTATTAGGAGCACGAATGTAACTTCCTACTGAGGACAGAAAGGTTTAAAGCAGCACCAAATGTGTAAGTAAGTATGTAAGGCAGTATGAGTGTGTGTGAAAATAAACGACAGTGTGTGTTCATGGTCTTAAGAACATTTCACCCAGTGCAACACTGTGGCTCATTAATGTGTTGTATTGCTTTTAGACAACAATAGAGCTCTATGACACACAGGAATAAGATCTGTTGTATGTCAGGCTTACATAAAACTTGTCAGTATGATACCTTCTTCGAGCTTCGTTCATGGATTGTGTGAGATTGACAAACATAAATATAATCGCTATTACATTATTCATTGGTACTTCTGTACTTCCTGCTTGTTCTTAGGTCAGATCTAAATTTATGAATGACCAAACATAATCTTGCACACACAGTCGGCTTGTTTTTAGTGCTGTGGAATACTGATAATAAAAAAGAAATGTACTATGAATATTGCTATACAATTATTTATTCATTTACTGTATATGTAAAGGTGATCACTAATAAAAGATGAAACGTAAGGAGATCACTGTTGTTACACTAGTAATATAATGACTAGGTGTATACTCAAGGCAGAGAAACTGTAATGGCATATATTTGATAAAGGATTTTTTTTTCTTTCTTCCTATCTCTGCTGAAGAAGTTTTGTCTTTTTGCGGCCCTGCAAGGTGCCATTTCTCTTCCAGTCTCTTTATTATTCTCAGCCCCAGTTTAAATGTCCCTGTTAAATTGCAGTGGCTCCAGTGGTTTTTGGTTTGTGCACGGTGCTGAAGTTGGCTGCCCTTAGATGGGTTTATTACTAATTGCCTGGCACAAGCATCCAATTTAAGATTAAACACGTCCATCAACATACTCTGGTGGGCAAGAAGAGACTTGGCTGTTGGAGTGTTATTCATGAATTATGCTTTGTGCAAGAACAAATATAACAGAGAAATAAGAAAACCTAAATGCACGAGGCCCAGTGTTTAGTTCGGGCCTTCACCTGGGACACTGTCCAAAAATACAGAAAACTTCCAGCCGCATCACTGAAGTACAAACTATTGGAAGCTTTTACTTTTTGTTGTCGTCATGAGTGTACGGGTTTTACCGGGTCGATTCCAAGTGGATAAGGCCCGTTGAACACACCAGGAATCGCTGGGTCTAACTGTAGAACTGAATTTCCATCAAGTGTCTCGAACCTAGAACACAGCAGCAGGAAATGAATGAATGGATGTAGTAAAATGAAACAGGTTACTTACATGCTGCAGGTTTTAGAGGAATAAGTAATACAAGCAAATATGCATTTGGCAATTTAAATTGTTCCACTTCCTTGGATACTTTCTGACAATTTCAATGACAGATATTTACATAAAATACACAACTTCCTCTACTGATCTGAGAAACTGGATTAAGTTGATGGTGAAGGATTTAGACAGTATCAGTCCGAGAAGAGTCTTACGTCCAGTTGGCCCCTTTTGGACCAAACATGGGCCTGACACTCCATCCAGAGCCAAACATGTTGAGTGACTTGGAGAAGCAGTCGTTGTAAATGACACCGGTGTAGACAGAGAAAAGCCCCATCAGCAGGATGATGTAGCGACCAGCAAACACCATGTTGAACATCTACAGAGACACAAGAACACAGATAGCACATGTTTCAACTGTGAAATTAAACCATGGAGCTTATTATTTCTGTATTTGTGCTTCCTGTAAGGTTAAATGAGTTATTTGCTGAATCATTTCAGAAAAAAGCAAAACATTATAGTTCATCTGTGTAAATAATTATCAAGCACATGCATTTTTTAAGGAACGTCAGTGTGTGTTTTGTTGTACTGATTAAATGTGCTCTGTTAAATAGCAGTTTCATTCACAGCTAGCTGTATTCTTCTTTACAGTACATGTTGTGTGTATTATGCTTGTGTGCTTATTCATGTTCTTATCTCAGTAATGTTTTTACAAACAAAAGCCAAAAAAACAAGAGGAAACAACATCTCAGTAAAACACAAGAAGACTCAAGCCTTGTGTGTTTACTGGAGTCTGAATGTCGGCCTAATTTTATACGAAGAACAAGCTGTAAGGTCAGTACAGCATAAGTTGTTTTTGTCTTAAACTGCTTTTCCACAAACATCACTGGGTCTACATAGGTTTTTTAACCGTGGGTCAATAAGCTAAAAATCACCAATTGATCCCATTCCCAGGCAACTCAGCGGTCTATGATTTTAGTTTGGATCAAAGGCTAGCCGAGGTGACAGAAACCGGGTCTACTGAGTCAACTGACTAAATGCAGAGTTTACACATTTCCATTGCACACAAAAGCTCGATCCTGGTGGGTTTAAGTGGGAGTTTTGACCAGTGGAAAAGAGGCGTTACTGTACCTCATTGTCACTCTTCTGGGAGAGGAGGCGACTCTCTCGGATGACCAGGTAGAGAGCGGCACAGGTCATCAGCAAGCCGTGACCCATGTCACCAAACATCACCGCAAACAGGAAGGGGAAAGTGATGATGGTGTAGGGAGCTGTAACAGACGACAGACAGGAGAGCACCATCACAGAACAAGGCCTAAGATCAGATCAAGTAAACCACCTCTCATGTGCTGAGTCCCTGGAAACAACTGGATATTGAGCATGGACAGGTCAAATTTACCTCCAATAAAAGGCAGTAAGTACCAGGAACTCTAAACATATGAGTTCAAATGTACAACAGTCTATACTGTCATGATCATATTTAATCAATGTGGACTTAAAATCATATTATACAAATTTAAGAAACTGACTGAAATGTGTAGCAAACACTGTAGAATTGCATTTTGGACAATAAATTATTCTATGCAGTATGAGACTTTATTGTCATTATCATCATTTAATAATCACAATATTTGCAGTCAATTCTAGTTTGTCATTTTTTAATAGCTACTGCAGAAGTACAACAGAAACACTTCCTTCGTGCAGACTTTCCACCTTCAAAGAAACTGAGGGTTATCAACTTCTACAAGGCTTTTAAAGTGTTTAATTATTGGTTATAGCTCAACAGCAATTAAAAAGTAAAAGTAAAAGTAAAATGATGACCACTCCAAAATATTAAAGAATAAAAAACAGTATTACTGTCTGAGAAAATAAAGTGACAGCAGCAGAGGAGCAGAATGAAATTAGGAATAAAGACCTGGTTTTGCCTGCAGTCGAGCTCAACAAAGGACCAAACGACAACTTTTTAAGAAATTACACTATGAAGCCACCTAAACAATAATCACAAAAAGGCCATAGATTTGAACCCACTCTTTTGAAAATGAGTAATTTTATTTCACAAAGGGGAGGGATTTTATATTGTCCTTAAACTACTATTGTCCTTCTGAACTAATAACATGATGAGTAATTAATCCAAATAGATAAATGATTGACCTGGATTGATTTCCCGGTAGTTCCCGATGCCGTAGGCGTCAACGATGTTCTGGAAGCCTGACGTGAACTTGTTGGTCTTATTAAAGGTAGGGGGGGTTTGCTTGGTCTGCATCCTGTTGAGAATGGAGGGCACAGTCGAGCCACTCCTCTCCTGTCAAACAAAGCCCTCACTCATCAGCATCATACTGCGACTGTCGCAGGGGTTAGAACAGATGACTTACAGAGGTCCCGACGCAACAACTAAAGTTGCATACCATTCACATGTTTTACTTGTATTTAAGTGGTATCTTTTAGTGTGATCTACAGATAGCTTGGAGTGGAGAGATTGAACAGATAAAGATTTTACTCAGGTATGAAAGTCAGCCAAAACAAACAAACTATGACCTCACATGTGATGTATAAATGACAAGAAGAGAGCAATATGTGAGCCTTTTCTCTACACCACACACTCAAAGCAGAATATGAGTACATGATCAGTGTACATTGATAAAACTCACCGTCCCTCTGCGCAGAGCAAACTGGATGGAGTCCAGGTCTGAGACAGGACACCACACCTCGGCAATCAGACACTTCTGAGTGACGTCGATGTTGCAGAGGTTAAGCGTGTGGTAGATGGCCTTCATCTTCCTCACCTTGATGAACCACACCCTCATGGTCTTGGAGGCAGCTTGCAGCACTCGCTGACGGTGGTCCTCTGTTTGGTTCAGCACCTACAGAAGCAGCGGGGAGCAATCTGTTTCAGATTGAACACCCTGGTCCCTCCATGTTTGGTACATGCTGCTACAGGCTAACGTCAGTTAAGGTGTAATGATGACATCAGCCATCAGACTGCTGCTGTTAAGTATCTTAAAGACACTACCTGGCGCGGACTGTGATATTTTTCTGATATGAACATAATGTGAGTTAAAGATTGTACAGTGGGATTGATCTGACCTTACTGGCTCCCAGGCTCAAGACATGTTTATGTACAGAACCTGTGTCTATATAAACCTGAGTAAAATGCTCTATTGTAGTAGAGTGTGACACATTGTATGTGGTTGGCAGGCTCAGACCTAGAGCAGACTTCTCAAGCAGAACCAGGGCTTTTTCCAGGCTTAATAAGGAAAAACCAAAACACTATGAAACAGGACAAAGGTCTTTCACAGATAAGAACTAATGCCCTCTACATTATGTGGGCTTTTGTAAGTTGATTGGAAATAAATCTTATAAAAGGGAACTGAACAGACATCCTGGAGTCTCTGATTAATTCCTAGTTGTTCAGTGAGCAGCAGTGCAACAAAGAGTACAAAGGCCCTTTGAAAGAATTATTAAATGAAAAATAAGCTGCACTGATAATAAGTCGATGTGGCTTTAATATGGCTTCAACGATAAGCAGGCTTTACTCCAAGATCAACCACATCTATGAAAGCTCACCTTATTTTACTCTATTTCTATGTTTTGGTTTATTAAACGTTTGTGTAATGCCAGATCCATTTTCATGACAAACATACCATCTGGAGGTCATCGATGCGGCTATTGACTCCAGCCAGCATCTCCTTCCTCTCCTGGGGGGTCTCTGGACATGGGTAAAGTGAGGCACGGAACCTGGAGGAGTACACCAACCAAAAGAGTCACTTTGTGCAGGACTAAGTGGAGTGCCCCATTAATGCCCAGAAATCCTGTATAGTGTTGGGACAACAATACCACTTTCATACAGAAATGAGCGAATATACACACCGTTTTTTTTTGTTGGTAAACCTGCATAAGAAAGTCTGCCTTTTTTTCCCTTGCTGTGTCCAATTGTCATCCCAACCCGACCTATTTTATTTCCCCTATTATTATTAACCAGACTAAACTTTGGAATCACTTGTATACATATTAAATGTTAAACCATGTAATCACATCGAGATTATACCAACATAAACATAATAATACACACCTCAACCTAACCTCTCAGACTGGCATCTTTACACAATTTGAGGCATCTATTTTTTTTTTGCAAACCCCACAGGACAAGTCATGCAGTAAGATTTTTCTAAATATTCGATCGAAAAATATTTTAGGCATCTTCCCGCGTAACACCTACCCCTCACAGATCTTCTTCACTCTGTTCTTCAGCTGGTCACCTTGGAAGAAGATAATGAACACTGACTTGTGGACTTGGTCTCCCTGTTAGAAACAGAACAAGTGCAATCACAGATGAGTCATTTATCTCTTTCTAATATGTAAAACTGTCAACTGTAATATGTTATGAGTGATGACCGATTTCTAAAGGCCAATATAATAACAATAGTTGGGAGAAAGAAAAATATGGAGCCAGAACGGTGACTTTAAAATGTGGCATCCAAAAAAAAAATTTGGCAATGAAAACAAAACCAGTACTGAAAAAGGAAACATTGGCATTGAAACATTTGTATTTAAAACATTTGTATTGGCACCAAAAAAAGAAACTAATTAAAATAATTAAAATCTGAAAGTCTTATTATATTATTTTATTGGGATTTTTTTGTATTTTTCAATGACAATCTTCAGATTTTTTCTTCATGTCACTTTTTTCAGTGACAGATTTTTTTACAATGTCATTTTTTTTTCAGTGTCACTGATTTTCAGTTTCAACTTTCTGTCACTGTTTTGGTGTAGAGAGGGAGGGGCCTGAGGGGAGGGGCAAGTAGAGCGTGGTTTGCATATCATTAGAGAAGGTAATGGCTGCAGCCTGCGGGAAGGCAGAGCTGGACGGTCCAGCCGTAATACCATTTTAGGATCCGTGTGCCGGCCGTCTCTGAGCAACACAGAGTCCAACTACCTCGCTGACTTCTTCAAGCTCTCTCCTGATGTGTCAAAGTCTCTGTGTATCTGTTTCTGTCCCGGAGCTCCTGAGCTCCGGTCTCTATATGCGTATGGAGTGTGGTAGTAGTACGGAGCTAACGAGCATTAGCCACAGTTGTGTCGTTCCAAGCCAGCGCTGCAGCGCCGACAGCAGCGCTCCAGTCTGCTCCCCGAGCTCTGTACCACCATACCGCTGTACACATGGGATTCACTGGATTACATGGTTGAATCTGCTCTGTGGCTGTTCTGGCCAGGATCACTTCTGTCCTGTTACATTGTTAAATGTCACTCTCACATGCATTAATGTTTGTGCATATTCCCGGGGGAAGGAGTATTCTAAAGTGTGTGATTTCATTTAATTTCATGAATGGACATATAGTTACGTGGCTGGATTATTAAGATGAGAGAGCATCACATAGGTAAGTACAGTGTGAAGTAAAAGAATGGTTTCTGCCTGGCTGCCTTCAGTGCCCTGTCCCTATCATATACAAAGTGATAGTGTCACGTTATATATTTGAGATAAGATAAACTGAGAACATGTCAAATGAGAGAGGTCTGGCTATGAGAGAATGCATATAACCTGAATGCCACACACCTCAGCCTCCGGTAAAATCAGCTGCTCCAACGTTATGACGGGACCGCAAAGATTTAACGTTAGCCCATATTTTGCAACTCTATCTGCGGATGAATGTATAGAAGGTTCTTCATTGAGTGGAGAATTACCTTATGAATATCTAATGTTAATGTACACCAGCAGGGACGGACTGGCCATTGGGCAATGTGGGCAAATGCCACTGTGGCTGCCTGGTGATGCGGCTGCGGACTGGTAATCTGGATTTTGGGCAGATGCCAGGGGGGTCGCCAGCCCTCATGAGCCGTTTGAGTCGACTGACCAATCACAGAGCAGCCCCAAGCTCATTTCTACCAGCCGTTTCAAGAATCAATAAAGTTTCTATGCCAACGGCAAGCCAAATTTCTCCAAATTCTCTCCACTACAGAACTTTACAAACTAAGCTGCATTTATAGGCCACATACGTGTGTCTATATCACAGTCATGGTTACCTTCTACAGTCGCAAACTTTTATATCAATCTGCATTATTTTGTAGCGAAATGTCTTATTCAGATGTTCAAAAACGTGCATGGTTTGAAATAAAACAAATCTACCTGCATTTTTTTTATTTGATTGGTGTTTGCAAAAGTTAAAATAAAGCAATGCCTTCTGGGAATTTCAAGACTGAATCGAGTAGACCGTCTGAGTGTGGTTGATGGAAGTTGGAGGTTGGAAGATGACTGAGTTTAAGCTAGCAAAAAATGAATCGAGGCATCAAGCGACACAAGGGGAGAGCGGAGAAAAAGAGAAATCTCAGAGAGCACTGTTGGCTGACGGTGAAAGATGCTGCAAACTGACTGATTTGTTTTTTAAAATCAAGTGCAGCTTCAGCTAACACTAGCGCTAACACTGCTAGCACCAGCACAGCAGGGAGAAAGACAGGACAGTGAGGAATATGAGCAAGCGGATGATGAAGAGGTAGATATGGATGACTGCGTGACGGTAAGACACGTTTTTATTATGGAGCTGCTGGCTCTGATGATTTATTAATGTTTTTTGTGTATCGGGGTGTAGTTTTTTATAGCCTGGGAATTTACGTTTACTATCACTGGGGATATCAAAAGTGCCTGTTCTTTAGGTGCGTCAAAAGTTGCGCGTACCCCTCCTCCGTGGGGAGCTGTTGGGTGAAAATGCCAGGGCCGTTTTTTGTTCCCAGTCACTGTACACCAGTTACCAAAGTCTGTGTCAAATTTCTTTACATTGACATTTTGGTGATGTACTCCCCCAAGTGGTGGGGGCTGTGCAGCCATTAGCAACCTCTAATTTCCAACTGCTTCGTTGTGTTTTTTCTTATTAATATCGTCTTTGCTCAAACATAGACAGCTCGGAGCTGGAACAAAGGCTTTTAGAGGGAATTTACCTGTGTTTTGTCAAGTATGTGCCATCAATCAAGATTTTCGGCCTGTCACATCTCATTAGGTGGGTTAGGATCAGGGTTACGGGTATCATTTTGCCCGACAGTTGCATTTTTTTGATAAGGCAGCATAAATCATCATAACACCAGTACTCAACACCAGGCACGTGCACACATAAGGCCCAAGGGGTGCTTGAGCCCCTGCCCTTTTTGCCTCGTATTAAAAAGTGCCCTTTTTGTGTGTGTGTGTTTTTTTTTAATGAATAAGTAAATTCCTGATGTGCAAAGGGATGTCAAAAAACGACGGTATTAAAACGCCACGGTTATCTACCGTACGCATTTCGTACGTAATATGCTGTCGTGTGTGTGTGTGTGTGTGTGTGTGTTGAGCCTAAAGCCGCTTCTCTGTCCGCTGCGGCTCCGCTCTGTCTCTCTCAATCGATCGCTACTTTCAAATTAAAAGCCCCCCGCTAAGAACCTAGTTCTAAACTCCAATGGGGTGCAATGTAAATCTCTTATTTTGAAGACAAAGAGAGAGAACCCGATGCCTCATCAGAACTTCACCGCACATAGACCTTTCTGAGTTATAAACCATCAACATAACTTCCTTGTGGGGGCTAACAAGTCGCCTTCCACTTATTACCGTGCATAAATATGAGTAATATTTCAGAGGAGCGTCCATTTGTGCTTGTTAAGCTAACTGCTTGTTAATGAGAGTTAAGAATAATATAACAGCTGTCTGTGTCGGCTGTTTATCTTGCCACAAATCTTCAGCTTCTTCCAGATATTGAGTTTATTGTGACTTTGCTGTTGTAAACATTGTTGTTCCTATTAACAGTCACAGTAGCAGTCATAGTCATTTCTTGGTTTTGTCACATTTTTAGATGTGTAGCATGTATACTTGCCCGCCAATAAATCGCCTAATAATAAACCAGTGTTGCATTGAACCGCAGCTGAATTGCATGTCTGCCAAACCTCAGTATTATGATGATGTGAATAAACTCATGTTGACAATAGTTTGTCAACACAAATGAAATGGCAGTTTCATATCACTCACAGCTACACAGGATACACAGCTAAGTAGTTAGCTTTCTATTATTACTTTTTTTATTCATTTTACATTAATCGATCAACATATTGTGTTATTAAGGCCTGAATTTTTCTGCCCTTTACTAACTTTGAGCCCCTGCCCCTCTATAATCATGTGCATGTCCCTGCTCAACACAGGACAAACACAACAAGTTTCAAGAAAATTAAATAAAACACAGCGTTGGACATCTACTCTTCAACAAGTAATGGAGGCATAATATTTGTGGCCAGCGGTGGTTGGCTACAAACATTTCTACCAACGTGGCCCAGAAAAGACCCAGATCCACTCATTACGTTGGACAGGCTGTCAGCTCTGAACTGATTCTAGAGAAGGACGTCAGTGCAATGGACAAGACTGCAATTTGATTAAATTAATTTAATTTGATAACATTTGGTTGGTATGGGAAGTTTTACTCATAACCTAGTTTTTTTTGTTGTTTAGTTTTGCTAGCAGCTAAAATTGATTTGGAGCGAATGAAAACGGGGCTTCGTAATAAAAATGTGAGCAATTATACTTATCAAACAGAGAGAATTATAAATAAAAACACAACGCTGCAGTCGAGGTAAATAAAAGCCTATTTGAGAAAATACAGTATGTGTCTTCATTGGTCTCTACATGATTGTCAGTTACGTGTGCTGACCGTGGCGGGGTCCTCCAGAGGGTCCTCGATCTCTGCCTTCCTTAAGAAGACGTTACCGCGACACACCCTCCACAGCATCCTCTCAAAGGTTGGGATTCTCTCCCTGCTGATCACTCCGGCTACAAAACTGCGCAGACAAAACAGTGCTCTGAGCAGATAGCATCAAAGAATACAGACACAGTGTGTTCATAGTCTGAGTGTCAAAGAGATATAATGAAAAGAATAATATATACAGTAAATGGTAATGGCAACTTTTAGTGCTCATTCTCTGACATTAATCGTATTGGGCCAGCAGGCTTGCTAACTAGGTGACTTGAATATCTACAAACTATTGTGACAATACTGAACTTTTTGTCCTTCTGTTTTAAAAGAAACCCTACATATATACGTAACTGAAACACGTTTATGGATCAATGGATCAGTCAGTTAGTGGGTTCATATGATGGGCTTTAACCTCTCTCCCTCCTTCAGCTCACAAACTTATCTCTGCTTGAATGATGGGGGCAATATGCAGCTGGTTGAGACCCTTTTGGGATGAGATGGTGAAACAAACCATGTCCTTACGAGTGAGTCTGTTCTTTCTCTTTCACGCATGTGGATGCATATGCTGGCTGGTGACACGATATACAATCATCCCAATGGTTTCACTTTATTTCACTAATCCACAGGTGATAATGGCCCAAGACATGTAGCAATGCATTACTAGCCATTTATCATTACTGGAAAATGATAGCTGCAACAACAGACACCACAGCTGTGGCAAATAGGGATAAATGGTGGAGTGGTCACCCTTTAACAGTGTTTGCCTTCCGGAGTGCCAAAGTGTGTATTAGTCCAGTGTGGTGCAGTGCATTCTGGTTATTAAAGGTTCTCTACCAGTTGAGCACATGGGGAACCACAGCCTTATGTTCCTCTGTTTACTCTGGTCATGTAGCACCAACTGAGATAGACAGTTTCATGAATGGGGCCATCTCTCCATCCGTGAAGTACTTATCTAAGTAGCACAAATAAAGAGTGCTCCTGCATTCCAGAGCTTCTGCTGTGTCAGGTCTCTGTAGCCTGGATGCTCTGCTCTTAGATTTTTCTTGTTGACTTGTCTACATCTTCTGGCTCTCTCTTTTCATGTGGTTGGAAGCAGGTATGTTTTAAAACTGGCACATGCATGATGTATATTAAAGAATTTCATTTCAATTATTTTCAGTCCAAGTGCTTTACCCGAGTCTGAGCGGGGCTCCACGCCCCCCCTCACTGCCCTCCATTAGAGCTGATGACTCCTCCAGCAAGTTTGGATCCTCCATCTGTCAACACATTAGGACAATCTCAGCAAACCACTTATCTATTGTGTCTCGAGGTGTGGTGTGTATGTCTGAGAGGCTGAAATAAGCCAACCTCATCAAAGAACTGCTGCGTTCGACGGAGGATGTGTTTGAGCTCTGTCAGCTCAAGGAAGTTCTTCTTCAGTGCTTCCTGGTTGGTGTTGATCTCCTTCAGTTCATTCTCCAGCTTCTCAAAGGTGGCCTGACAGTCACAATCAAGAGACACTCACTGCTATGTTATGGATTTTGTTGATTTCTGTGCAGCATGTAATACAATCTCAGCCATGAAACTTGTTGGTCAGTGTAACAATCTGGGCTTGAGTACATCACTCTGCAACCAATACACGACTTCCTCACAGACACACTTCAGACAGTTCTTATTGGCCATCTCACCGTCTCGTGAACCAGCGTTTGGTTTGTCCCCTCTGGGCTACTGTGGAATCAAGATGGTGCAACATGGCAACCTCCCGAGGTAAAGAACCCGCACCCTCTGTAGCTTTATAGAAGTCTAGTTCCTAGTTTCAGGTGATCATACACTCAAGAAAACATAATTATGAATATAGGATTCCAGTTCTGCCCCTAAACTCTGCACACAGGATGTGTATTTATCTTCAGTGATCGCCTCTTTTGTATTCCCTACTTTCATGACATAATTAAAAATAATGACTGATGATAAATAATAATGACGGATTGATTACCTCCAGATCGATCATGTCCCGTGGGAAAGGCACCTCAGGATTTTCTCCAGTGTCCACGGTTGGGATGTTAGCTTTCTTGATCTCCTTCTCCACAAACCCTGTTCAGTGCAGATGATCCATGATTCAGTACTCTACTACCGTAAAAACAAGTTATCTTAAGTGCCCTTAATGAAACGGAAAAAGCTTCACGGGCCTGGTGGGGGGTAAAACAAGACTCAATGTATACATAGAAACACAAACATCAAAACTGCATTCATGTGGTCTGACAGGATCAGGAACCGGCTGAATCACAGGTAGGAACAACAGGACATGGTGCCCTTGGCCAGAGCTGAGGACGTATCTGAATCATGACTTACTCAGTTTCCTGTCCATTTCTTCACATCTCCTCACTTCATTCACAAACTTGCGCTGGAACACGTTTACATCTGGGTTCAGCTATGGGTGGAAAAAAAGAGGGAAAACAGTTATTTTGACAAAATAACTACAGATATTTGGGTAAGACTCACTGTGACTCATACCCTGGAACTCAATTGAAAATTTCAATACATGAATCCATTAATAATCACCAATAAATGTGTAATATGAGACAGGAAACGAGTAACACCACACCTCAGGCCTCTCACCTTCCTCACTGGCTTTCATTCAGTCAGAGACACTATTTCTGCCTCCAGAGGAATTAGATTCTGTTCATACTTACATCTCTAAACTGGACCATGCCCAGTTCTCCCAGCTCGCTGACGCAGCAGTAGGCGGCCTCAGACTGCAGAAAGAGCTGAGCCAGGGTCATCTCCTCGCTCCTGAACAGTTCCCCCATGATGTGAACCACACTCTGTCTCAGTTAGAAGTAAGAAATAGTGCACCTACGACAGGAAGATGTGTAAGAAACCTATTAGATTGAAAGATTTTGAAAATATATTCATTCATTTTGTTAGGCAGTAAAAGTGCCCATACAAAGTATGATTCTTCCTAACTGAACTGTTAGTAAAGCCCAGGATACAGAGCCAGACTGCTGTTCCTCGTCTCCACACAGTTTAGTGTTGTGTTCATCAGGGGCACATTTCCTTACAGGACAGGAACATCACCACAAGCTTGTGACAGAAAACTTATTCCTGTTTTTATATGCACTTGGAGTACGAGAGACAAAAACAGGTCCAAATATACAGGTGGCATGGCATGCCTCACACATGCACACAGAGCTACACTGACACAATACTACTACTATATGACATCTTGTTGCATTGTAGCAGAGGCTCATTACCAATGTACCCATCTATAATAAGTATAATATAATAAGCTCAAGCTGACATCTTCAAGTTAATGGTATGTAGTCAAAAATATTGCGATTATTGATTTTGTCGACCACTCGAGCATTTCTGGAGATTTTTAAAATATCAGGATACATATCGTGTATCATGATAGAGACAAAAAATATTGCACAATTAATTTGAGGCCATATTGTCAAGCCCTACTCATTACATTAGGATTTATCATCCATTCACTGCTCGTGTGTAGCCTGGCCTGCTGTGGGTGGGCTGTACCTCTACACAGAAGAAGCATGCAGCCAAACACAGACAACAGGGCGCTTATTGAGCAGGGCTGAGGAGCTTTGTCACAGCCAGAACATCAGCCTGTTTAATGCAGTTTATTTATATTCATTTATATGCCCCCAAAACATGTGTGCTTTATAAACTCAAGCCTCCAAAAAGCCCCGTGCTGCCCCCAGCCTCGCTGAGCATTGCAGTTCCTCAACAGCCCTGCATCCCTGCAACAGCCTCTCCTCAGCAGCCTTCCTGCTCCAGCTCTGCCTCCTCTCTGCCTCCTCTCTGCCTCCTCTCTGCCTCCTCTCTGTCTCCTCTCTATCTCCTCTCTGTCTCCTCTCTGTCTCCTCTCTGTCTCCTCTCTTTCTCCTCTCTGCCTCCTCTCTATCT
>CAEMYA010000975.1:372563-389953 GCA_903131615.1 Diplodus sargus | reverse complement strand
GTCTCCTCTCTGCCTCCTCTCTGCCTCCTCTCTGTCTCCTCTCTGTCTCCTCTCTGCCTCCTCTCTGTCTCCTCTCTGCCTCCTCTCTGCCTCCTCTCTGTCTCCTCTCTGTATCCTCTCTGCCCTTCACTGTTCAAGGACGCCATGATGCTGCGGGAGTCCGGCCTCCCGCTCGGTGTGAGCATCTGTCACCTCCTGTCTCACACTGACACAGTGAGAGACAACAGCATTTATGTGTGTATTTGTCATAGACACATATATATCTCATATATTATATCATAGGTATTATAATAAATGCTATGATATTCAGCGTATATATTTTTCGTAACATACTAACGTCGTGCGACCATTACAGGCCCAGCAGCGGAGCATGATGAAAGAGAGCACGGCTGGAGCAGAACGTCAGCCTGTTGTATGAACGACAGGGACGAACCGGGTCACTGACAGACAGAACCGACATTTGATGAGGAAACGATAATATACACGACGAACACTGGGCGACTGAGACAGAAGCAGCTGTTCGGTCACATCATCACCGTCCTCACCATCATCACCATCATCAGCTTCATCACCGTCCCGACGTCATGGTAGACAGGACTGTGAATGTCCCTGAACACTGAAACGACCTGATAACAGAAAAACATCGTCGTACTCACCTGTCGTTATTAGTTCTCTCCGGCCGCCGGACCCGTCTGGATGCTGGATGCTGCGGTCCAGCAGGGTGCGTCAAGCTAAAGACTGACACACCACCGGAAATAAACACCATTTCAAAATAAGCGTGTCATATGGACTTGGTTTGTTGTCATTTTTAAATTGATTGAATAATGTGAATAATAATTATACCAATGTATTTCTTTTCATGATATGCAACATGATTACTCGGTCGCCGTGGTGCTTTGTATTGCAAATATCACGCAAATAGATGCCATTGTAGTTTTTATTTTGAAAAAACAAACGGAAACTCGTATTTAATAATCCACGTGATTTGACTTGGTTTATCCAGGATTGTTAAAATCGTGACACGGAGATTTAACTGGGATCTGCCACCAACCCTGCAAACACTTAATAATAGAATTAGACAATTTAAAGGTGCAAGAGTACCTCCACACACACACACACACACACACACATAGGAAGATGTCACAGTCCTGAGTCAGACAGAAATAATTCAGATCACCTGTGACCCTAAAATAGTTTCTTAGTTTAATCCACAATATGACATTGCTGATAACAACAGAATTAGCGTGAAATAGCCAGCTAAGATTTTTAGCTGCTGATAATCCTTGTCTTTATGATGCTTGACAACATGCCAAACTCTGAGCTCATGAATATTATGTAGGATGGATTCAGCTAGTGGAGTGCAGTTCTGGAGAGGATGTAGCAGGAGGTGTTCTGGTTCTCATGGCCGCTTTTGCAGAGCAGGGCAACATCTCCACTCAGGGCAGGCCTGGGGAAGTGGTTTTTAATACAAGCAAAGGTTCTGTGCTATCTAAGATGGTCCGCCAAGAGACGAGTCACATCAGTTTTAATTTATAAAGCACCAGTTCACATCAAAAGTTATCTCATGGCACTTTTAGATTAGAGCAGGTCCAGATCATTTATCTTTCATTTACAGAGACCATTCCCCATCAGCAGCAGTATATCCATTCCAACAGCACAGCTATAAACTGCTGTTCAACATATTATGAGACAGCACCATATTTCTTCCTAGAGATGTCGAATCATTCACACAGGATACGATGAGACCTCTGTGTGTGGCACACTGTGGAAGGCGGTGCTGTGGGATTTGTACTGTACAAACTGTGGACATGGCAGATTCACACAGTATTATGATCACAGTGACCTTCATCTTTATTTGACATTATTGGAGGTCCACAGGTACTGCTGGTCCTGTGTGATGAAACAATAGAAATACAGTGTCAAGTACAAGTCATGTACCAGGATTTGTCTAAGCATGAATTGATTAAACATCAGGTTCATCATTTTGGATGATCCTGCATTTTCTCTGCTGTGACAGCGGAGTGCCTCTTTTCAACTGGTGGACAGTCAAGTGACACTTCGTACTGTCATCTGATCCACTGTTGTGTTGTAGCAGCTTTGTTAATCTGCCCCATCTAACCCCACCGTCTTCTTTTTACACACTGTAATATATAGGATTAAGTGATTATTATGTGCCAACTAAGATGTTTTTGACACTTCATTTCAGCACCTCTACTACAGTGCTACCAAAACCACTCCTCTAAATGTCCTGAAAATAAGGTCTACCAGATGTGGTGGAATAGTCCACAACTTGCCAAGTGTTGAGTCAGTACTAGCACGATGCTGTTGAAATTTTTCCCCTTACAAACAGCCACAGTAAAGTCTCGCCCCCTCTCAGTCCCACATGGTGCAGAGTTTAAACCAGGACACTGGCTGACTGCCAGGGAGCAATTTTGGAAGCATGGAGCTCCTATAATGTACATTAATTACTGCTGCAGACTTGCACAAAATGCAACATCTCAAGGATGACTTTCTGCCTCATTCCAGGGTGCCATGTGGTGGTCATGATTGGTGTGCATTAGTGCATTTGAGATTGTCATGTGTTGCTGTGCAGAGGAAAATAAGGCAAAGTGTGCCACTGAGATGACTAGAATGTGCTCATTGGAAAATTGCTCTCCATGGTTTCCAAAAAAGGGACTGAGTCTTTAAAATCTTATTTAAAAATATGTCTTTCTTGCAGCTGTTGGACCTTGACCCTTGGTCATTCTTCACTGCTGACTGTTCTTTCTGAGTCAATTAATGATTCAGTGGCTAAATGGATTAGATGTTCCGTCAGGCTGATGAAGGTGTTTACAGAAGATAGTGAGGTTGTCTCAAAGATAAGCATGCCTTTGGTGGCTGTCCTCTCCTGAAGGTGCTGAGCTGTCTCAGTCTATTTAGACTGTGAATTTAAAGAAGCAAATGATGATTGGAGCTCTTTTACTCATGAGGTCACCTCTTATATACAATTAACTGTAGTTGAATCTAAAGGATAATAAACCCTGGTTGAGTAAAGATCCATCCTTCCATCCATTTTCGACCGCTTATCCGGGGCCGGGTCAAGGGGGCAGCTGCCTGAGCAGGGACACCCAGACTTCCCTCATCCGAAACAGATGCCCGAGCCACCTCAGCTGGCTCTTCTCGATGTGGAGGAGCAGCGGCTCTACTCTGAGCTCCTCCTGGGTGACAGAGCTCCTCACCCTATCTCTAAGGAAGCGCCCCGCCACCCTGCGGAAGAAACTCATTTCAGCCGCTTGTATCTGGGATCTTATTCTTTCGGACCCAAAGTTCATGACCATAGAGGAGGGGGAGTAGGATTGAGATTGACCGGTAAATCGAGAGCTTCGCCTTTCGATTCAGCTCTCTCTTCACCACGACAGACCCGCCTGTCAATCTCACGCTCCATCCTTCCCTCACTCATGAACAAGATCCCAAGATACTTAAACTCCTCCACTTGAGGCAGGAGCTCTCCTCCAACCCATGGGGGGCAAGCCACCTTTTTCCAATCGAGAACCATGGCCTCGGACTTGGAGGTGCTGATTCTCATCCCAGCTGCTTCACACTCGGCTGCAAACCGCCCCAGGACATGCTGGAGGTCCTGGCTCGAAGGAGCTAACAAGACCACATCATCCGCGAAAAGCAGAAATGAAATCCAGTGGCTCCCGAACCAGATCCCCTCCGGCCCGTGGCTGCGCCGAGAAATTCTGTCCATAAAAATAATGAACAGAACCGGTTGGGCAAACTCCCATGAACCCTCAAGCACCCTGCAGAGGGTATAGAGCTGGTCCAGTGTTCCACGGGCCACATGAAAACCGCATTGTTCCTCCTGAATCCGAGGTTCGACTATCGGCCGAATTCTCCTCTCCAGTACCCTGGAGTAGACTTTCCCAGGGAGGCTGAGGAGTGTGATTCCCGATAGTTGGAACACAACCTCCGGTCCCCCTTTGTGAATAGCACGCGATGCTGCAGAGACGTGTCAACCAAAACAGGGTTGAGTAAAGATATGAAATAATTATGAGAGATGAGAGATGTAAAGAGGTAAGATAGAGTTCACGACCAAAAAAACTCAACTCTCATAACAGAAAGGTCTGTCCAATGAAAAGACATTACATTTATTTAGCTGATCCTTTTATAAATCACAATTACAATAGGTGCATTCAACCATATGGATACAACCCAAAGCTGCTAGAATCATGCAAGTGCAGAAACTCAGTTGAGCTCCTTCTAATGCTGAATTCATAAACAATAACAGATAAACAAAGTCTTTTTCTTTCTAATGGACCAGGGTGTACAGCATCATAAATCACAGGCCAAGAGCGGCCATCAAGACCTCTAAGAGGCATGACCTCATCACTGTTATGTTCTTACATTTCAAGGTCACACACAATATTTTGATTTATAATGACAACAAATAAGTTCTTAATCCTTAAAAAAAAGTTCACTAGCACGGTAGTCTATATACATTAACTTCAAGTCTACTTCAGTTTACTACAGTTAAAGGTATATTTCCAGTATATGTTTTTTAAATTAATATAACTTTCTAGCAGCATACATTGAGGCAGCCAACATAATATATACAGTAAATAGTAGACTGTAGGAATGCCGTTTAATTCACTGATAGGAAACTTAAGGGTGTTCTCGCTAGATGTTTCATGGCTGTGTTCAGATGTTCAGATGTTCCTGATGTTCCGGCTGTTTCTGTGTTTTCACTTGTCCTGTGTTCCCAGTGTGGTCATAACATGTTACAGTGCACTTTATTAGCTAAAAAGTGGGTTAGGGGTATAGAACTAGTAAACTAACAGTGTACCTAATTATAGTATAGTTTGCAGTAATGTTGAATAACAAAATCAAACTTGGATTCAAACTCGTGTTTGGGATTGCTTGTTTTAGTAAAGTATTATTACCTTTGACATCATGTAGTTTATGTTCTCAGGTGGTCGTGATGTGTGAGGTTGTGTTTTTGTTGATTTGACTTGTGTGAGCTCGTCAAGCCAGTTTCCCAATGACTACATTGAAATAGAAATATAGTATTAAATCTTTCATGAATATGACCTCATTCACTCTCTAGTGACTGTAAAGCTCTCCACAGTGGTTGATGGTTACATGAAGAGTACTGCCCAGCCTGTCAAACAACAGTTGAAATTTCTTCTGTGGCTCTGGAAGGTCAGGTCTGAGAGAATACGTGCACGGTCACACATACACAGATGCAGGTGAGTGACCATTGGCTACAGGTGCTGAATGTGGGCTGTGGAGGATGTGAGGCGCTCAGAACTCAGCCTGCTGGCTTGTGGTCCGGTTGAGGGGCCAACCACACACACGTTTTTGTCACTGCACAGAGTTTGAATCGCCACCTGAGGTGAATGTTTTATTCGCCCGAAACATGCCCTGGTGATGATGTCTTTGTGATGTCATCAGGTTTACCTCGCCATGGTTTCAAAATGTAAACAGCCTATAAATTAAACTGTCTGTATTACAAACTGCGGGCATTACCAGGCAGGCATTGTGTAACCAAAGATGCTTTGTGAGCTGAATTTTGGGAGGAGTAGGATCCAGTGTTTTGGGAGCTGGACCTATGCCCGAGACTAAAGGTCAGGATATATCTGCTTCTGCTACTTTGGATTTTCTCTGATTATTCTTTCTAAAAATCCATCTTTAATCTCTCCCCATCTTTATGGAAGTGCAATACTAACTTCAACCAAAGCACCAGGAGGACTCTATTTCATTCAAAGTCCTGCAGCCAGTCTTCACACTGCATACAGTACAGCCAGAACACATGACTCCAGTCCTTCTACAGAAACACCTCTAATAGATTTCATCAAACAATCATTTTGTTTTCAATCTTAGCTTCTTTATTTCCCTTTCCATCCTGGTGTCTTTATCCATAATAAGTCCAGCCCTGCCATCCATGAATTGAACACACTCTGCATAAAAGGCAGAGCAGGGATAGATCCTGCCTGACATTCCTCCTTCTGCTCTGCCTCAGCTTGTATACAAGCACATCAGTGCAGCTCTGCTCTAACTATTCCAACCATGCTGATGGGACAAGGCTCAACCAGAGGGGTGTGTCCCTGAACCATTGAGGGGCCGGACCAACCAGTGTAGGTGGAGTTGTAACGATGTGTGTGTGTATTCAGGCAGGAGATGAGGGAGGAGTTTGAGGAGAGGGGGAGGGTCCAGGGGGAAAAAAGGAGGGGTGGAGGCTGGAGAGAAAAATCCTCACTGGCTGTAGCTTGACTGGAGGGTTTCACTGCCTGGTGTAGCATTCACATCCTAACGCTCATGTGGTAACATTCAGCATTGCTTGGCTTCTCCTGCTCACTGGCCTGATTCCAGGGATTTGGAGTAGACAGGACAGACAGACAGAGGTAAAGAGCTGGAGAGAGAGAAGTGAGTCTAGAAGTAGTTGGAAAAAGAAGAGATTTCTGGAGCAGAGAAGAAAGGGTGAGAATCAAAGAGTCGATCAAGGAATCTAGAGGAACCAGTGGTGAAGAAGCATTGATTAGCTGACTGCACACTACAAATCCACTGATATGGCAGCCATGGAAGCACTGGAATCCTCAAGTGCCCTGCAAGAGCCTCAGACCCTCACTGAAATCTCAGACGATGAGGTAAACCTCCCACCCTCGGATGATGAAGATGATGCCCTTGCTGCAGCTAAAAAAGAGCCGTCCACCATGGACACAGAGGGGAGTGCGGCCGAAGACAAGGGCGAGGCAGCGAAGCTTGACCAACAGGTGAATGGGGTCATGGTTCTGTCTTTGCTTGACAAGATCATTGGGGCAGTGGACCAGATCCAGCAGACCCAGAGCGGGCTGGAGGCCAGGCAGCAGGAGATGGAGCGTTCTGTGACGGGTATCCAGGGCGAACTGACCAAACTGGCCAAGAGCCACAGCACCACGTCCAACAGTGTCAATAAGATGATGGAGAAGGTGAGCAAAGTGAGCGTCAATGTCAAGACAGTGCGGGCCACCCTGGAGAAGCAAGGAGGCCAGATCAAGAAGCTGGAGAACAATGAGGCTGAGCTGCTGAAGAGACGCAACTTCAAAGTCATGATCTACCAGGTGGGAGAGTGTGTGTGTGTGTGTGTGTGTGTGTGTGTCTGTCTGTGTACATACATATATACATGAGTGGTTGTGGTTTGTCTGTGTGAGGTTTAAGGTTGTGTTTGTGTTCTGTGTTGGTTTGGGGATGGGTGGGGCACGCTGGTGAACCCAGACTGGTGAATGAAAGTCACTTCACTGCTACGCGATTCACCAAAAAATCCCCTGAAAAGGCTTCAGTAGTGGTTTAACAGGATGGTTGGTTTGCTGACGATGTTAATCAAGTCGTTGAGGTTGAGGGATTTCAGGGAGTGGTTAATGGTTACCTCAAAGTACTGCTGGCAAGTGCTCAAGTAACAGGCAGTGCTGTCTCCCATCACTGAAGCAACATGCCACTCAGAAAGCAACGCTTTGCTCACCACAGATACTATTTTAAAAACACTTTCTGCCTTCTACTTTATCATATGTAATCAACCCAAGTAAAAAATATTCAATATATTTATGTGCTGCTGTAACTTGCTGCAGCTTTGATGTTTATACACTGTGTGAAAAATATTCCCTAAGATACTCCTGAACAGACCCTCACTCTGAACTGACATGGTTATGTGTGGACCTGACCACACAGGTTGGGAACATGAAACCTGAGGGTGTTCTGATCCAACTGCCAGCCATCCACCTCGAACACACTACGTTACAAAGACAAGTTAATGTACTGTATATCAATAAACTATATTACACTATGAGAGAACAGCTCTGGCTGATCAGACAAGCAGCTATGAAATGTACAGAATGAGCAGTAACCCATATGTAGTGTGTTCGCTTGAAAGTTTTTGCACTGAAAAAACAGATACAGGATCCAATCTTACATTTAGAGGAGATGTGAGACACATCTGCACCTATGGAAACAATTCCCGGATACATTACTCACACTTATTTATCCAACAGCACTACGTCCAGTCATGTTCCAGTTTGGAATGTGGTACATTTTATAAAATAATGCCTAAATACAAAGAACACTAACACCTTGATCGTTTTTTAGCATATAGAGGCACAAGTCATTATGTTGTTATACAGCAGCAGTGATCATGGGTGTGTGTCTGTGAGTGTTAACCTTCTAGCTGTTGTTCTACACCATCTCTGCCCCACCCTAAACCTACTGTACAATGGTTCAGCACTCAGTATCCACTACAGGTGGCCTCCAGATATTTTCCTTCAATAGCACAGTATGTATGGGACTAAAGAATACAAGCCTTCACATGTGAGCCAAACTCACTGGCCGCCCAAGTCATACGGAATCTATTTGGAAAGTCATTTCACTCTTTTCCTTTTTTTAAACAAAGATGGAAAATACCAAAGGCAAGCTCAAGGTCCTGTTTAAAGCAGAGTGTGGTAGAATGAGGAAGGGACGTGAGGGAGGAAAGCTCTGACGGACAGATGTTTCACTTAAAAAGACAGAGAGCAAGCTTTTTTTCTGCAGGGAAGTAGGGCTCCCTGTTTCTTTTTTTAGCCTGTGAGGCTGCAGTGTGATGTGTAATAGCTTGCAGCTTTTTGCACAGTGGCGCGAGAACATTCAGAGTTTCCACCCTTGACTCAGACATCATGGATTGGAACGACCTCCCTCTCTCTGTTCCTCTCAGTCTCTATCCAACAGCTGGGCAGAAGTCAAGTGAGAGCTCCATCTTAGGCAACCCAGTATGTCTGAGAAAAGTTGTCTATTCTAACAAACTTACACAATAGATTTGGCTTCCTTTTCCTGGCGTGCCAGCACAAAATTGAATATGTAAAGATCCACAGATGAGTAGGGAAAGGCTCTCAGCAAGAAAAAGCTAATCTCCTTCATCACATCGGAAGGAATTTGATGACTGAACTGTTTCTCAATCTGAAAGGATCATAAATCAACATTTTAATTAGTATCTAATACTAGGTCTTGAAGTGGGAGTTTCATCTTTCCAGTACAATCTACTTGAAATGCCACACAGTGAAAAACAAAACGGGTTGCGATGGTGCTGGTGTTAGCCAACTGCTCAGGCCCCCGTGGCAAGATAAACTCCCCCTGAAATGCCTATCTCTGGCTCCCTCGCTAACTCAAAACACTGGCTTTGTTTGTGGTTGCCAACTATGACATAACGTCAGATTCATCTTCATTAAAAGTGCAAACCACAACGTGTTGTTCTGTTTTCAATTTTCTCTGCAAATCTGTTGCCCTTTAAGGGCAGATTCTTTCAAAATCAGCAGTGAGCGGAGTGAGACTCTACCAGCTCCCCCAGTCAGCTGGAACAATGTTTATGTGGCTGCTTGGATGATGTGTCAACAAATGAATAGTTGGCCCTTGCTCGGACTTATTAGTACCTTTGACTTATTCTGTCATGCACAATCACATCAACGGCAGTCAAACTGACAGTTTGAACAGTGTGGGAGACTGCTATGTAGTAGTGACAGTCTGTCCTTCTAATGGAAAAGGTGAACAAGGCAATTTTCAAACTGCTGTGAATCTGTTTAAGGTTTCATTAAAGGCACAGAGTAACCAAACCAAACCAATATTATCAGATAGTAGTATTATGTTAGTGTTGATCAAATATGTGTACATGTCAGAAGAGAAATATCAAAGATATGTTTGAGGTCAATCAGTGTCATTGTTACATAGATGGTTTTACACTCTAATGTTACTCTTAGTAGTCACAACTGTTTTAATCAGAAATGTTTATCATGTCATTGGTGATATTTGAAAATTAATTTTGTCAGGTACTGTATGCTGTTATCAGAAGTACTCATCCAGCATTAGTTATGCTCTTTTATATACTTTATGTTGGTGTCAAATAAGTGTTGGGAATTAAAATGTCCCAAGCACACAGGACTACAGCTTGTTTTGAGCCTACCAAGTCCTCACCATGACAGAGCAGGGCATACATAGATACATTGAAATAGAATAAAATGGAAGGACTTAAATTAAGTTCAAGAACATCAAAAATGTACTCAAGTACTGAACTTAAAGGGTAGATATACCAGTTTTACTCATTAAAGTGTATCCACAGGTCTTGGGGAGTTAGCACTGCATATGTGAATAAAGTATTATAAAACCTTTTGTGGCCCCAAAAGAAAGCTGCAAGTTATCTGATAAATTGCCTCCAGTGATGACACTCAGTAGGTAAGTTGCATAGAGGGTAATTTACGCACCAGGTTTTGTAAAGGAACATGAATGTGTGGAATGAATAAGGTTATATTTCTGGTTCTGCTGTGTCAATTTGGATCATTTGTTTTAAACTGTCCATGATGAGTCTAGGAGTGTTATATGAGTGCACTGAGATCAGTGGACTGCTGCTCAGCGCTGACTGTGTCTAATATATGCTGTTGAAGTTTCCCTAAAAGTAGAGTCACTCTCCAGAATCTGGATAGATGTTTACTCTGACAGCAAGGATCTCCTCCTATACAGGGACATTTCAATATAAAATCAAGAGCAACATTCCCAAATAGGGATGTTTGGGAAAAAATCCTTTCTACTTGGGATGTGTGACCTACTATCAGTCTAATAGACACATGCAACCTAGCAACAGGTCCTGTTTTCTGATCTCCCTGACAAAGTGCTTCTCACTCGTCAGTATGTGTGAGGCAGGAAATGCAGGTTGAGATTGGGACAGCCCTGATTTATACCGCTCTGCTGATAATAAAAGCACGCTGTAACCAAGAGGTGTTTACTGTTACAGAGGGCCAGTCAAACAGGGAGGACACAGCACGAGGGCTTTGCAGTGGAGCACAGGGTGTTTAATCTCTCCTTTATTAGTGACTGTCGACCTGCCATTCTTCACTCCACTCCCTCCTGGGCCCCTGAAAAAGTGTGGTCCTAACACTAATGAGATTTATGTCTCTATTAATCTTATTTTCTTATGACAACCCAACATCAACAACCTCAAATATGATAAATATATATACATTGTAATAGATGTATAACCTTCTGGTAGTTAGGACGATTTAGTGATCTGATTCAACACAAGCATCCATAGATATGTTTCTCTGTGGTGTCAGGAGAGTTATACCATTACTTGAACTCTGTGGCGCCACACAAATCAGATTACATTCTTTTTTTATTCTGCCACCAATCATCACAATCAGCCATAAACTCATCTTAGTCAATGCAAACCAAAACCATCTATGGTTATTGTAAACAATGAAAACAACTCCCCAGACTGTTTCTGGCATGCTGGAAGAGCTCAGGCTACTGTGTGATGTGTGAGGGGAAACTGATCAGTGGCAGCTCTGTCAGCACATCAGTTGGAAGTGACTGGCCCCCTGTTAGCATGAGCAGCTGCCCTCCTCTGGGAGTGTGTGTAAGTATGTGCCTTTGACTCATTAAAGCCTGGATGTCCTATAAGTCTGAGGCCATATGCTGCCAGAGTATAGAGCCTGGTGCACTTCCTGTACCTGGGATGTGACAGCTGTACCCTACAGGTATGGGACCAATGGATCAACTGAATATTTGCAATGTTAAAAGTGCAGGGACAGGGCAGTAGTCTTCTTGTCCGGCACCACACTGATGACAACACTGAGTAAGAAACAGTGTCCGAGAGTTCAGCATTCGGCAGCTCAGACGGACATTTTGTCAGGAGTTGAGATGGACACGAACACAACTGTGAATAAATGCTAATGTGTGTCAGTGTCTGCTGAGCAGCTGTTTGCTAACAACTGTTGATTATATAACAAGGTGCTTTCACCTTGTTACACTACCCGCAAACAGTCGAGAAGAAATGAGTGCAGCTTTAATCAATCCACAGAATTA
This sequence comes from Diplodus sargus, assembly GCA_903131615.1. Lineage (NCBI taxonomy): Eukaryota > Metazoa > Chordata > Actinopteri > Spariformes > Sparidae > Diplodus > Diplodus sargus. The sequence goes on along the minus strand of CAEMYA010000975.1, from coordinate 378,124 downwards.
ATCATTGACATTTAACTTTTAGTAATTCAGTCAATAAGTCTGTAGTTGCAGCCTTTATAACATTGTGCTGACAACACCCTTCACCCATAATTCTCCTGCCACCTCGTCATGTTGTTCTTATGGCTGTTACATTATAGTGGGGAAGGTCCTGCAACTATTATCAACAAGGGCAGTCTAATGGTGTTATTTAAGTTTTATTAAGAGCGATGGAACCAGTATAGAGCATCCAGCCTGCCCACAACTTCACCATGTAAGTGTGTCCATTTACTGGACGAACCAACTCAACAGACGGGTGACTTTCACTTTCACTCTGGACACAACACACACAACAGTTTTTGGGATGAGGACAGGCTCCTATAAAGAAACATATTGGGGCCAGACTAGGTGAAGTTCAGACATCTCCCTCAATCTCTCTTTTATGATGTTTTAAACTGCCTCTACTGCTACGAGCTAGTATATCTCCATTACTTTTAATCTGCACCACCTGCTGCCACACTATGAATTCCTTTGAGGAGAGGGCTGATTGAAATGTGCCAAAACTGAAACGGTTGTAAATAGTTTTGCCTTTAGACGTGTTGGCAACATGTTGTCGTGACTTGGTTCATTTGAAGCATACAGAGACTATAATGGCCAAGCTACCATGAGGCTCTGTGAACAGTGACTGTGAAGACCAGTTGTCTGCTGTTTGTTGGTGAGTGCTCCAGTATCGTAGGGAAAGTAGGCTGAGCAAGACATATACAAGCTTCCTGTAATACTGTGGGGACGGTGGAACAATATACGTGGGAGAGGAAGAGGGAAAGATAAACTGGAAGAAGAGGAGATGTCCATCCACTTTGTACAGGGAGTGGATGGGTGTGTTGCTATGAAGAGCAGGGACCATATTTAGACAGCTGATTCATTACACAGGCATCCCCAGCTCTCTACTAACCTCCTCCTGCCTCCTCCTCATGTGGAGCCAGTCACAGCCCTGTTCCTCCCTCTCCCCTGCTCCTCCACCCACCAGGATAATTCACTCCACATCATGTCCTCCTCACCCCGCCCCGCCCTGCACACCATCCCTGCTCTCTCACCCCTACCCCTTCATTCTACTATCTCTTCTCTTATTTGACTATTTTTCTTTTTTGTTTGGATGTTTTAAAGTCCATTAGATCTGTTCTTTTGATTCATGAGATCTTTTAATTCAATCTGAAATGAATAATTCAAAGACATCTGCAATAAAATATGTTAAACAATATTCATATTTATGATAAGCAATTCTGAAAGTGTCATGTGCCTGGACTTAATGACTGAAAGAAAGGGTCAAATCTGCAAAACCATAGCAAGGAAGAAGCTTTGTGCTCTGTTTGGGAGTCATGTGGATAGAAAGTAATGAGCCTGCTGAATTTATGCTCCTACAGAAACTCTTAATCTCTCGTTGATCTGGGAAATTCCAGTGTTGCAGCAGAATTTCAGATTTCAAAATCAGCCACTTTTAAGTGAATGACTGCACCTGACGGATCTGAGAGTGACAGAGAGTACAGCTTTGCTCAACGTTAGCAGCTCGGAGCGAGCAGTCTGTCCCCTGAGGACACCAACAGTTTGTGCTCACTATAACCTCAAAATATTTCATTTCATATTTAGTAAACTGTTTGCTAGTAAGCTTTACTTCAACAGTTTAACCCTACGTTGCATATCATGTATTATTGCTAATTTGACAGTGGAGTGCAATGCCTAAAACACAAATAAATCTGTCTCTTGAGGCACTGTTTAATCACAGTGTCTTTCCCTCATCTACTACCTCTCACCTTCTAAGGAATCAGGATCTGGGACTGTGTAAAGAATATCTCACAATCTGTCAATCAACAATCAAACAGCCAAAGCCAACATAGTGGTTGCCTCCACTCTCCACACACTCCAGGATAATCAATAGCTCTTGGTCAAACTGCCATCACATTTAACTTTGATCACAGCTCCATCCAAATAACTTACAAATGGGGTATTCTGAACATTGTGTCCTTCTGGTTCATCTGTTTAATAAAGATTGAAACCAGATCTGCAACATTGGACAGTATACATTTTGCCCACAGCCTGGGAGCCATCTGACTCCCAATGTAATGTTTTGCATGTAAATTCATCAAGACTGGACCCATTCTTCTCACACAGGTCGGTCCAGGCCCATATATGGACATGTGAGACTGAAATGTTCCCAGCTCAGTTTACAGATGAGATTGTGTTAAGCATTGTTTCAGCTGGAAGCAGAGCTTTTTTGTGGAGTGTTTTTGGCTCTAGTACAGCAGGTATGGCCAGTGTGCTTGTCAGGCAACATGGTCAGGACGTTGTTGAGAGCTTGTTGATGAAATGAGGAGATAGGAGAAGAGAGTGTGAGGTGGAGGGAGAGAGGATGAAGGAGACAGAAAGCAAGCTAAGAGAGGGCTGAAGGAGACGGAGAATAGAAGAAGAGAGCTGTCTAAAAATAGCAACCATTACATACTTGTTTGATTGTGAGAAGGAAAGGACCTTTAGGAGATTGTGTTCCTGTTTGGTTCTGAAGAAATGTGAGGCTGGTCCAAGACAAGAGGTGCTGACATACAGCCCACAACATCAGCTTGTTTGTTAATGTGTGACGCTCAGACACTTGCCAGCCTGAATCCTTGTTATTTCTTGTTATTTTGTCAGGCTTTACTTCTCGTCTTTATCAAAATGTTCCTCTGTGCTTCAGTTCTTATTTGAGTATGTCTTATGAATAACTGCCTGCAATCAGCAATCAATCATTTATTTTTATTATAGCCATAAATCCTTGTGTATGGGAGTCCTGTCTTATTTTTGCTTTGGATTTTTATCTTACTCGTGACAACCCCACTTGTGTCACAAGTCCTCCCCGGATTTATCATCACAGTCCTATTGATCAAAATGATGTACCTACATTACCCACAAAGCAACTCGACCACTGACAGTTCATTTGGACTTCGTTTGGTAATTGTCTGCTCTCTGGTGAAAACTCACTCATCACAGCCTCTTGATTTTCATGGGGGGTCGTCTTTTTAAAAATTCCATTCAAAAAGGGAAGCCGTCTCCACTTACAGACACCTCAAGGTCTCAGTCCCACTGCACCACTGTCACACCTTTGTATATTCAATAGCCTGTTCAGAACTTGGCTTTTCAAGATACCAAACCTGAACCATTTTTCAGCTGTGATGAAGTGCATGACACATCTGCTCTAATACTGCTCACTTGACATCGATAGAGGAATTATCTTCCAGATCCTTGTCTTACCCCAAGTCAGCTGTAAATTCTATGTGGAAGCTTTTCCACATGAGTCACACTTTGATGACTCATAGTCAAAAGCTATGGTTATTGAAAACATTAGTGTGTTTCCTCTTATGATCGGCGTCATATGATTCTAGCTTTGGCTAGTTACATTATGAGCCTGAACAGAGGAGCTTTTGTGATAAGTCGCATAATTATAGTTCTATGAGTATATGAATATTTGGATCACTTCTTCAAATTATAGTCTTAATCTACAACATTTCTAAAATATATGGCATGTTCAATGATTATTATTCATAAAGTATATCCATACATAGCTTGATGCAAACAGTTAATAGGCTGCAGGGATAGTTGACAGATCAGTGGTCTGTTCGATCACGCATTTAGTGGAATTCCAGCCTGGAATGACCAGGCCTGGATGATACATACTGGTGATAGTATAGGTGTTGGACATGGTAGTTAAACAACAAACCTATCCCTCTAATGTCATCAAAAATATGTGCACTCATTTTAGACCAAATGTTTGTTCAAGACTGATTTAATTTTCTTATGTGAGTCTGTGTTGAAGCTGTATTGCCTCTGCCTCTGAAGCTATTATTGTCCCTCAGACCACAGTGCAGGCCCAGCACGGATTCCTTCAGGGACTTCTTCTTGTTTTAAATTCAGATTTAAAGTGGAAACAGTAATTTTCCGCTGCTGTGTGTCTACCTTGCTTTGCTATATCAAGCTCTTTCAGGTCTTTGACTTATTGCACCAATGACCCCAAAACATCTAATTTGTTCAGTTTTTAGAAGTGTTAAATTTCTCCTCAGTGAGCCGCACAACTCATGTATATAACTTGTTTGTTTATGTTGAAAATCAATTGTTCAGCACTTTAGGAAAGATGCTTACAGTTTTCTTTTCAAAAGTGAGAAGAGAAAAAGTAAGATAGACCTAGCAACACCTTTAAAGCTTTATAATTCTTACGTTGGTTCTCATTTGTTTTCCGTACTCAAACAGAAATGTTAAAAAAATAACTGTTAATAAGATAAGTTTGATTGTGACGATGTGAACCGTCAGCTGACACTACAGTTCCCCCGTGGCTTTCCAGAGCTTTATAGGAAAATTAAGCTCAATGTTACGTTGGTAGGAGATTGGTTCGCTCAATTAAGAAATTAAACCTTTTCGGTTTCAAGCAGCGTCTGTCCAGATTGGGCTTGTTATGGTAGCACAGAACAAATACACACCCAAGCTTGTTAAGACCTACTTGAATAGCAAAGAAAATCAAGGAGTTACCTCCACATTCACCTGACCTTGAAGAGTGAGAAAGCCATCATCACAAGAAGCTTTGTGGAACACTGTCACTAACTTGTGGAGTCCATGCCTGCTCAGGTGCATGCTGTCATGAAAGCAAAAGGGGGACGTACCAATACACAGATATTCTGAAATACATGGATCATTTCACTCAAACAGTGAAGCTGATATTATCAGCATTTGGACTAGTGGTCTCAGACCCTAATGTGTAAAGGTGTAACGTATCACCTATTTTGAAAGCATGAGTTGTTCCGACAAACTACTGGACAAAACAGAGAGGGGGGTCATGGAGTATGTGTACATAGCAGGTTGTCTAATGAAAGATAGTATTGAGTATTGAGGTGCAAATTCTAATGAGCGTATCCCATACAGGGCAGCAAAAATCAGGAAACTATAACCTCTGCTCTTTCTGCTGCTGCTGTTCTGATTTTGACTATTTTCCCCCCTCGAGCCTGTCTCTCACATGTGGCTCTAAACATCATGGAGGTGCAACACAAAATCCCTCTTCCCCTTTAACACTTGAGAGTGGCATTCCATATAACCTCCTGTATATGACTAAGCCATGAGTTCGTATAAGGTTAAAGCAGAGGGTGGACTGTACAGAGAAGGAGAGGAGCAAATGGCAGAGGAAGAAGCCACTTCTTCTGCAGCTCTATAAATTTCTCCATGAACACCAACCTCCTCCATTGTTATTGGAAAGAGTAACACGGGGTGGCCATGGGAACGCCACTGTTATCCCTCTCTGTCCGAGGCCCTGTTAGTCAAGCATGGGGAATTGTACATAGACCCAGAGAGCAGATCATTATCAAACTCCATTTCAGTAGAATTCACCCGAAGTTTATGAACAAAAGTAACAAGCAAAAGTTGTGACCTCACCATGTATGTTTGCATAAAGTTGTGTTAGGATATAGCACTGGAATAGTATCTATATGGATGTTATCACTCAACGGAGGAATTATTAATGATGGGTGATGGGTATCTTCCTGTGTGTGTGTGTGTGTGTGTGTGTGTGTGTGTGTGTG
>CAEMYA010000975.1:349307-369002 GCA_903131615.1 Diplodus sargus | reverse complement strand
CACACACACACACACACACACACACACACACAAACACACACACACAGACATGCATCTGACTTTTCCACAGCAGTAGGGGAGTTCTTGGTGGTTTAAGTTTAAACAGGAAAGCAGAAACAGAGAGGGGTGTGTTACAGTGGGATTCCTCTCCCTCGCTCTGCTCAGGGCTGATGAGTGGTTGCAGTGTGGGCAGAGAGTGGAAAGCTTCCATGGTGTGCTACTTTTCCCCCGCACACAACTACATACGCACAAACCACACACTCACACAAGCACAATTCAAAACATTTGCACATACACACATACATCCCATCTCAAGCATAGTTATACACACACACATTTACACATCTGCTTAAGCAAATCCAAGTAGCGCATACACACACACACACACACCTCCAGCAGTAGAAGCCTTGCTATATGACTCATCTGTTTTCTAATGAAACATCTTTTTCCTTTCATCTGGAAACATTATAGTTCCAGTCAGGCTCACCACTGTTACCATGGAGACACAAGTACAACTAAATGTTTATGGCTGCAAGTAGAGGCAATACCATGAGACACGGTTAGCTCTGGAATTACTTCTATTTTTAACTTGATAAAAACAGTCATTAGAAACTACACTGCAGCACCATTGACATGAAGTACACTGGCACAGATCAGCTGAAAAACATCCAAAAAACAGTCTTCATCCTTTGACAAGCACTTAGCTGAAATAGAGATATTGTTGTCGCTGCCATGGTTTCCTTGCTCTGGGTGATATTCACCACTGGCTACACTCAGGAAATCAATATATGTATACACAAAACATCCCTGACACATTTGAAAGGAGACTTTTCAGGAAACACACAGGTACAGACAGGAAACAGGCTACAGACACACATACGTGAACACCTTTCAGGACACAAAGGGACACCTTTGAGGCCTTCCTGCTTATAAAATGGCCCAATTACCACGAGAATAAACAAAGGCATGTTTAAATCATCACATCAATGTGGTAATACGTTTTAGCTCCTCAAGCATTTGTACTTCATGTACATCATATGTATTTTCTAAGCCATTGGTTTACATTCATTATTATTTGGTAATGAATTGAAAGGAGACATCTGAGTTTTGTAATCCATTATTGAATATTAAATCTGCATACATTTTGACATTAAACAATTTAGAATTGTAACAATGTGACAACATTTATGTAGACTGTAATGCAATCATGATTTAAATTGAAGAGCAGATGTGAATGGATATCAATACATTCTTGTATTTCTACTTCTTGTGCTGATTTTGACAACTCCGAGTGATAATGTGAAAAAAGACAGGGTGGCAAACAACAAGAACACAGGTCAGATGTTTTTGTTTGTTTTTTTTGACTGGAAATATGCAAACATACCACTTGGAAAGGAGATCTATGACAATTAAAAACCAACTTTGTCAGAATATGAAAGTTTCAAGGCTCAAGCCTGAACACTTGTGTTGTGCTAAACAGCAGCAGAGAGGACAGTGGACACTGAAGGGGGGACCATGCACACTAATCATGAAAGAGAAACAGTGCATTGTGCTGACAGCACAGAGCATCAGCCAGCTGATCTCAGCAACTGACACACAAACACACACACACACACACACACACACACAAACACACACACACACACACACCTGCACAAAAATGCACAATTTTGCTTCATCATTGGCTGCAGCTTCTTTTGAATAAACTTCGGGGTTACTGTGTTTATGGTCAGCAGCCTAAAGGTTAGAGAAGCACGCCTGTGATCGGAACCACAGATACCCTTGAGCAAGGCCCTTAAATCCAACCACTCCAGTGAAGCTGCTTCCTGGCCACAGATTGTGATCGTACTGAGCAGCTTCTTGGTGCAAATGTGTAACAGTGTGAAAGTGATCAGGCCGTTACTTAAAATAAGATCATCGTTCTCAGTGAACCTTCACTGAATTAATAAATGTTCAAAAAAATTGTGTGCACCTAAAAGTCCCAGATTTTGGTTGTGCATATAGTCCAATGACAAAGTGTTACAAGATGTGTGTGTACCCAGCTCCACCTAGCAGCTAGCCAGTAAAACAAAGAATGTGATGGAAGAAGACAAGATATTCATAGCAGAGAGTGGTAAACCCCAGTGTCGAGATAACTGTAGTGTCAGCAGCCTACCTGGCTTTCAGAAGTACCTGGCTCTCTGCAGATGAACAGAAACCTGAAAAATGTACAAATCATGACTACAGGGCTTTCAATAACTACATTTCTCTCGGTCCATGTGAATTACATACAACTACAATAAGACTCTAGCCTGGAGAAATAGCTTGGGTGTAACTGTTCATGATGATAAGCTCACATTAGTGGTATTTAGCTGATAAACTGCTAAAAACGCATGAAACAAAAAAAAAAGTGTTACTCTTAGATATTAGTTAATGATGTAGTGTGGTAGTGCACTCACACACGGTGGGTGGTAGGTTGTAGGAGAGAGAGAGCCGGAGTAAAAGCCTCTCAACACCTCTCAGGTGAACTACTTTTGTGCGTGTGTGGTCTTGTTCTTTTGTTATTTGTCCATTCACCATGTGGGCTCCAACAGCTTTGTGGGGACCAAACTGCCAGACCCCATAAAGTACAACATTAAATTTGAATATGCATACTTGGGTTAAGTTTAGGGTTAGGCTCTGGGAAATTAATCTAACATATGTATGTATTGGATTTCTGTAACTACTGTGGTGACTCTCCCACTACTAATAACACACACACACACACACGCACGCACACACGCACGAACACACTCCCACTACTAATAACGCAAGCACACACGCACACACACAGAACCATTACCCATTACATACCTCATTTGTCTATTTTCCATGGCTCTGAGTGTACCTTCCTGTCTTTGGTGCCGCTGCCTCAGGGAAGAACAATGTCCCATTAAATTAGGAGGGTCAGGATGTCAACACACCAAGGTGAATGCCTGAACTTCCTCATACACTCTTTCCATGTACTTTGCACACACACACACACACACACACACACACACACACACACGCACAAACACACACACACACGCGCGCGCACACACACACACACACACACACACACACACACACGTAGAACAGAATTCCTCCTGTACTCCAGCTTCTGCTGAATCCTTCTTATGCAAACACATCACCTACACTCCTCTCTGACAGACTGGGCTTTCCCAGGCACGCACTGTATTTACTGTATGTCTAAGTTTCCAAACATAAGGGAACACTTAATTTTAAGCTGATGGAATTCAGCTATATTAACCTGGGCTACAGTTTACTACTGGTATACTCCATGAGCCTAAAATGACTCCAAAATAGGAAGTCCAGTTCCCATTATTCTAAGTGTTATTACCCACATAGCTCATGTCCCATGTTCAGCACAAGTCAGTTGTTTTATTGTAATTTGATCAAAATTGTCATAAAAAGCTGAAGTGTCATCTGCAGCTGTGCTTCATGCTACAGGAGAACTTCATGGACCTTGGAAACAAGGGATTTGTTCTCACAAGAAAAATCTGCATGAAAATCTGCAATAAGAGCTCCTGTGGGGCCATGTCAGGGACTCTGACCACACATCATCAGCCATTTACACACCCACTGCATTGTCCTTGAGATTAAAACAAGATGTAATGAATTTGACAGAGAGAGGCAGGTATTTTCCAGCATCCACGCCTGTCAACACAGCTGTTCAGGAAAGCGGAGATCCCTCAACCAAGGTCAAGTTTACCCAAGATACTCCAGTACAATACTTTCATAAAACCACCATCACACTGCAACAGAACACAATAGACTGGAGGTCCCCCTCACCCTCCCTCACCCTCGCTCAATTCTCATACCTCCACCTTCCAGCCAAACACTTTGATGCTATCACCTTCCTGCTGAACAGATGGTTTTCCAGGACGCTGAAGCATCATCCCACTTGTGCTATTACTCGAGTCATACGACAGCAGAGAAATATCTCCCCTTTCCACACCTAACCCCCCTCCCCATGGTCCTTTGTTCTGGCGCTGCTGTGTTCCTGTTTTGACCATAAAGGCAGTGTAGAGGTACAATACGTACAACAAGTTTTGGCCCTCAAGCAGACATTCAGGAGCCCAACTGGATGAAGATTTGCTGTGATGGAAAGAGGAAGCCCCCCCCCATTTACAAGCCAGAGCATTGTATTTATGAGGTGATGGGGCACGTAAGAGAGGGGAAAGAAAGGCTTCCTCATCATCTGGAATGCAAACAGGGAAAGGTGAGAAAAAGGTGGATGGGAGATAGAAGGACCAGAGGAATGGACAGTGGTAGGATGATAGGAGCATAAAGTGGTGTTGTGCATGAAAGCTCGATCAGGGCAGGCCAGGGTCAGGAGGAGTCCAGTCAGATGTACTTTTGCTTTGTGTACAATGTTCTGCATAGGCCTGTAGAAACTCACATCCAAATCCAAACTGGTTGGCCCTTGAGGTTTCCAGGTTAATAATGCTTAATAATGATTATTTGGCTCATTCCTGGTCTTCTCTACAAAGCTCTGAATTGGTCGACTGCATCTCCCGCAGATAGATAGATAGATAGATAGATAGATAGATAGATAGATAGATAGATAGATAGATAGATAGATACTTTTTTCATCCCAAGGTAAATTTTGAACATCCAGTAGCTTATACACAGACACACATACACACATATTTCACCAACATAAAAAAGAACAGATCACTCACAGAAATAAATTGTAAAGGTAAAAAGTAAAAGGAATACATGTAAAAAGACTGTGAAGGAGAGGTTGTTAAATATGGGTATGGAAATGACAAGAATAACAATGTGGAAATGACAATAATGTGCATAATATAAGGACACAAGAACACATAACAGCACAAAAAGTTAGGTTGAAATACAGAGGTAGAGCAGAGCAGAGGAGCCAGCAATGGCCACAACAAGAGACCCATTTGAATCTTTGGACAAATCATGTTAGTGTTTGCAAAATGCTGGCAGTGATTCCACATTCTCAAATCAGGCTAGGTCAACAGTAAGATATCCAGTGGACAGCCAGTAAGTGTGTTGCTGTTTACTAAGTCATGACACAGATGACTTTAGACCAGGGGTACTCAAATACAAATCTTAAGGGCCACAAAGATTTTTTTGTATTGAGGTAGGTCAGGCCACATGCAATAATACTGTAATATTCAAAACAAAAAGTCCTTTTCATTCAAAACAAATCAAAAAAATCAAAACTAAAATAAAATGTCATTTCCATTTTGACATAAATTAAAATACATTGTTGAATATTTCCTCTTTGTGTGTGCCTTCAAACATTGTGTCATCACTTCAGTCATGCATCATTTTATTATTTCTGCATCTGGCTGAATGACTTCTTGTGCTTACCCAAAATCCACACCACTCTAAGTGAGCACGCTGTTGCTTTTTGTTGTTGTGTCAAAGATGTGACAAGAATCCTGCTTGCAGCTTGATATGACAATGTCAGTACATTTATTTTTGTTATTCATACCTCTGAATTTTGAGGAAATGTCTCTTCAAAATTCCTATGCTTCGTCTCATGCCGTTTCAAATTAGAAATCACAGCTATAGTCTCCTGGCGGAAGCACGGTCTTGTGCTGGTTGGAGGGAGAATTAATGCATTTTTTCCCTGTCCATTCTTCGTTGAATTGCCGATTTTCACTGTCCACTTTTCTTTTAGCAGTGAACTTGGAACACGCCATTTTCGTGCAATCTAGAGGCTTCTACAACTGGCAAAATGTCAATATGCGAACCAGAGTTCTGCACACCCTCGGGTACCCGCGGGTACCCATCGGGTGACCTGCACAATTTAGATGAAGCGGGTGAAAAATAATGCACTGTGTCGGACACGGGTGCAGATCTGGAGAAGCGCGGGCTTTGCGCTTTTGCAATTGCCATTTTCAAGGTGTCACATACAAAAAAAAAAATCATTATTAGCGACACATCCAAAAATATTCCTGCATTTCAAAATGATAAGCTTTTATAACAGGTGCTAGATCTGACCAACCAGTCTAAGCAGCAGGCAAAATACTAAACCACAATGAAAGTTAAAAAGCTTACTTTATTTATAATCTTAAAAAGGTACTAAAAACTAAGGGAGAATCTAATACGATCAGTGTCCAGGATTTAAACTAGAGGAGAATGTCAGCGGCCAAGGTCAGCTGCGCTGCAGGTTGGTTGCTTCCCAGATTGGTTCCACTTCACAGTTTTTGACCTGATGGTTGTCCTTTGACCCATCAAGCAGCACCTTCAGCCTCAGGAAGCCCAACTCAGTCTTAAGACAGCAGTGTCTGGAGCGGACCCTGGCCTGCACACAGGACATAGAACAGATGAGAGAGGCTAAGGTGCTGGCTACCAACTATCGCACACACGCGCACGTCTCCTGCATGTGGACTTAAACTTTTTTCCAGTGGAGGTAATCAGACACACCTGCCCTCAAACACCTAACACAGCCATAGGCTCACAGCAAAGTAAGATCCTTGACCCCACACACATACACAGACACCAAACCACTCCCCCTTAGTGCCCAATACTGTGAAGTTAAGAACAGTGTGAATGATACAGGTCTACCCTGTTACGTAAGGGATAATGCCCTTCGAGGTGTCCATTATCAGGAATTAATGGACTTCGCGGAGGCCTCCGCTATCAAATTATAAAGTTTTTCACAAGCTATAACTTAGTGTCCCTGGTAACTCCTGAGGGTTTGACTAATACCTGGAACGATCATTACTCTGCCGTAAGGTTCTTATGCAACGGAAACGTTGTTCACTCCTCCAGTAAATAGGACGGACCATAGATACGACTTGGCAACGGGAGATATTCTAGTCCGCTCAGCGATGAGCCAGAAAGCTAACGCTATGCTAGCAAGATTCAAAGTCAACAACAATTGCGTATGGTTGACAAACAACAAATATAATTTGACAGTATGCTAGCTAACAAGACTAGCTAGCTAGAGTCATGTCATTGTCCCCAAATCAATATCATGATTTTCACGAACAAATGACCGGCCGTGTGCAACGTTACTGTGGCCGCAGCCTGAAGTAGAGAGCTGAACAGCGAACGGGATGTGAGATTCTTCGCGTATCAGTAAATATTTATATCTATCTATCTATTCTATATTAATATCTATTTATAGCGGGCCGGCTCGGGTGCGTAATTATAATTTGTCCTACTGTTGGAAAACTGGTCGGATGCGGTTTTAATTATGGCGGGTACGGGTTTGCAAAATAAGACCCGTGCAGGACTCTGATGCGAACTGCTCCAAAAACGAAAGTGAAAGTTAAAAATTGCGCTGGCAGCAGTGAGTGACCCAGCTGTCTGTATATCGTTGGCGGAGACAAGTCCCGGTATACCACCACCAGCCCCATCTCCATCTCCATCCCCATCCCACGCATCATAATATAATCCCCCGTCTCCGTAACAGACCGCAAGATGAATGAGTGTTTCGCACCTGTGTCCCACAACATCCCAATATGCACACGCTCATCACTGCCAACCAAAGAGCGCTAGAGATAAATGGCTCAAAACCAGCATCACACCCCGGCGCAGCCTCAGGACACTGGAACAGGACAGCGCAGGCGCCGGTGTAGGTAAGAAAGGCTTATGTCGACCCTTAGACCTCAAAACAGGACACTGGTCCTTCCAATGACCAGGTTACTGACAGTAATGACACTTTACTGCTGTCATCTCTACCACGCGAGTTCTTAAATGTAAGCGAGGGACCAGCCGCTGGAGAATGGTTACCATAACGCGAGTTACTATAGCTACTAGCCCTGCATCTCGCATCCCCGCCAGATACATCACTATGGGTTAAAGCAAAATCATCCGCCAACTCGGCTGCTCTAAGAACAGTGATTGCTTTCTGCTCAGCAACATAAGCGGCTATGCGCTGAGGAATCAAGTTTTTGAACTGCTCTAATACCATTAACTCCCACAAGTCCTCAAAATTGTCCACATCAGCAGCAGTACACCAACGGTTAAAATGACACAGCAAATCACGGGCCAACTCCACATTAGTCTGCTCATCACCTTTCACCCATTTTCTGAATTTTTGCCGATAAGCCTCAGGGACTAACTCATAAGCTTTCAAAACCGACGATTTCACTTTGGCATAACTTAAACAGTCAGTCGCACTTAATGCAGAGTATGCCTCCTGGGTCCTACCCGTAAGCACACAATGAAGCATCAGAGTCCGGTCCCCATCCGGCCACCCTCTCGCATCGGCAATGCGCTCTCAAACAATGTAAAGAAGGTATCAGGGTCCCTCTCACTAAACTTCGGCAATAATATTCGCCCATATCACAAGAACGCGGCACAGCACCAGAGACAGAGGCAAAGAGACTGCTGCCCAGTGACAGCCGACACTAACCGCGTCGCCACCACTTTAAACAAGAAAAAAAAAAACGGACACTGCCCAAAGAAGGAAGTGTCCCTGAAGCCTAACGGGGAAACTCCAAAAACAGCGACCGGGATGGCAATACTTAGTCTCTTCGGATCCCGGCAAAAAAAAAACCAACCCTCCTACAAGAGCTCAAACATAACTACCGAGCTCCCTAACGGCGGTGCATCTCCTAAAATTTAGCAGAAAAAAACCAAATCAAAGCACTAAATGCGCACCAAAAACCACATGCGTAAACAGAGGTGCCAGACAAATCTCAGACTCTACAAATGAGCCAACTAATCAAACTTTAACTTAAGACGAGCCCCCATTTGTCACAGCTGGCTCAAGGCCATGACAAAACAACAGAGACGCACCATTTCAAAGGAATAACAAAATATATTTATTTAAATCAATCATATGAATAAATCAAATAAGACAATAACATGAGGTGTGAAAGTCAGTAGAATCAGTGGTGTAGGATGTGCATGCATGGTGAATATGGGGTGTGTTGTGAAATGTTGTGTGGTGCATGAAAGAAAACCAAAGGAATCAAAGGTTAAGGCTGCCGCGTCATCTGGGAGACAGATGTCTGTCTGCAAGGAAGAGAGAGAGACACAATGAATGAGAACCTGCCTATATACCAAAACCGATCACCAGCCCAGAGGCCTGTACTGCGAAGGGGGCTCAACATAGCCAGGCTTTGTGCTCATGATGCAGCTCAACAAAGCCCCAAGTCCCCAAACAAAGTTAAACGGTTCAGCGACGGTGGTTATCAACTTAATTTACAAGTCCGGCTCTCTGCTTTGTGCTCTGCACGCGTTTTAGAGACTCGGACGAGGTCGGGAACATTTCTGTTCGGTGTGTTCAGCTGCTTCTGAAGCTTTCGGAGCCGTTCGGACGTTGTCTGCTCCAACTGAGCATGCGAAGTCTGAGGAGGAGGGCTGTCGGACGTCTGAGCCATTGGATTCTCTGATTGGTTGTGTGCCAGCTGAATGGCCGTTCTGATTGGTGGTGTGCTAGCGAATCAGCGCGATGTGTGGGAGAGCGGAATACTGTGTGCGCTTTGTTTTTCTATGGACTCCGTTCCGTCATTCCTCGTTTTCATGCTTTTCAGGCAGTACTGGCACGCGACTAGCTGTTATTATGTCCGTTCAGGACGAATTAATTTGTGTTCGTTTGTTAATGCCTCGCTGCATGATTAGTATGCAGCTGTTTTTATCTGAAAGTTAAGTTTCGTTTTGAGCGAAAGTAAAGAGAGCTGCGTGCTTAAGCCTCTCGTTTACAACTCACAACACAAGCGCCAGCTGCTTATTGCATCTCGCGCAAGCGCAGAACGTACACGCTACTGTGGAGTAGGCAGGACGTCGAAGTGGTGTGTTTCAATGCAACTTTTGTGCCGAACGGGTCAGACGAGAGGCAACAGAGTGGTCGGAGAGTGGTCGGATAAAGCCCCCCACACACTGCCCAGACGTCCAACTGCCTTATCCAGCTGGCACACAACCAATCAGAGAGTCCAGTGGCTCAGATGTCCGACAGCCCTCCTCCTCAGACTTCGCATGCTCAATCGGAGCAGACAACGTCCAAACGGCCCCGAAAGCTTCAGACGCAGCTGAACACACCAAATAGAAATTTTCCCTACCTCATCCGAGTCTCTCCAAACGCTTCAGACGTCCAATGGTTGGTCCGGTGTGTTGCTGCCTTAAGGCAGTTGGACGACTGGGCGGTGTGTGGGGGCCTGAGTAGTTTGCCCGACAGTGAGCGCACAGCTTCTTCAGTGGCATTCCTGACACTCGGCTCAATAAGTGAGCAAATGTACCGTATTCCCTCGGCTGAAAATCTACATCGCTCATCGAGAAATTCATCAGGAAATGCCAGCGGATCAGCGTGATCTCGAAGAAGCCGCTCACGTCGTAGTGCTGCCAGAATTATTCTTGCTCCCAGGTCCACCGGGTTCTCAATGAATGGTGATGCCATCTCCGAATGAGTTACACAGTTAATCAGCGGCGCTTTTATAGCCGATTTTAAGCTGAAACTCTGAACATTACCTGGTCGGGACCAGGTTATGAGCTAAGCATAAGTTACCATGGTGATCTAGTCGGGTTAAAAAAGAGCCACCTTTGTAGTACAGGGAAGCCTGGCTTTAGACTCACCATACCTCGCTAACCCACTAAACTGGCTTCGCAGTACACCCCTCAGGTGTCCTCAGTTACCAGATTGCCAGGCTGGCCCAACCCCCTGCCAGCCAGCAAACTACTCCAGACCCCACTATCGAGCACCAACAGGGGTTGCCACAACGTGCTGACCCAACAAAAACACATAGTGAAGGAATAACAGTTCGGGGGCCACAAGTAGGAGGCCGGCGGGCCGGATGCGGCCCGGGGCCGCCTATTGAGGACCACTGCTTTAGACTCACAGGAGAGAAACAGATTATACAGATTACACAGAGATTGTGGAGTTTATTTACACTGAAGGAAACAACAGGATAGTGCTACCCCAGTGTGTGATTTTAGAAAGCATCATTTACCATCTGTTACAGGTCCTCCGCTCAGAGGATAAGGAGCAGAGAACCTCACTGTCTCCAATTTGCAGAGACTTTCAGTTGCTATTCTTTGAGTTTGATGCCAGCTGCATCTAGCTGTGTTTTAAATTGCACTTGTAGGTGGCACACACAACATGCCGTCACACCCCGTCCCTTTCTGCAGCTTCACCAGCTCATTTTTTTTATACAAACAGCACGTTGTCACTGTTACTACCTCTGCTTCTAGCTCGTGGGCAGAACAACAATGACCCCATTCCACCTTTGTATCTACAGTGGAGCAGAATAAAGGCGGACTAAATGTACAACAATCTTACTTGATCAGACTTTGTAAAAATGGCCTCAGTAGGGACATGTAACTCAACTTTGACTTGTAACATTACTTGGACTTTGGGTTTTGACCTTAGAGTGACTTGATATTGTTATATAGATACCACACTCACAATATTTGAGTGAATCCGTCATTAACCACAGGAGAAATGAACACAAACATATCTCACTGTGACACATCTCTGTTCTGCTGTGGCTGCTTGTGTCTCTGGGAGCAGGTAACTTTGTATCTGGGTGAATCAAAGATAATCTGAGCATGTGTCAGCCTGCAGAAAGAAACATGATGAGACTTCAAAACTTCAGCTCACCCTGATCCTGATGGGAACATCTCCCTGTCCTCCCCTCTGCACCTAGTCAGTGTCTGTATTAGTGTGTGTGTGTGTGTGTGGTTGTATACACATGTGTTTGCTGTGTATATCTTATTCATATGAGAAGATGGATATGTGCAGCTTTGCACTCAAACTGTGACTTTATTGTGTAACACATTAACCCCCTTTAACATATTTCTATGTCCATGTATTCTTTTTTTGTCTCTGGGAATTTTCTCTGTCATGTCCCTCTGGTATGACATAAATGAGTGAACTCTGAAAGTCTTGTCACTTGGTCTTGGTTTCTGCATAATGCAATCAGCCTTCATCTCTGTTTAGGCTGGATTCTAATGCCTCCATTGTGAAGTAACTGCGGTGAGTCATAGTCCTCACCTCAGTTAGCCTGTGTGTACATGTGCACATGGAAAGGGAAAGGAAAAAAATGCATGAATAGACCCTCATGCATCTTATGAAAGTTAATTCCATTCCATTTACCAATACCATGACTCTCAAGACGCTGCTTATACCAGCGTGTAACATTCAGCTGCCTCAATTTCTAGAAACTTCTACTCATCACACAAAATAACATTAATATTCTCTGTGCTCTCCTCTCCACAGGATGAAGTGAAGGTCCCCTCAAAACTCAACATCTCAAAATCCTTGAGGGTATCAGAGTCTGTATCAGGAAGCAGAGGAGGCAGCCTGCTGGAGCTCAAGGAGACTGTGGAAGAGGCTGGAGAGGAGGGAGGAGAAGAGAAGGCAGACAAACCCCATGTGGACCTCTCGTCAGACGAGGAGGGGTTGGAGATTGAGGAGACCATTGAGGAGACACGTGCCGAGCGCATTAAGCGAAGCAGCCTGCAGCGTGTACAGACCCTGAAGACGGTCTTCTCAAAGGAGAAGATGGACAGGACCAGAGGAAAGGCCAAAGAGAACCTGGAGAAGACCAAACAAAAAACTAAGGACAACCTGGAGAAGACAAAGAAGAAGACAAAAGAGAATCTGGAAAACACAAAGCTGAAAGCCAAGGAGAACTTAGAGAAGACCAAGCAGAAGACCAAGGAGAACCTGGAGAGAACACGTCACAACATTGAGAAGAAAATGGGGAAACTCGGAAACCGGATGACTGTCAATCCAGAACGCAAGCAGAAGATGCAGACATCCCGTGACAAAGTAAAGAAGGCCTTCACGCCAGACCATATCGTTTATGCGAGGTCCAAGACTGCCGTGTACAAGGTGCCCCCCTTCACCTTCCACGTCAAGAAAATCCGTGAGGGAGCCGTTGAGGTGGTCCAAGGCACCGAGATGGTGGAGGTTTCCCAAGATCCTGAGCCCTTCAGTGGAATGGATGGGGAGGCTGAAGAGGGTGCAGAGGAGGTTGAGATGGAGATGATGAATGGAGGAGGAGAGGAAGAAGAGGCTGAGGAGGATGAAGACGAAGACAGCCATGATGCCTTGCAGGAGAATGAAGACAGAGATAGAGACAGCGACTAGATAAAGATTAAGGAATTTGTCAAGGTCCTAAGAAAATCCATTGCACCAACCCTGTGATTCGTTTGTAAAAAATGAATAAATTGCCGGTATTGAGATTGATACAGATCAATTAATGTTAATTACAACTCAAGGGGCTTATTTTTAAAATTCATTTTCCATTATTCCTATCAGTTCTGATAACTTTGTACTTACCAAAGTAGCTGCTGATGTCTGGGAACAGGAGCACATTGCTACAGTGTGACAGGTCAGTCAGACGATCAGACAGCTGTTAATGAGCCACAGTTTAACCAGATTCATTTAATTCTTTTCAAGGTAAAATTAAAGCGACGCACCCAAAATATCAGTTATAATGTCTATGTGGGAAAACAGTGTAACAGCTTAGCTGCTCTCAGTGTCGGTGAAAGTTGAAGGCTGATCATGTTTATATTTCTCTTCCCATAAGTTTGGCTGATCTGTGGGTTTGTTTCTATTGTGTCTGATTGTTTTACTGCTTGTGCCTCTTGATTCATCTTGAGATTTGTTTTCATCAGCGTTGCCTGGATTACCAAAGAGCAGGAGACTACTCCAGAACTCCACTGGCCCTGAAAGCTCTGGTGGGTCCTGCGTTATCACTTCATCAGAAGTCCCTGTGTAAAAATGTCTTTTCAAGACCTCCACAGAGAATGACACATCTTTGCAGTCAAGTTTTTTTTAATCTATCAGCTCATTGTTTAGGGGTTCAGCCCACAACTGTTTTGGGTTCAGTCTCACTGCTCTCATCTTCAGCAGAAACAAGCAGCTGCTCTGTGAAAAGCTCAGATAAACCCTCTGAGCCCAGAAACAAACTCGATACAGTTACGGTTAGAGACTACATGGTGCGTATAGTGGAGTATTTAGCAGCTAAAGGTTTAGAATATTAGCTTTGGTTGGGCTTAAAAATACCTATGTTACTTCTGTAACTTGCATTATGCAGCTTCAAATGATTCACCCTTCATTTCTGGTTTCACACTGGACATGGACAGCGGTCATCTGAATGAAAGTTTGAGCTTGTGTAAACCAACCATCATCCTCAAAACTGACTTCCTCCTTTGCTGCTGTAATGATCACTGCAGCCACTAGATGTCGAAACAAAGAAATATACGTCGCCATCTCAGAATCAACCTATATAGTTGTTCTTTGTTTGCCAACACATTTACCATATTACCTTTATATTGGGATAATATCTTAGCGTTGTTTGACAGCTTGCTGTGCTGCCTCTAAGTGTCCAGACAGCTACCAGTAGGTGTCCAGTGAACAGAAGGATTACAGGATTGTCTGATTTCAGCAATCAACGTTGATTAAGACAATGTTATCATTACCATTAGGAATGATGGCCAAAACTGCCCAAGACTGAAACAAACAGAAATATTATTCAACAAATTTTACTTTATATAACTTACATAATTCCAGGTTGTCTGTGTTCTTTAAAAGGTGTGTTTGGATGGTAGATGATCACAAAAACTGAAAGAGAAGGAAGATGGAAAAATAAAAGTGTAGGTGGGGCTGATGAAGGGAGGTAGGGCAGAGGCAGAACTGACTCAACTAAATGACCGTTAAGAATTGTACGAAAAAGTCACTTGTCAGCAATTCATTTCCTGATTCACTTTTCTTTTTAAATCAAGATGCTAACCACTCACAGCTAGTGGGATGATAGAATAGAAAGGATTCATCCCATGTCCTTTGAACTTAGGTGGTATTTGTTAACAATAAAGCAAATGATCTCACGGGCTGTTGGGTTGCAGATTCCTAACGGCCGAATTATTCACTAGCACACTGAGTGTATATTTGTGCTTATCCAGAAATGTCTTGTGTTTTATAAATATTTTACATATAATGCACACAAAACTATTCCTTCCACCCCATCTGTAGTTTAGCTTAAAGACTGAGGTATATTACTCTGCTTCATTTACCTTTTATTTAGAAGTGCAGTGATTCTGTTGTAATTTGGAGGTTTTGATGAGCTCACAGTTTAAGATTTGTGTATGATTTTCTATGTAAAGACAGTTCACACTATACCTTTTTCCTCCTCCTTTTTTATTACTGTCAGCCTGTTGCCTTATATTTGTCCTTTCAGCACACCCTCTGTCATGCAATACTCATATGTAACATATCACTGCCAGCTTTCCCAAAGCAAATCAAGTTCTCATGAATATGAAGGTCTGCTGAACAAGGCAAAGACAGCTCTTTCAAAAGTCCATTACATTTCAATGTACATTTCGCTCATAAGTGGTAATGATTTTGATTATTCTCTCATGGGAACTTTGTTTTCTAGAACAAGTTATGTGCTAGTTAAAGATGTGTCTCATGAACAAACTTGCAAACCTCTAGTAGACCCATTTTAGACTTATTAACAGGAACTGTTTCCAGCAGGAGTATGTAATCACTCTGGACTGACACTGACCCCTAGTGTCCAGTCATCTCACAATCCTCCTCTCTGCTCAGAATGTAAAGATCATATTAATGAACATTTAATTCAAATAGGTTTCCTTTACTGTCACCAATACTTGTTTGAACAAGATGTATAAACGTGCTTTATATGTTCACCACTACTGGTGGTATGTTATGAGTGATTTGCATGAATAGATTCAAGAACTAATGTTTGTCATTCTTAAATGTTCTGCTTTGACTGCATTTTTTGTCACTATTCAAGATAAATGTCCATCCACCTCAGACCTAATTCTGTTCTGGTTAGCAAGGGCTGGAACCTGTCCCTGCAAAGTGAAGGAGCACACACCTGGTCAGGTCATCAGTCTATTAAAGGGTTGATGTAGAGACAGACAACATGCATTTGTAAGTCCAAAGGAAGAGAAAATACAGTCTGATACAGCTGATGTCAAAGTTAACCATATTGCCGCTGTATTTGTTGTGTCAAAGTTTAGTATCTAGCTCAGACTTGTCACAGTTTTACCTTTGTTTTGTATTTTGTATATAATGTGAATCACTGCCAATGCAGATCATCATGCATTCTGATCTCATTTCTAGAGAGTATCTTGCCTTCTGCTGTCTCCACCCCATCAGCATTTAGAACAGCTTCTTTTGGGTCAAATACTTTTTATTTTTGCTCAAATTTCAGAGTGCAACAAATGCAGATGTGGCACTCTTACATGTGAGCAAAGATAAAATATTCCTTTTTTAAAATGCACAATAGTGGAAGAGAATTCCTTCAGTGGTTTAATGCTCAGTCTTTCAAAGAGGAATAACAATGCCATGTCTGTGAAAGCAGTAACAACATGCAGCTGTGCTGAGGTCTGTGTCAATGGACTTTTTCCTTGCTTTTGTTTTGTTGTTAACTGATTCCTGTATAATGTTGCTTAACCACTAATGATTTAATTAATAAAAGCTATTTGGTTCACAGTTTTTGTATTTTTATTGAATGCTAGGAGACAAATTGACTGGACACATTAAATATTGATTACAAAACAAGTGCACATTGGATCTGTATTATTATACATATAAAGATACAGATTTGTCAAGCATGCAAATGGTTTAGCTCTTGTTATTCATACATGTTTAAGTCATACATGCAGAGTTAGACCATGAAAAAGTGAAAGTGGAATCTCCCCACTGCTTTTGCAATCATTTGTATACATTGCCATCAAGAAATGACTCAATATGTCATAGATCTTTATTCCAGGAGGACTCATTGTGCACGTATCTCAATGCCAGAACAACAACAGCTGTCCAGTCTTAAAGGTACCATGCCACAACACACAGCTGCTGTGTACTCATGTGAGTACATAAAAGTATTATCAGGCGACCACAGGTCACAGCAACTGGAATTATTACTATTCTATGTATCACATACAATATAATATATAACAAAACAAATTAATTTAAAAAGGAAAGGAAACAGAAGACACAAACATGTATCAGAACAATCAGAGCAATGACATTAACAATATTATATTAATGTAATTATTATTAAATAGCCTATATAATGTTGTCCTGTGTTGTCTTGACTGTATGTGATGCGTTATTTCATGAGTGTGCAGCAGGCTGTTGACTCCTCATCTCAGAGGTAGTGCTGTTAGCGGAAATATAGCGCTGGCAGGACTGAACCGTATTACAGGAACTTAGCATGAATACGACCGGAAATACAGTGTTTCTGTACTTAACTAAAGTTTTTTTTTAAATTC
This sequence comes from Diplodus sargus, assembly GCA_903131615.1. Lineage (NCBI taxonomy): Eukaryota > Metazoa > Chordata > Actinopteri > Spariformes > Sparidae > Diplodus > Diplodus sargus. Next base: position 351,800 of record CAEMYA010000975.1, on the reverse strand, counting down.
TTACAATATTCGACAAAACCGGAACAAACATCCACAATAAACATTTCTGGATGTGAATTATATAATGTTAATATTAAATTAGCTACTATAGAACTAATTACCGCTTAATAAACCGATTTCACGTATCACTGTGTGTCGACAGGATTTTTATTTTGAAATGTAAAACCGGAAGCTATTTTACATATTGATTCTCGCATTGATGCAAGTCAGGAACAGCTGCTTTACCAGAAACCAGAAGGAGTTAGAGTGGTTAGCGATATGACATGTATGTTAATCAAGCGTAGGTTTACAGGTTGTGTTTGTATGTGTGCGTATGCGTGCGGTCTGCTGCCGGTCCATGGTGTGTCTGTAACGTGTTCTGCAGTCTCTTAAAAGGTGAGTTTAAGTCGTCGCTAACTAGCTGTTAACTAGCTTCGTTAGTGGCTAATGAAAGTGAAGTTTTGGTCGGGGGCTGCAACGTTACTGTGTAAGTGAGCTAACTTATATGCTAGCTAGTAGACTAGCCTACTTTACCCAGCTATCTAACCTAACGCTGTCTTATCGCACTAAAGTAACTCAAATTCATCTGCTTTCCAATATGAATGTGTTCGTGTGCTCATCAATAAAGAGAGATTGCCATTAAGTTTGCTGTATATGATCTATGGTCACCAACGAGCTAGTCTCAATGTGCAGTGTTATTATCAAGCTAGTTAGCTATGTCTCAAACTTACTGGGCGTTAAGCTTCCCAGCTGCAGACGTTGCGTTCCGCTTTCTTGTGTAGCCTGATTTCAGAATGTCAATAACACAGTTATCCGTTTAATCATCAAATGAAGTGCTTCATCAATAAGACAGCTCCTGTTTTTGTTCTTCTTCTAGACACATAGTGGCAGAGCTACACACAAAATCAAGAGCTGGCCTAATACTTCTTACTATGGTGTCTGACAGTTGCCAGAACGTTGCGTGGTGAGGTGGAGATCCACCATACATTTAGATTGTACTCAAGAGATTCTTTCCTTGTTGAGTAATTGTAACGGGTGGTTACCATCCCTGACACCTTCAGACAATTGTTCTCAAATGGATCCATACATATAGGTTTTTGGGTGTTGATTGATTAAATATGTTTTATTGATGATGTTTTTATGGTATAGTGGATGGACAGTAATGGAGCTGCCCATGCCATTCAGTTATTTACTTTAGTAGAGTACATGTACAGATGGTGGTTACACTAATACGACATTTTGTTGCTGATGGTTGAGATGTCTAAGACTCTGTACATTAGTTTCACCTTCTAGTAATGTGGAAATTGTAGAACATTGCAGATACATTCCTAATGTTGCCTGTTTGAATGAATTAAAATACAGCTACACATTGTATCAGTGTGTTAAATGGAATATGAGGATTCAAACAAACGATGGAAGTGTGCACTGTGTGTATCCATGGTGACCACTGCAGTTTTTGCAGTTTTTTGCTATTAAGTGTTCATAAGAGATGAATGGAAACATTTGCCTCCCTTTGGAACTGCTCACCGGTTTAGCAGATATGTTATATGCTGACATCAGCGTTACTCTGTCGGGAAGAAATTCATTGAACTGAAAGGCATTTCACCAATTAAACATTGCGATAACTCTTTCCTCTTGCTCAATTCTTTGCCACCTCCGTCTCTTCAACTATACTCTCTTCTACTCTTCTGTATTTCATTTCGTTTTGGGTATTTTTCCTTAAAACAATGACTTATCCCTCTCACTCTCCCTCAGTCTGTCCTTGGCTTCTTCTCCTGCCATCCTCCTGCTTCCACAGGAGCACCATGGCAATGTGGATTCAGGCCCAGCAGCTGCAGGGTGAAGCGTTGCACCAGATGCAGGCCCTGTATGGCCAGCACTTCCCCATTGAGGTGCGACACTATCTGGCCCAGTGGATTGAGAGCCAGCTCTGGTAAGCAGCATACCTAGATCTCTGTTTTTATTCTGATATATTAAATATACTCCGGGGATCCAGAGTGACTTTTTCTACTAGTAGCACAGTACTGGTGCTCTCCACTCAAAAATTGTGGGAGCACAAGCACAACATTTAGGAACACTACTTGAATTGTAATGAAGCAGAACACACTTATATTTCTTCCATCTGAAATGTATTACTGATAAATCATTTAGTAATAAATAGTAGGGCTGTCAGGCGATTAAAAATATAATCTAATTAATTACAGGATTTGTAATTAATTAATCTAATTATTTGCATTTTAATTTCATATCTGCTAAAGGTACCCAAATAAAGAATTCGAATTCTAGGACATTACAAAATTGTATTGCATGACTAATCAATTGAATACACCAAGATGAGAAGAACTTGCCGTTCAAAGGCCCGAGCAACGATGTGCTCGCCTCGCTCCCGAGTCACGTCCATGTCTGTTGTCACCCTGCTTTGACTAGCAACTAGGGCTGTAACGATACACGATTCACGTTTCCGTTTGTTTCACGATTTTTGACCCACGGTTCAATACAAACCTCGATTTTTTT